>CM040405.1:86116517-86439017 GCA_022702515.1 Ilyophis sp. 1 JC-2022
GCACACACGCACACACACGCACAGACACGCACACACAGTGATGCACACAGACACACACACCCTTGCACAGATCTACACACATACAGTGCATTGCTTATTCAACAAGGCTCTGATGAGGAGTTCAGACAAAACAGGTTAACATCACCGTATATACCCTGTTGACTTTGACACAAAATAAACGTGGTCCACTTGAGGTTTGTCCCCTTTTCTTGAATGAAGACAAGTGAGTGCTACCTTTTCCACTCAAACAGAGGTGTGCACACAAATACAGGTACTGTATGTGTGCACACACACACACACACACACACACACACACTTGCACAGGCAGCCTTTGCTGTTGCAATACTCCTGGGCAGGCACAATCAACCAGCAGAGACTGTGAATGGCTCTGTCCAATAAGAACACTGCCTTGCGAATGTATCCATGGTAATGAGTTTATTGTTGCCCTCTTGTTTCCAGTGACACCTCTGAGCTTGTGAACAAGCCATCATGACATGTTTTTTACCGGGAACGGGGATTTTGTGTTACATAAGAATCTTAAAATGATTAGCACAGTGCGAGAATCATGTAAATGTGACTTCCCTTAACCTTTTCAGAATCTTCCAGAAATTATTATAAATATATGTCATATTATTAATAGGAATACAACAGAGCAATTTCCCCTGGTGTCTTTCCATTACAAAAGAAGCCATTATGTCAAGAGCCATAGTTTATCTTTCCACTTGGCCCCTCTATTACATGCTGGCATTTAAAAAGAAATGATCTTAAGAACTCTATAATTTAAAGGGCGGCTGCAGTAATTGGTGGGACTGTGAAGATCACATTCAGACTGACATTAGCGGGATGAGTGGCGTGTGTTAATGTGCTTCACACTGACTCTCAACACTGCAAGCCATTCCTAAAGTCTGTCCACGCAAACCTACCACGAATCAGGAACATCGATTATTCCACGTTTTCGGTAAAAATAATGACTGAAATTTAAATATGAATAAATTAAACAGTGAAAAAACTCCGCCATATAAATTGACATAAATGACATGCAATAACATAACACTACCACAGTTAATCTAGACTTCAAGAGAACAGATGTGTTGGCTTTGCTACTTTATAATGAAACTTCTATAATGGTAACACTGCAACTAAATTATATGGGCCACATACATAACACCTATAAGCATAACTAAGATAAAAAAGAATCAGGCACATTTTATGACGAGAGGATGCAGAGAAATTGATGCAGTTGTCTTATGGCAGCCTTTGTTATGTCAGTGCTAAATCACGAGTGCCAATAGTTGGCTGCTCAGCTGGTTCAGAATGACGAGAACACAGAAATATGAACATTATTACCCCAGTGCTTGTATCATTAAGGGTCTGACTAATTTTGAGGTCTGCTTCGACCTTTCAGAACCCTACATGAGCATCATCAGACACGCTTACACCTCACAAGCCTGATAATGCTGCTGTTTTTTTTGTTTGTTTGTTTGTTTTTTTTGTTCATGAAAGGACACATAGCTACCCTTGGGGGACACAGTTGAGATTTGGGGAGTGGGGGTGTAATGCATCAGTAACACAGTTGAGATTTGGGGAGTGGGGGTGTAATGCATCAGTAACACAGTTGAGATTTGGGGAGTGGGGGTGTAATGCATCAGTAACACAGTTTTTTGTAATGCATCAGTAACACAGTTGAGATTTGGAACCCCCGACCAGTAACACAGTCCAGACCTCCGGCTCCGGCATACGGTCCCCGGGGCCCACCGGTTACACTCGCCTCTGACAGCTGGGTCAGAACAAACCCAACGGGTCCTCCGTACCCGTCCAGTCCCGTCCGCCTCGGCGAGTGACCTCACTGGACGCGTTGAAATACCGCCGGTCCTCGTCTCCGAGCGGCCCGCCGCATCATTTTAAGGCTGTCATAAATAAGAGTTATGACCGAGAGAACTCCGCTGCCACTGTCGATGATAAACAGAGAAAACAATCTCGCCGTTTCAACATTATTGATTCTTTTTTTCGTCAAGAGGAAAATGTAAAGCTTAACGAATTCAGGTGCATCTTATCGTAGGCACTCCACTTTCCCAATTTTTTTAAGTAAACCTGTTCACAAAAAGCATCAAGAATGCACTTAGCTTATTGACATTGAAACATTCCATGAGTGGATGCGTTAAAATGCTTAATCAGATTTGGGCTCAGGCAGCTGCACAGCCCATAATTGCAAATACGTGAAAAAAATGTATTCTATACTTCCAGAAACATCCAGGAAATATGTTAGTGATGTGGGGAAAGCTTTGCATTCGACAGATATGTACGTATCCACACATGTGGTGTGTGTAAGAACCAGCAAGTGGACACCTGGTGAGTCTTGGCAAACATGGCAACCCCTCATTATCTGCCTGTGAGGAAAATCTATTCTGCAGGCAGCTGATGGGAAGTCAAAAGAATCCCCCTCAATAAAAAAACCCTTCTTTTGTCAGGCATTCAAAGCAAAGAAAGATGAGCGTTGAAATGACATGCTGACGATGGCAACCCAGACTTCAGAGTGTATATTTTATCACCGGAAAAGTTGAGGATGATTTTACACTTTGCTTACAGAAAATATAGTAGAAGTTTTGAGTAGATTATGTACTGGACGTGAGAATTTATCTGGCAACCGCTCGAGCTGCTGCAGGTCCTTTCACAGCCAGGTCTGGCAAAATCACCAATTTAGTGGTGTTAACGTATTGCAGCGTGATTGTACGCCTTACCACAGCTGTAAATCAAACCGCGGGTGGTTAAATAAATGCATGAATGAGAAATCAATAGTTCACAAGCCTCCGGTCTGTTCCTGTTTGTGGGGGTGAGAGAGAGAGAGCCCATGCAGTGGTAGCAGGTGGGAGCTATAGGAGCTGAAATTCGCAGCTCGTTAAACACGGAGGCGCCCGAAAGGCTTTTTTTTTGGTGGGGGGGAAATCCGACGTTCCTCTCGTTAGCATGCGTCAGCGCCCTGTCTAAATGCGCCGGAGGCTACGCAGATTCAAAGCTGTGAACCGGTGCGACCAGCGAGCCGGGATCCTGCAGCCCGCTGCACTCACGGGACCGTCTGTCTCTCTCTCTCTCTCTTATGCAGATCAGACCCCAACGCTTTTTAAACTGCTTTGCACTATGAGGGCTGTGTAGTACAATGAGAAAGGAGTTGGCCTTGTAACCTAAAGGTTGCAGGTTTGATTTCCAGATAGGATAAATGGTAAATGGACTGCACTTATATAGCGCCTTTCTCCAAAGCGCTTTACAATGGCCTCTCACTCACCCGTTCACACACACATTCACACACCAATGGCGGCAGCTGCCATGTAAGGTGCTAGCCTGCTCATTGGGAGCAATTTGGGGTTCAGTGTCTTGCCCAAGGACACTTCGACATGTGGACAGGAGGACCCGGGGATCGAACCGCCAACCCTGCGATCAGCGGACTACCTCCTGAGCCACAGCCGCCCCGGCTGCAGGATGCAGGATGCAGGATGCAGGATGCAGGCTGTTGTACCCTTGAGCAAGATACTTAATCTGAATTGCTTCAGTAAATACTGTATCTAACTGCATAAATGGATGCCGTGCAAAAAAAAACATTATGTCTAGGTCGCTCTGGATAAGAGTGTCTGCTAAAATGCCAGTACAGTAGTCATTTTCCCACAAATGCAACTCCACACAAGGCCCTTGGGAAAGAGAACAGGTTTGGATAAGAAGCTCGGCACGACAATATGACAGACATCACGTTGTTCCGTTGCTATGCACACAAGCCACCCCGGAACTGGCATGCGATCTGCGCTAAATTTGTTTTGATATTGCTGCTTACACTTTTCGTTGGCTGGCAAATGTGGTACATCAACATTCTGCAGAGATGTAATTTGGTGACTGCCTCCCTCGTACTTGCTTTATAAATAGGATATGCTTTATTAAAGCGCACCCTCAATATGTTTTTGCAGAACAACAACAACAACAGCAACAGCACCTGTATGTTTGGGCACAGTGTATGTTGTCAGACAGTGTTGAGGTTTAAACAATGTTCAGGGGGGTATTCCACAAAGCAGGATTACACAGTTAGCTGGAGTAAAACCCGGATCCCTCCCAAATCTGGAACGTGGACTGATGTTAAAAGAGCTGTTCCAGATTTTATCCAGCTAACTCAGTAATCCTGCTTTCTGGAACAGGCCCCAGGTTCAGACGTTGTTCAGGTTCATTCAGACAGGGTTCAGGGGGAGGTCAATAATGTGCAGTTTTCACACAGAAACTCTGCTGTTGCTCACAGTTAGCACAAGAAGGTGTGGTGCATGGATATAAACATCAAGGCAAAAAGCCACGATCAAGGCCCTGAGAAAGCACATCATTTAGGTAACTGGGAAAAAAAAAAGTGGTAATGATGTCACGTGGTGCTGTAATGGCGACATGTAGTCGAGCTGTTTCTCGTTTTTGTGTTTGTTAATTTGAATGTGTTTTGTTTTTGTCAATAGTTTTTTTCATGCGCTGCTATGTGTTATAGAACAGGGAAGCAAGTAGATCATTTTTCAGGGCACTCCTGCTGCTCTTTTTTATAATTATTATCTAATTGTTCCGTCGGGCTGGTTTGGTTTATGGTCGTCGCCATGGAGACGCATTCAAAACATGTAGACTACTCCGAAATGACCGTTAGATCTGTGGTGGCAGGGTTTTTATTTTTTTAACCAGAGTTTGAGTATCGGGACTGATCGGGGACTGCGGGCAATTTTCAAAAAGCCATCCGGGAAAAGAGGGAGAGGAGGACGAGGAAGGAGTGAGGGAACTGGGAATGCTGAGTGGAGTCGACTGGACGGAGAGTGTGCGTGCGTAGAGGAGAGTCGCAGAGGCGGAGTGAATTCAACTAGATGGAGCCTGTGCGAGTGTGCGTGTATAGAGGAGAGTCACGGAGGTGGAGTTTGTGTGTGTCGGTGGGGCTTGGATTGGAGCAGCTGCGATCCAGGAGATCCGCATTGTTCTGGTCGACTCGGGGCAGCTTTGTCCCTGTGAGTGTTGGACTGCTTAGTGACACTGGACAGCTCAAGACAGCAGAGGCAGATGAGGAGCTGTTTTTGCTTTTGATGTTCGCACTTAATTAGATTGATTGTTTGTGTTTGTTTGTTTGTTTGTTTGTTTGTTTATTGTGGGTCTGCCCCACAGTCCATTATTTTTGTTGTTGCTGGGGCTACAACTGAAGTTCTTTTACAGAAAAATAAAAATTATTCTATTCTATTCTATGCATCTGTGAAGCACGTTGAGAGAAGAATCCAACGGTGGATCTAGAGGGCGTTCACAGTGGTCACCATGGTGACCCCTCCACACACACACACACACACACACACATTACATTTCTGAATGCCACACGTCCCCTCGGCAATTCGCAACCATTCATTCGTCATCTCCATAAAGGTTAACCCCGCCCTCGCCAAATGAAATCCTGGAACCGCCCATAAAGTCATCCCTTTTCTGTACAGCTGGTACAGGTTAGGCTGCAGGCTGTTGTTAGTGGAATGTGGAGGCACCTGCCCCAGTGTTGCTAGGAAACGCAGAGATACCCACCCCAGTGAAGGTGTGGCAGGGACGCGTGGGCAGGGTAGGCACAAGAATAGACTGTCTTCAGTGAGTCATCCTGCACAGTAAATATTAACACCTGCACAGGTGTGAGTAAGCACTAAACATCGCTGCTTTTAGGGCATGTGTCCAACCCAGTGCCTTCCCACCCAAATAGTGCTACTGCCATTATTTGACCAAAAAAAAAACATTACACAATAGAGACAATGTCTTGTGAAAATAAAAGTTAATGAACAATCGTAGGCAATCGAATCCGTTTATTTGTGTTGGATTTTTGCACGGTTGGCTGCGCCCACTGTTCCTGCCCTGACAGCGTGTGTCTCTGTGTTTATGCGGTCGGCTCAGTTAGCCTCCAGAGGAAGGCAGCTTCAGTCACAGCCCAGAGGCTTGGCAGGCGAGGCCCTTCCTCTTTCTCGCCGATAAAGAGCCATTCATCAGCTGCTAATTCCTCTCAGCGCCTGGAGGGCGAGAAGCAAGGAGATGAAGTGCATCCTGGGGCAGCAGCCAGAGCGTGTTGGATTGCTGTAGAGAGGCCCGGTGCGATGGAGCCGTGCCAACGATCCGGCAACGCTCTGCCAACGCTCTGTCGACACACCAGGCCCCTCCCACAGAGCACTCACACTCTGCAGCCCAGAGGGTCTTGAGCATTCATTTATTTTAGCTACTTAGTTTTGGGGGGAAAAAGTTTTTTAATTTCTTGATTGCTGTTCTGTGGCATGCCATATGCCACCCACTTTGGGAATAGAGTTATATAAACTGCTGTTTGATTGATGGACTGATTGTTGATTTATTCATCAATTTCACGCAGGCCATTTTTAAAAAGTAATTAGAAAAAAATTATTTTAATTGTCAACCGTTGCCATGGATGCCTTCAAGAGGAAGAACAAGACATGGAATTTTGCCAATGGAGGTATAGATATATAGATATATAAATATATAGCCCCAGATATAATGATCAACCAGCCCAAACACCCGCAGCACCCAATCACATGACCACATGGAACAGTCACATGACCGCACACTGAACAGAGAACATGCAGTAGCTTTAGCACACAGGGTATCATTGCGACCCAACAGCTGCACCCAAAAATCTTCTAGATATCTGAATATCACAGCACATTATGTTTCAAGGCTCAAAAGCGTTAAATTACTTGATTTCTATGTGAAATAGGACACTGATTTGCTGCAATGATGGTAGGCCTACTAACAAAAGTGTGTTTTTATTGTTATATTATGAATAGAAAACTATTTAACCTCAGATGGACTTCTTTTTTAGGTGGTTTGTTTGAAAAGATCCTCGTGCCATCATGAGGACACAAGTCTGAATACCCCTTCTGTTTGCATTAGCTTTCTGGGGTGAACGCAGTAAATAATGTGGATTGAATACTCTCAAAAAATATGGATTTTGTATCTGTACTGCTTTTGTAGATCTCATTTCAATGACCATGTTCACAAAGAACCGGAGTGCTTATTGTATGACTCCCCATGAATCAAAGGCTGTTCTAATATTCTAGCATCTATTGTTTGTAAAGCTTTGACTGGAATGTGAATTTGACCCGTGGGGTGTATGCATTATGCATTCAGGTTTTTTGTGCCATCCTTTCCGAACATAAGCAAGTTTAGGCCTTGGAAACGAGGTGTGCGGACCCTCTAGCCAATCGATGACTGAAATTAATCACTGGTATGAAAACACACGGAAAATGAGCAGACACTGTGCCCCACCCTCTCCCCGGAGGTAAGTCTCACACCTCTTGACTCTCGTTGTTCTGACGTGGGAGGGGGTTGATGTAGTGTTGTGTTGTGGAGGGGGGGGGTTGATTTAGTGTTGTGTTGTGGAGGGGGGGGTTGATTTAGTGTTGTGTTGTGGAGGGGGGGGTTGATGTAGTGTTGTGTTGTGGAGGGGGGGTTGATTTAGTGTTGTGTTGTGGAGGAGGGGGTTGATGTAGTGTTGTGTTGTGGAGGGGGGGGTTGATGTAGTGTTGTGTTGTGGAGGGGGGGGTTGATTTAGTGTTGTGTTGTGGAGGGGGGGGGTTGATTTAGTGTTGTGTTGTGGAGGGGGGGGGGTGTTATTTAGTTGTGTTGTGTAGGGGTGGGGGGTTGATTTTTTGTTTGGTTGTGTAGGGGGGGGTTGATTAAGGGTTGTGTTGTGGAGGGGGGGGTTGATTTAGTGTTGTGTTGTGGAGGGGGGGGGGTTGATTTAGTGTTGTGTTGTGGAGGGGGGGTTGATTTAGTGTTGTGTTGTGGAGGGGGGGGGGTTGATTTAGTGTTGTGTTGTGGAGGGGGGGGTTGATGTAGTGTTGTGTTGTGGAGGGGGGGGTTGATTTAGTGTTGTGTTGTGGAGGGGGGGGTTGATGTAGTGTTGTGTTGTGGAGGGGGGGGGTTGATTTAGTGTTGTGTTGTGGAGGAGGGGGTTGATTTAGTGTTGTGTTGTGGAGGGGGGGGTTGATTTAGTGTTGTGTTGTGGAGGGGGGGGGGGTTGATGTAGTGTTGTGTTGTGGAGGAGGGGGTTGATTTAGTGTTGTGTTGTGGAGGGGGGGGGTTGATTTAGTGTTGTGTTGTGGAGGGGGGGGTTGATTTAGTGTTGTGTTGTGGAGGGGGGGGTTGATTTAGTGTTGTGTTGTGGAGGAGGGGGTTGATTTAGTGTTGTGTTGTGGAGGAGGGGGTTGATTTAGTGTTGTGTTGTGCTTGGTTGCTGGTGGGTAGGATGATAAAGAGCTCTTTGTGGACACACAGGCTGCCCATGGGTAGGAACCCTGGATGGCGAATGGAGGAAAAGGGGCCATTACTCTCTCACTGATCTTCAGCAGCATACCTGTACCTGTTTGCTAGTTTTGTCTAAAGCAGTCCAATGAGATCCACACGAGTAAATACATACATAAATATGAAGGTGCCCAAGTCAGGGATTTCATTAATTTAGCACAGTTGGTTCATATTCTGCATGCTAACGCAAGGAACTGGCTTAACCCTCATATTATATAGACGTTTTATGACACCTTTTATGTTTGTGTCACCCTTTGTGTGTCTCAAGACACATGCCCTCTTATTTTTAAATGTTAAAAATCTGTGATGAAACATCTCATTTTAGAGCCCGAGGTAAGTTTGTGCAGTTGAAAATCTGCATGAAAAAGTGCCACCAGAATCACCCACAAATAATCAGTGATAAAAAATAAATAAGGTTGTATTTTCTTACATTTTATACAGCTACCTCACAAGTAGTCTCAGCCTCGGCCGCTTTGATGCACTTGTACGCTGCGTCTGATGCAAAGGCTTGCATAAGATGGGTAGGACTTTGGAAAACTGACAGTCAGCCCTCATTGGCTAGCAGCACTGTCAATCACAAGTGTGTGCGTATTTCCGGTACAACGCGATGCATTGGGTTTTATCAGTCCGCCGGGAAATGAGTTGTGCTAACTAATCGGTAGCTAGCGAATGCTGCGAATTCATCAAGAACAATGAGTGTTTTGGAACAAGACTAAGAGCTTAAGGCTGGATTGAAGAAAGTTGTTTAAATTCATGACATTTCTTCGGTGTGATGTGATTTTACTGGAGATCGCCGTGCCATTTGTGTAAATCACATTTGTTTCACGCTTCTTGTAGTGCTGTTTCTGAATCGGCCATAAATGGTCTGTGGTTGGTTATATTGCATGTCAATCAAAGGCGCCATCACGTCAAAGGGGCGGCTCTTTACCGCGTTAGGCAATTCTATGGGCCAGACTTTGTGTTTATCATAAAATCTGGCTTTCGCGAGACTACCCCACAAATGACCCCACACAACACCTTACACTGCGTTCTCACAGCGAGCAACTGGTCGCTGAGTCGGTCAATTCTACTAGACTGGGGGCGGAGCAAGAACCTCCCGTTGTGTAATCCAAGTCAGTTCATGCAGCTACAATTTTTTGATAAAGAGAAACAACGGCAGTAGCCCAAAGACATATTTGCGATGCATCCTATTCTTTATAGTTATGTCATGACACTGATAATTATGTGTTCTCGCTAGCTAGCAATAGGCTAGCCTATATCTATCTTCGTCGCGAGCTAGCGATCTTTATCCATCTATCTAGATACATAGATAGATTTATGTATAAAACTCAACATGTAGTTTGGGCTCAATGTGATATTGGTAGAACAGCTACATATATCCTTTAAGGTTAAGGTTACGTGGTAGGCTTGGACCATTATTATTAGCTGCTCCTCCATTGCTGCAATTTGAGTGAAATCGGGCGGAACAATTATTCACGAAATGGTTTCGTGTCGGTTGGGGAATGTGGAACTCTGATTGGCTGTTACGGCCGATGGTCGCTCAAAAGTTAAATTGCGGGCAACATTTATCGGCCGATTTCGGTCGCTCAGCTTCATAGAGAATGAATGGACTTCCGGCGACTGGGCGACGAAGTCGCTGGATGTGAGAACGCAGCATCAGTATGCAGAGCTGGTATAGGTAGGACATAGCATCACCTTAGTATGCAGAGCTGGTATAGGTAGGACATAGCATCACCTTAGTATGCAGAGCTGGTATAGGTAGGACATAGCATCACCTTAGTATGCAGAGCTGGTATAGGTAGGACATAGCATCACCTTAGTATGCAGAGCTGGTATAGGTAGGACATAGCATCATGTATTGTGTGTGTTATGTTATTGTGTGTTAACAATTAATCCAAACAAATTAGGAAAGGTCATATAGTGTCAAGATGAAAAAATAAGGTTAACTGGTTTTTAAGAGACGTCAAAAACTGAATTGGGTCAAATTGGCCCCAAATATAATATGAGGGTTAAGTATAATATTAAATTCATGGTTGTTTATGAGATTCTCGCTTGTTCCCCTTGTCTTTTATCTGCAGTAGCTTACCTGTACCTGTGTGCGCTAGTTCTGTCTGAAGCCGTCCAACGAGATCCACACAGAACAGAGGACTGAGTAAATATATGAAGCTAACCAAGACAGGAGAACCACGACCCCGGTAAACAACCGTGTTATATGTATTTTTGTTTTAAACTAGGTTTTTTGCGTTGACATGCAGAAGAGGAACCTGAGTGCACTAAAGTTAATGAAATCCCAGCTGGCCTCCCACACAACTCCAGGAACATCGAGGAAAAAAGTAATAAAATAACACCCTCTTGATCTGAAGAGACAGAGAGATGGTATTCCACACAGAATTTTGCATGCCCACACGCTAACATGCCAGTACCGCATGTGTGTATCCACATCTCGACATGCACTCTCCTTACATACATGACAACGAATGCACACGTAAACTCATTGGGGGGGGGGGGGGGTCAACTCACTTCTGCTCTGTAGAACCAACATTGTTTTCACCCTTTCACATGAGTCTAGCCCTGTTATTCATTTATTTGTTAATTTATTAATTATTCATTTATATATTCAGTATTTCACAATTCCCCTATTTGACAACCACTTTTATGCAGGGTTAACTACAGAGCATTGCAACATGCAACTATAGAATGGTTCAATGAATCAATACAGAAGTACACACAACCCAAACAGGGGGGCATTTCACAAAGCAGGATTATTGAGTTAGCTGGATAACTACAGTAAAACCCTTAACCCTCCCTAATCTGAAACATGGACTGAAGTAAGTAAGTAAGGGTTTTACTCTGTGAAGTTATCCAACTCAGTAATCCTGCTTTGTGAAATACCCCCAGTAGGACACCTACTGCCCTTCTCCAGTACAAGGCAAGAGAGAACTGTGAAAACAAGGCTAAATGAACATGGAAACAAAACAGTATTTTAAAACCCAAATCCACAAAAGTCACCAAAGCCACTATGACTCACAATTCGGGCTCCTGACTATCAGTACTATTTCCTGCAAAAGCAGGTTTACATCCCACAGTTTCCCTCTTGCCGGTAACTTGAGCTGATTATTACCGTTCTAAAATGATTATTCAATCAACTCACTAGCAATCATGAAAAGTGCTGAATGACTTTTAGCTTGTAGTTACACTCACTGTAGTATGGTAAAACATCATTTTAATTATGTTCTGGGTCTAGTTGACTTCATTAGCTGTCAAGATTTGTGTAATTTCGTAATTGCTTCCAGCTATTTTTCTATTTCACCCCCTTAAGCTCCATCAAAGGTAATCAAAACCAGAAACATTATCTGAAGCTGGGAGCAGCTGGAGAAATTTCACCTGGATTAATAATGAGGTCCAGCAATGCAGGGAACATCAGCGTTAAGCAGCAGCAGCATCCCAGGTTTATGTGACCTGACCATGAAATTAAACAGCATGACTATGATTAGGTCAAAAACACGTTGAGCCACCAACACCACCCTGATTGGGGTAAGCAGCTCATTCCAACAGCGGGCGGCCGAGGTTAAGGGTTCGAATTACACTGTGTTACACTGAGGGGGGGGGGGTTGCTTGCGTGATCGCAGACCAGACCAGAGGGGGCTCAGGTCACTTTTGGGGGGGCTGAACTCCCCTGGCTCACCTGTAATTCGAACCCTGACCAAGGCTAAGTGGGTGTGGCTGTTTCTTAGCAACACCCCGGAGGGGAGGGAGCAGGGTGGGTCACTGCACTGACAACCGTTATTTTAGCACCCACCTAAACAGCTGCAGATTTTGGCTGATATGGTTTCCCAGGGAGACGGTGAATTCCAAGGCTGGCAAGGAGAAAGGATCAGCTTGATTTGAAGGAAGACATCCTCAAATCACACTGATATTGCGAAAGAGTGAATATAAATATTAATAATAATAGTCATTCATATTATTATTATTAATATCATTATAGCAGAATCCCTTTGGTAGGTGTCCATACACCCTTTGTGAAGAGACAGAGAAGAGTTAGAGAAACAATTAATATTTGAGACTGACATCTGTGGTCTTCAGTGTGCGAGTGAGTCAACAGCTGATGTTTGCGTTTATCTCCTATAGCAACCGTAAACACCGACCCTTCTTTAATGCAGAAATATATTACCTGCAAAGGTCTGTGTCATCGATATCTCGGCTCAACTCGTATTTTCCCGGCTCAAGATCACTGGGATGTATTAATGGCGTAGGGATTTGGCTAATACTTTCATCAATCAAACCAAAATGGCTAAATAAAGGTGTTTATCATTGCGTAATCCCACCCCAAGGCACGATTGTAACGTTTTTTTATTTGCTCTGCCCCGAGGGCCGTCCGTATCTCTCGCACTCTCGTATTGACTCCACCGGCCTAGGTAGAGGCGGTGACATCATCACCGCTCGGCGCATCACAGCGGCGTCGCTCGGCTGCTGGAGATTCATCCGTCTTAATTACACCTGAAGGACAGGGATGGGGGGTTGTGCACTTACTGGGAATAATTACAAGTCAAGGCTCTGGGAAAATGCACAAGCACAGGGGGGAATTGTGCTTAATACAGAGGAGGTGATAAATGGCGGCTGTGCAGCTCTTGCTTTGCTCTTTAATAGGGGGGAAGTTTGGTGTTGTTCCGCAGACTCTTGCTTTGCTCTTTAATAGGAGGGAAGTTTGGTGTTGTTCCACAGGCTCTTGCTTTGCTCTTTAATAGGGGGGAAGTTTGGTGTTGTTCCACAGGCTCTTGCTTTGCTCTTTAATAGGGGGGGGGGAGTTTGGTGTTGTTCCACAGGCTCTTGCTTTGCTCTTTAATAGGGGGGAAGTTTGGTGTTGTTTCCGCAGGCTCTTGCTTTGCTCTTTAATAGGGGGGAAGTTTGGTGTTGTTCCACAGGCTCTTGCTTTGCTCTTTAATAGGGGGGAAGTTTGGTGTTGTTCCGCAGGCTCTTGCTTTGCTCTTTAATAGGGGGGAAGTTTGGTGTTGTTCCGCAGGCTCTTGCTTTGCTCTTCAATAGGGGGGGAGTTTGGTGTTGTTCCGCAGGCTCTTGCTTTGCTCTTTAATAGGGGGGAAGTTTGGTGTTGTTCCACAGGCTCTTGCTTTGTTCTTTAATAGGGGGGAAGTTTGGTGTTGTTCCGCAGGCTCTGCAGATGGGCAGGCAGGCTGTGTAATGAGTGCACTGAGCTGAAGCATCGGGAGACACACACACACACACATACACACACACACATACTCTCACGCACACACACACACGCTCTTTCCCAAAACACACACATACTGTACATACTCTCATGCACACACACACACACACATACACTCTCACAAAACACACAGATACATGCACACACACACACACACACATGCACACTCTCACAAAATACACACATACTTTCTCTCACAAAACACATAAACACTCTCATGCACGCACACAGAAATACACACACAAACTCTTTCACAAACACACATTTACTCTCACAAAGCACACACACTTAAAACATGCAAACACACAAACACATGCACCACACAGACAGACAGATACACACACATACACACACAAACTTACAAAACACACACCGGATTTTCTAGGGCCAAAAAAGGCCAGGAGTAACCCGATATTTAAAAAAAGAAAAGTAATCTCTTCAGTCGCAGAACATAGCAGAATAGCGCATCACATTACAGTACGCACACGCTTACGCTTAAATTTGATCAATTCCACTGATATCCAGAAAAAGTTGGATTAGAGAGCACTGCTGTCACCTTCTCTGCCTGCAAAATGCACCGCGAACCAGAAGTCTTGGATAATCTGTGCCTAACGGGTCACACGGACATATCTGTCACCCAGCAGACAGGACGGCCAGGGTTACTGTAAATCCACATGCGCTTTATGCCCAAGGTCTTCTTCCATGTCAATCTCTCCCCCTTTTTAATCAATACGTCCCTGTCTGACTTGATTGATTATTGAGATAAGCTTAATTGATGCCTACTGATTTATTTCCACCAAGGACACCCCTGCCCCCCACCCCCTACACATACACACACACACACACACACAAACACACCACTGCCTGAACAGTGTGGAGATCAGGAGATCGCATTTCATCTTTTTAAATTCCCCTCACATCAAAGCCAGCGATCAGGGATGTCGCTCATTTTCATATTGATCCAGAAATGGAATGCAAACATCATGCATGGAGGCTTTTGATGGCTGTGTCTTTTCCTCTCTTTTTTTTTTTCTTCTTTTTCTATTCTTTTTTTTTTTCCTTTTTGTTCCCCGGATTTGGATCCCCTTTTTTCTTTTTGAGGGTCATTAGTTGGTTCCGGTGTCGTACGGTTTCAGGAGTCTCATGGTTTTCCCTGAGGTCCTTTTCCTGATTTGCCTTTATATGCTTCGTATCACTGTACGTGTTTTTTGTTTGTTTTTTTGGTTTGTTCATCAAAAGATTTTGTTTTCAAAAGATTTTTTTTCTTTTTTCAATTTTTCAGCTAGATCAGCTTAGGAGTATTGTTTTAGTATTTCTTTTTTCTCTCTTTTTCTTTCTTCCTCTTTCTCTCTCTCTCTCTCTTGTGTGTGTGAGGGTGTGAGTGTTTTTTTTTTTTTTTTTTTTTTTTTTTATATCGGTTCTAGTCAAGTTAGTTCCGAGGGTTTCTTTTTTTTTTTTTGTACTATCCTATATCAGTATTAGTTCGCCCGTGTTTTACGGTGGCGATCGTTTATATCAAGTTTTTTTTTTTTTTCGCTACTACGGGGAAGTTCTTCCACATTGTTTATTCTCTGTTCGCATTTGGCTCATCGTTGTACCACTACAACGCCCTGACACTGTGAGCCATTAGTATCCTTCAACAGAATGCTATTGCTGCTGTTGTGTGGTAAATGCCTCTAACGGTTTTGCTGGTAAAATGGCTTGATGTGGACGTGAGCCAATCGCGTCGAAGCCGCTCTCCTTATAGCCGCTCACTTTATAGATCATATCCTGTGTCAAGGCGAGTGCTCAATCAGACCTCGGCTTTCCCCTCGTAACTCACAGAAACACCCAGAGACAGGCAGGAGTCTGAGGATTTTAAAGAAAAATAGTTTGGTGAGGCTTTAATCAAGCAGGAAGGTAGAGTTGTATTTCTTTTTTTTTCTTTTCTTGCAAAGACAATAGGCTTTCAGAAAGATTTATGGAAAGGCTAAGCTATGTCTTGATAGAGAGTGACATTTCAGTGTTTCTGAAGAGCTATGATTCCTACATCCACAAATATTAGTGCATCATTGCGGATATGTGCTGCTCTGTTGGTAACTTTAAAAAAAAATTATAGCCTATACTGTAAAATACACATAACTAAGAAATACATTTACTTGTTGGTCCATCTTGAGGAAAATCTGCATGAGATCTTAATTATGCGGCCTGTACTGTATTTTCCAATTTTTAAGATAATTGCAATCAAGTAAAAAGCTTTTAACCATAGCCAGAAATGAGCATATTCATTGTATTCATATCAGGTTAGCAACGCTAGCTACAAACCTTGTTGCATGGCCTTAATTTTTATGGAGGGAAAAGAGGATTAAATGGCTTTTTGCTTGTGCACAGGTATGGATTCAGTATCTCTGGCTCCATCACTGAAATACCTCTTCCAGACATTTAAATCCCACTTTTCTGTGTTATCATCGGTGTGCTACTTTAAGCCAAGAGGAAGCCCATGCCACCATTGCCCTGCGAATATTTGTTATTTCCCCTTTATCCCCTCTTGCACCAATAATCTGCAAAAATATCTTTATGTTTCAGGCGTTCTTATCCGGAGAGGCTTGCACACCTTTTACATTTTTACATAGCATCTATTTAAATACAGCAGGATATATACTGAAGTAAGTCAGGCTAAGTGTTACGTTCCCAAGGGGGAGCTGGACCCAAATGCAAGACTGAGAGACGGCTCAGGGGTAAACTCCACCAGGGAGTACATTTATTTAGACAGACAAACGGGGCGAGACATTTAGCAAACCACATGGACAGGTAGGAAACGGGGCGTGGCAGACTGGGCAGGAAGGGGGCCATGACAGACAGGTCAGGAGAGGGGTCATGAAAGGAGACGGACTGGACAGGAACAGCAGGGCCAGACGGGACAGGAACTTGAGGGACAGGAACTTGAGGGACAGGAACTTGAGGGACAGGAACTTGAGGGACAGAGACTTGAGGGACAGAGACTTGAGGGACAGAGACTTGAGGGACTTGACTTGACTTGACTTGACCTGGTGCGGGGTGCCACAGACAGGAGCAGGCACTCAGCCTGGGGGCAGGCAATCAGCCTGGGGTTCAGGCGCTCAGCCTGGGGGTCAGAAACAGGTGTGGGGGCCCGCGGATGGCGCGGGGGCCCCCGGTCAGGGCCAGGCGCTCAGCTTTGGGGCCAGGCGCTCAGCCTGGGGGTCAGGAACTGTTCCAGGGGGCCCGCAGATGGCGCAGGAACCCACGGTCAGGGCCAGGCACACAGCCTGGGATTCAGGCTAAGGCACCTGTGAGGAGAAAGGTGGGCTGGAAGGAACGAGGGAGCCTAAGAAGAAAGAGGGAGCCTTGAAGGAACGAGGGAGCCTAAGAAGAAAGAGGGAGCCTTGAAGGAACGAGGGAGCCTTGAAGGAACGAGGGAGCCTGAGATGGAGACGCCAGGAAACAGAGGACTAGACATGAATGAACATGGTGGGAAGGGCGAATCTAACAAAACAAAGACTTGACTAGACCTAGAGACAAACTAACGTAAAACACACTGGACGAGACATAACAGTATAATGGAAATGAAGAGCTAAAGACAAGCTACACCACAAGACGGTCTGGCCTAGAACAAAGAAATGGGGCAGGTTAAATACAGAACTTGACGAGAAAACAATCAATGAGGAACAGGTGGGGCACTTAACTAGAGAAACGACAGGAAACACAACACAGGTGCGGGTGGAAGGAGAAACACAAGATAAAGGGCGAGAGGGAAAGCCAGACAAACAGAAAACCAGACATGGACGAGACAAGACATTCAGTACCTTGCTTAAGGGTACAAGTGTCCTACCTGGGAATTGAACCTGCAACCTTTAGGTTACAAATCCAGTTTCCAGTTGGCTGGCAGCCAATCAGGTTGCTGAGGCCAGAGTTCTGCTCAGTCATACCCAGCAGCCTTGAAGGACAGACAAAGTTCTGCGGACCCAGACAGCGGTACTGGCAGAAACCGGCCCACTCAGGGAAGCTGAGTCAACCAAATAATTTCTGATCCTCGAAATGAAATCCGGCCTGGCGGCAGACTCAGCCAGCAAGTGCAATGAACCGGCAGAGGTTGCCATGGGGACAGGTGAGGCGGTCGCCATGGGGACAGGTGAGACGGTCGTCAACAGCTGGTGAGCGGTCATGCTGCTCGTGGAAACCTCTTGTGCTAATTTGGTAAAACGCTGTCGGACTGACAAGTGGCACCGACATTGCTGGGAAATCCAGGTTTCGAGTCAACCATACCAAGCAAAGGTTACTTACAAAATGACTCTCAGGTCACTTACAGAGGGAAGTAAATTGAAATAATGACCACTGCTAGCCTCTGGTTTTGGGGGTATCCAACACAATCTCTGGTATTAGGGTAACAGCTTGTACATGGACTGAAAAGAAAGCACTGCACCTAATGTCAGAGAGGAGGAAAACCATAGACGTCAATACAAGAATTGATTCATTCATCGAAACTGCTTTGTCAGCAATATTGTCTCCGAATGCTTGAAGCGTCAATTTAGCAAGTTGACCAATGAGTTGTCAAGTTGACTGTCAGTGACTGGCAGAAGGAGCAAGTGTCGATACTTTGGATCTTTACCTCGTCAGTAAATCAATGTGAAAAGTTAACCTGCCAACGCACCATCCACATGCATCATGTCTTGAGTTCATGGTCTCGTAGTCACCAAAGCCCTGGATAGAGATATTTAAAGTTTAACATTCTTTCATTGTCATTGTGTCATAGCTGATTTATCTTTAAAAAATTCTTAATTAGGCTCTGTCCTGCTGTGAGAATTCTTAAAAAAACCTAAATTGATGTTATCTATGGTCAAATTAACAGACTGTGAAATATATTCCTAAAGTGCGGTTATATTGATGCCAATGTCTTACTGAATGTAAAAATGCCCATCCAGCCATGACCTATCTTAATATCTATTCTGCAAAAACAATTCAGGGAAAATAAAGGAAAATAAAAAGAGAGAGAGGGAGAGAGAAAGAGAGAGAGAGAGAGAGAGAGAGAGAGAGAGAGAGAGAGAGAGAGCACAAGAAGAGCGATGACTGACAGAACTAATGAACTGAAAAGGGTAAAAAAAATTATAATAATCTCTGTAGCCAAAGAAAGACATTTTGTGGATCTAATACATCTAGTTTGTAGCAGAAACAAATTCACGAAGTCATTTTGAGTATTTAGGCCATATTAAGTCAAAATGTACTTGTAATAGGCAAACACGATCCCATTAAAAAATAGCATACTTTCGACAGCAGTCTGGCAAAGCGTTTAGTAGAAGCTGACTGTGCCAGATGTGCAATTGCAATTAGGAAGTCAGTTAGAAACCAAATCGTAAAAGTTGGCAAAAGCACATCTCATTACATCTGAGACATCTAGCAGATGCTTTTATCCAGAGCCACTTACAAGGCTTTTGTACTTGTACGTACATTCCCTTTATACAGTTGGACATTTACCAAAGCAATTCGGGTTAAGTAGCTTGTTGAAAGATACAACAGCAGGGATTGAAATTGCAACCTTGGAGTGACAAGCCCAGTTCCCTATAAGCTTCACATGACATTTGCAGCTGGTTCTCACGTCCTCAACACCATTTCACGTACAAATTCTTACATTTGATCACCCAATCACATTTCAGCGTGTGTATTTGTTCAGCTAATCAAATGTAATATGTGCAAGAATGGCTGGAAGAAGGAGTGTGTCCATTTAAAGTCGCCCCGCCCAGAGAATGTCCCACGCATGTGAGTGGTCTGAAGAGAGTGGAGACAAATGTAGCCTAGCAGAAGGGCTCTTGATTAATGTCCTCTGACGTGAAGTTGATTGATTTTAGCACACGTTTGGTGTGCTGGTCACTTGTGATTTGTCTTGATTTCGCGGGCGGAGGGCGATACGCGGCGTGGAATGGAGAGTGTCGTTGCCAATGCTCATTACCGTGGGGGCGGCGGGGGTGGGCCGGGGTGAGGGATATGTGAATGTAGAATCTGGAAACAGCAACTGAAATCACGTCGGGGTCACCAAATTGTAGAATCTGGAAACAGCAACTGAAATCATGTCGGGTTCTCCAAATTGTAAAACTCCGCAATTACTAGACCAATGAGGGAATAGCTCGGAGCGAAGGTTTTAGCGTGATGTATTCCACTATTGCTGTGGGAAAAGGTAAAAGTTATTTAGAAATATTATTATTTTATTTACTCGTTTATCTGACTCCATTTATAATTATAATTTAGAATTTTGGTTAAACATGCGTGGAGCTCGGAGTGGTTACACTCAACTCGCCCTTAGGTACCACCATTACTTCAATATATGTTTGCCGGAATCAACATTATTGCTGAAGCTCAGTTCGGTGGCGAACGCAGAGGTTGGGGGTCTAGCCAACACAATACATGATATTCATTTATCATAGATAGTTGCGAGCCCAGGTCTGAGTGCATTTAAAGGGCTCCTTAAGGTAGATTTAACAAGAACCGGCGTAAAACGCCCATGGGTTCTCTTCACATCAAATCACCAGAACCATGCACTACTCTGAGTGTATTTAAAGGGCTCCTTAAGGCTAATTTGACAAGAACCGGCGTAGAATGCCCATGGGTTCTCTTCACATCAAATCACCAGAACCATACACTACCCAACCCTGTTTGTGGGCAGAAAACTTGACTGCCTACCCAACTTGAGAACGCCACGTCTGTACCAGGCCGCTGATCAGTCGGTCCTGGGTCAGAATTGTCCCCCTGAGTCTTCAGTCGTAATTTAGGCTGAAAAGGGTATAAGATGGATGAGAGCCACGCACGTTAAATATAAAAAGAATTGGATAACAGGCAGGGAGGTCATTAGCTTAGAATTAGCCCTGAGTGAGATGCAGGAGTTCTGACTCTGAGACTCAAGCATACACACCACAGTGCTTGGAACGCTGCAGCTCAGATCATGCAGGCAATTGAAGCTGGAAAAAGGGATTAAAAGAAAGATGCAGTTGATGTGAAAACATGGTAATTTATTAATGACAAATAATCACTGGTTAAAACTGTGTGAGCAAACACGAACACATTCAATGCCTATAACTAAACACAGGATAACATGCTGCTAAGACACATAAACATGAACAAGTTCACAAACAAAGTATATCACCAAGTGATTCCGTACGGTGTGACTATGGTACCAGGAGAACTGTTAAGCAGATTCTCCTATATGAAAATGACTATGGTGCCACTACAGCACCAGGAGACCTGCTAAGCAGATTCTCCTATATGAAAATGACTATGGTGCCACTACAGCACCAGGAGACCTGTTAAGCAGATTCTCCTATATGAAAATTACTATGGTGCCATTACAGCACCAGGAGACCTGTTAAGCAGATTCTCCTATATGAAAATGACTATGGTGCCACTACAGCACCAGGAGACCTGTTAAGCAGATTCTCCTCGAATATCCCTTTGGGTTTACCTTAAATGCAGTACAGCGCACACCACAAGTCCCTTTGTTTGTCCAAATAAGGTCTGGCAGGAAGAGAAGTTTCACCACCCAGGGACCCCCCTCCAGGGAGAGAAACAGCTACCCCTCCCAATCTAGTGACAGTAATAAGACTCTTTGAACGACGGCGCGTGATCTTATGATCTTCTCTATCATATCTAGATATCAGGTGAGGTCCCGGTGATGGCCACTCTAGGTTCCAGATATTTATATGGACAAGCGCATCCCTGATAACCTATACAATCCTCCTTCCACATTCTTTATTTCTCCCCCTCCTATACTTGCACATACCACACGCTTCAATTAGTATTATCCAGGTTCACCACACTTATCACATTATCCACAATTACTTTATACTTCCACAGTTACCAATTTACATGCACATACATATGATTCCATATACATATACAGCTTTGTTTAATATGTTCACCATTCAGTCCAGAACCTAGGCCGTAAAAGACCTGTGAGCAGGCCTGAGGTCCCAGCGTCATTAGGGATGCCGTTTCCTTCTGATGTCCAGTTGTAGGCTCAACCCCAGCTGTAGTTTACGAGGCCGTGAGAGGTCAGAGGAAAAGGTTCTCAGACCACCAGGTAAATTGTTTTATTGCACCCTCAAGGAAGTCACCACCAGCTCCAAGGGTTTATGACTGATTTCCAGCCTTACAGAATATTTACTTGCCGTCTTATTTGTTGTGATCAAACTATTTATCAAATCCTGCTTGAATTGTGCTAGGGATGTACTGCTTTGTGAGACTGAAAATATTTTGGAAACTGTGTAGTACTAAGAAGAGAAAGGTTGCTATGTTCACAGGGTTGTCAATATTCTGCATGGTTGTCATGGTTTTCTATTTTCATTCTAGCATGCCCTGCCTTACTCTCCAGACCCTCCCAAACAGGATCACACTCTCAACTTGAAAGTGGGTACTAAAAATCATTGGTGAAACTAGGTTTTTCTTTAAACCAAATTGGCAGTTTGGAAATATTTTTTCCATATTTTACTCCCCAGTTTAGAATGAACAGGTGTACATCTCAAGTCCTTCTATTCCACCAGCCTCCATGCATTGAACACCGCAGCTGACGTGCATGCACTGCTCCAATGCAATCAACCACAAGTCAAGGGCTGTGTCCGAATCAGTGCACTTGCCCACTATTGAGAATGGCAGTTGAGTATACTTTTTTTTAAAAGCTGTCAAGTATGCAACAATTCTTAAAATTGAGTGTTCTTAATACCCCTGGATTATATACTTATTTCCGGATTTTCGCTGATAATAGTATGGAGGATATTATTTAGCATACTGCATGTCACAAAACAGTATGCAGTAATGCCAATGTCAATGCTATTGGGCGCAGTTTGACCTCATAGAGAAGATACTGTGCACTCTTAGAAAAAAACGCTACTAAAAGTACCTAAAAAGGTACAAACGCTTGTTACTGGGGTGGTACCCTATAGATACATAAAATCGTACCCCTAGCCAGCAATACATAATTAATTTGTGCCTTTTTTGCTTGAAAATGTACTTATTAGTACCCAAATAGAACATTATTGTACTTTCAGG
This sequence comes from Ilyophis sp. 1 JC-2022, assembly GCA_022702515.1. NCBI lineage: Eukaryota > Metazoa > Chordata > Actinopteri > Anguilliformes > Synaphobranchidae > Ilyophis > Ilyophis sp. 1 JC-2022. Next base: position 86,139,100 of record CM040405.1, read on the forward strand.
ATTCATTTGGGAAATTTGTTAAAGAAGAAAAATGCACCTCCACTGTACCTTTATTTACGAGAGTGTGTCTATAGTGACTAAATTACATGGAAGCCTGAAAACTTGGCCTTTTATAATACAGGACCAACATGCTCTGGACCATGTCAGATTTACAGTAAAATTGGAATAAATTTAACATACATAAGCCTGCCCCCTTTTCGTATTGAAAAGATCCCCTTCTCTTTACTATGAAACTGAACTAAAACTTGGCTTATGCTTGCTGGCCATTTTCCATGCATCGATACAGGGAAACATCCTGTCTCACAGTAAGCTGTTTGCATGCTATGGCTAATCGAGTCGATCACATGATCCTCATTCCTGACTGTGTTGGGGTGGGGGGGGGTTTATGAAATCAGACTCAAAAGTTATACAATCATAGTCATCCAAATCATGCAGGCTTTGTTTGTTTGAATATGAGTGCACTGAAGTATTTGTGCTTTTTGAGGTTAGCCATGAAGCCATGCATACATGCGGCGTTCTCTTTGTGGAAGAGGTCATCATGTCTTAGTTTTCCTCCCCCTGACTTATCTTATTATGCAGCAGGCATCGCCTGATCAAAGCACAATCTTAAAAAAAAAAACGGGTTCTCAAAGGCTTGTCTTCATTGGGGAACCCTTTCTGTAGTTTTTTATGGAACCCTCTAGGTGTGAAAAGTGTGAAAGCTCCCAGATTGAACCATTTTGCAAAAAAACCTTGAACTAGATAGGGTTCCTCTACAATAGGGTGCCCACGCTCGGTCCTGGTGTCGTGGTTTGTGGGTTATTGTTTTCTTTTCCGTTGCGGTTCTCGTCCTGGTTTCCCGATTGAGAATCTATCAGATTTTTCCCATGTTCCGTTCAGGGGTTTTGCTTTGCTTCACTCGTTATTCTTTTCACCTGTGCTTCTACCTGCAGGGTATTTAAGTTCCTCACTTCTGCTTCCCCGGTGCTTTTTTGTCATTCTTCATTACATTGAGCCAGGTATAGCCAGGTACTAGCGACCTTGTGATATTAAACGTTGTTTATGTTCACGAGGGACTTGCTATTTAGCCTTATTTTCAGGTATAGGTATTATTCCTCCTGTTAGCATTCTGTGCTATTTATTTTGTCCTTTGCTGTTCTCTCTGAGACAGTTTTTTTTTGTGGTTTTGTTTTGGTTTTACACTCTTCCGGCCATCTTAACTTATGTGCCGAAGGTGTTTTTTTTTTTGCTAACTTTCCCGGTTTGGCTCCAGTATTGAGCTCAGGAGATTTCGTTTGTGTTTTACTCGTATTTTCGAGTTCGCCCTATTTTTGTGGGTTGATTTTCGTTTGGTTGTTTAGTTACAAGAAATTAGTTTCCTGTCTTTTTTTTTTTGCATTTATAGTAGTACTTCCTTTATTGGTCCTCACTGGCGTGAGTGACTTGTTCTGATCGCCCTACCTTCCCGCTACTAAAATCCATTACACCTGGGGATCCACTCTCCAGAATGTTTTACTTTTAACCAATTTTCTAACTACCTGATTCCACTAATGACCTTCTTAATTAAATAATATGAGGAGGTACATTCGTGGAATCAGATAGTTAGAAAATTGGTTAGAAATAAAACATTCTGGACAGTAGGGCCGAGTGTGGGCATCACTGCTCTATGGAGACACAGAGGAACCTTTTGGAGCCCTTTCTTCTGACAGACTGATTGAAGTCAACAATACAGCTTATTGCACAGAGTTTTTGGATATCTTTTCCAAACGGGAGACAGATTACTTTCTTTCTCTTCTCCTTTGATGAAGTGTTTGGCTGTGGCTGTGTGCACATTGCACCATTGATTTTCTGACCTGAGAATGGGGATCTAATGCCAAAATATCGCTATCAGGAAATCCACCCGTTGTTTACCTTTTCACTCCATATCAGAGTGGAAACACCTCACATCACACACTAGGGGTCAAAAATAAAAATTTTAAAAGCTGCTAAATAAGAGACCAAGCATCAAAAATCAACAAAATAACTTTCAGGAGAAAGTGCTGTCTGCCTCTTGTAGACATTAACAATCGCACAGTGCAGATAATGCATGAACATTCAATCATTAGGTGTCAGGTGATGCCATTATACCAATGTTGTTCATCCACAGTGCAAGCAATAGCAGAGAGCAATAGCACAGTTTGCCAATACAATGGGTCACAGGTAATATCCAGTTAATATATGAACCCTGATGATCATTTATGTCCAAAATAGGTATCATAAATATGACTGCATGAACCAACGGCACAATATAACACGTTAATTACAGAAGTAAAATGCCAGTGAATTCTTTGGTTAAATTTGCTGACCTGTTTGTTTGGTGAACTTGTTTAATATATGAGACTGAGATTTAACGTGCAGTATTAAGCAAACGGGCGTGATCAGCGTTTTTCAGGAACACCTTCTGGTGTGAAAAGAAACATTGTGGGAAAAGAGCCAAATATGCAGTTCAGTAATTAATAAAACATGCAAATTTAATCAAAAAGGAAATTCATTTAAACAGTGTGTAGTCTGACTTGTTGTCACCAGCACTTTGTCAAAGCTTTCTATTGGATTTTATAATTGCACTATTTGTTTAAGTTAGCATCTAATTCCATTTAAAGACAATAAAATGTAATATTCACCTTTATCTTGTCTGAAATATTTTTAGGCCTGTCCGAAAGGTATTGGGGCAGTGGCACGCAGTCCGCGCCCAGAGGGCAGTGATTTTTAAGGTGCCCTGAGGTAAAACATTTTGGGAACTTCTCTGATGGACATTACTAACACATAGTAATTGTGCCACTGTAAATATATAACGAATTATCAATATAAGCAGTTCATAGTTTACTAATCACATAGTGCTCCATTAGTTCAATTTCGGGGAAATTATATATTTTTTTAATTAAAAAAACTCAAAGGTTAATGTTTGAAAAACCAGCTTTAATCAGCTTCAATACTACAGATATTTAAAGTTCTACTGTATATTATCTTAATGAGATTGATATCGGGGAGTACATTGATTAGATAGTCACAGGCAATTAGTGCAGAGCACAATCTCAGTAAGTAAGCAAGGTTATTAACAACAAGCCATTAGTGGACAAGATCAAGGCTGAAGCAGAAAGCAGTTTTTATTGGCTATAAGATCAAAGAACTAAAAAATCACATTATTCACCAACAGTTCAGGAATCTGATTTAAAAGACATCTACGTAACTATAAAGGACGAAATTCTGTCTGTCTGACTGTATTTCGCTTTGCTCGACAACCCGGCACTGTATGAAGTTGAAATTCACTTGGTGTATTGCTCAGCACCCAAGGAATTGCAGTGCCGACTGTGAAGTTGATTGGATGAGCGGTTCTCCAGAAAATAAGCTATTTGTATACGGTCTATGATATGAAGGCTAAAAACTGTAGGAGGATATAATCTGAAGCAGCCAGAGGGTACTGTGACATCATCAGCTGCCGAGGCTGCTAGAGTGCATTGGAACATTATCAGCTGCAGAGGGTTTGTTGCTAAGACAACAATCGCTATAGGCTATATCAAAACTTTTCAAGCTTGCGAAAACTGGAAAATTGAGCCTCGAGAAGGCTGCAAGCATCAATACCGGGGGCAAAGCAATTGGCCCATTCCGAACGGGCACGTTTTGTACGGGCACGGGCACTGCAGTAGTTGTTATAAAAACTGCATCACATGCAGGGCTATTGCAGGAGACATGTTTTCAGCCATTTTTGCATTTGAACACAGCAGAGACAGACAGTATCCTCTTTCATCTTAAATGTAACTAATTTTATGGAACACGATGGTGATGCTGTTCCACAGCTGGCACATAAGCCATGAATATTGTGAATAAATATTGCGAAGGCAATGTCTCAGTAGTGCTCCTTTGAAGAGTAGATTTTTTGGAATGTTTTTTTTTTATTATTCTAAGTCAGTGTTCTAGAACTCTATTGCTTGCATCAGCATTAGAACGTTCAGCTAAGAATATTCTGATCACATGATTGTGATCTCACACCTTAAAGAGTTAAGTGAAGCTATTTGCATTCGGCATTGTTGAGAGATTACTGTGCCCATCTCTCTCAGATTTCAGACACACTGTGAACATACAAACTTTTCAGCCTCTTCAGAACTGCTGACAACTCTCATGTACTGCGAATTTTAACTTTTTGTGACAACTGGGAAGCAACTTTACAGTTTCTTCCCAAATAATTTTCATGGTGATTTTATTGTATAAGCGCAGCACACGGATACAGCTCTTGCTCACATATAACGTTCAGCTCCTGAAATACAACTCATTGCAATAGCCTTACAAATCCAAGTACATTACATCAAAAAAACAAAAAAAACTTATCTTGGGCGCTCTTTAAATCATAGCTTCCTGCTTGGCCAATCTTTCATTTCAGGAAATGTTGCATTGAGCTTGTCAGCTTCTGGGGAAAAAAGAAGAAAGGTACGCCCCAAGATTTTACCACTTTAGCAGGGATGTACAACTTGGATTATCCGCCGGTAAAACAGTTTACTATGTTCAAATCGTCAGCATATGCGTTTAGACATTTTAAAATTTCATATGTCTCAGAGGAGCGTTGTGTAGATGATATGTGTGCCTTGCCTGAAAGCATAACAACTGTTTACTTGACAGCCGATGTAAAACCAACAGCGCATCTGCAGATATGCTTTCTGAAAACAGTGTGCATTTTGCTTTGAACGCAATAGTCTTGGGTTATTTTCCCTTGTCGTGTGAAAGAGCTGAGGAAATCCATTGATCAGCCAGAAACAAATAAAATAAAGTTTTTTTATGGGTTGGTTTAAACTTGCTTTAGATCTAAAACGATACATACAGTAATGTGATTTCAACTTATTTTCTTTTTTTATTTCTGTCGTTTACAGTAATATTATTGCGTTATACATGTGTCATGCAAATGTGTACAAATGCAAGGAGTACAGGACAAAGTCAGAGCCTAGCAGCTTCACTCCTACTGGATGTTGTTCTAAATATAGATATTATTAAAAAACCTCCTTTGTGCATTTCAGCCAATGCCACTTTTTATGGTTATATTAATAGTTTTTTTATTTATTTCGATTTTAAACTCATATATTCTGGTGAGATTATTACATTACATTCATTTAGCAGACGCTTTTATCCAAAGCGACGTACAGTAAGTGCATACAGGCTAATGACTTAATGTTATTATGGGAGAAGACTTGACCCCATGCTCTATAGAGGATCTGGAGAGGGGAGTAACAAGTCTGAGTAGTTCCATTGTTTCTGTTAAGCTCTACCATGCGTTTGTGTTACAGGCCAACGGTGGCATTGGCGAGAATCACCGTCTCCAGTCAAAGCTCTACCAATATGAGATTATAATTCCTCTGAAGCAACTAACCATGGATTATTATTACCAATGTCATTTTGGTGGCCATATCTCAAATCAGTGTCAACCTGGGGCCTGTTTCACAAAGCAGGATTGCTAAATAAGCTGGATAACTGCACTGAGTAAAACCCGGAACCCTCCCAAATCTGGAACATAGACTGAATAACTGTTCTGGGTTTTAATCAGTGCAGTTATCCAGCTAACTCAGTAATCCTGTGGGGTATTTCTACGAAGCAGGATTACATGGACTGAAGTAAAAAGAGCTGTTCCAGATTTTATTCTGGGCTTTGTGAAACAGGGCCCTGGTCAGTCTCATGATGGTACGGTAAGGTCATACACGTGAGAACTGAGGCTGCTATGGGTTTAGTCAAAATACTGGTATCACGACAGAATGCATGCTTCAACATAAAGCCTAGTAATGGCTTTGAAATCATACAAACAAAACCCCAACGTACACGGCAACTCACTGTATGTGCCTGGTACAAAACTGTATTTTAAAGCATGAATGCACTTCTATTATATACGGCCTCTTGCTTTACAAATAGCAGTTTCCCTTTGTTTATGTCTGCACTGCACCTGCAAGCAGGCTTCCTATTGGGGTTGGGAGGGGATCTGTGATAAGCCAAGAAAGAGTGAGGCTTCTATCACCTCCCAAAGGAGAGGGGTCATGTAGGTTTGGTGCGCTCGCGTCTCAGACTGATAACGGGACAGTCGGCCAAGCTGCTGTCCCGTACACAAAATGTCACCGCCACATGCCCCCCCCCCCCACCCCCTCCCCTAACCCCTCCCCACTGCTGCAATGCAGAGACCCCATTCAGCCGTAAACCCGCAAAGCTTACTCTTAAAAAGGCAATAACTGATGAGCACAGCTCCAGAACAAGAGCAGCACTAACCCTATAGGAATATAATGGAATGTTCTGAAATATACACTAAAATATGTGGACTTTGGAAAATGATGATATACTGTATTTTTCACATCAAATCAAACCAGCGAGTAACACATAGCAATATCTTAAAATGAAGGAAAGGGATTGTTTTCTCAGCTGCGAATGAACAGGCAGAAACTTTTCATCGACATTACATAGTGTAGGATTTTTTTATAGTTCAAAAAATGTATCATCTAAATAGACGCTGAGAATAGCGGCTCATTGTTATGACCATAGATGACAGAATAGAGAGGGTAGGAAATTCACCGTGTAATTTCCCCCTCTTTGGATGGTGCAGAAAAATGGAAATAACTGGCTCACAGTTTGAAGCCATTTTTTTTTCTCTGAAAATCAATCAACCCTTTTTTTTCTGTTGTCAGACAATTTAAAAGGCGACAATAACTTCCCTCTCTGTGGAATGTCTTCTTGTGTCTTATGAAACTTAATTTTCCTCTGATATGAGGAAATCTAGCTCCTGACTTCCTGTTTCTGCTGATTCTTTTGTCACTCTGTCTTTCAGAGGTAATATTGCCTCCAGGTTACAATTTAATTTAGTGTAAATAAAGTAGAGAAGTTTGATCAAATAACTCTTAAACTGTCGTTTGTTTTTGTGTTTCTCCAGAAATTGTTCATGCTCCAAACATAGCAGGTGAAGTAATGAAACTTGTGCAAAAGTGCAATTATAATGCAGAGTATCATATATTTTAAAATATGGCTAAATGCACATATATCATATATTTTACAATAAAAAGACAAAAAATACACACACACACACACAGGTAAGGAAGGCAAAAAAAGAAACACTTTTTTTTGTTTTCACACAGGTGTGGTATCTGAGTTAATTAAACAATTAACATCCCATGGCATGCTCACGACTGGAGAGGCCCAGCTATCATGGCTAGGAGAAGAGATGTCAGTGACTTTGAAAGTGGGATGATCTAAAACCAGGGGCGGGGGGCTAGCAATCCTGGACCGGAGCCGGAGAGGATTAGGATCGAGGCGGGACGTCACAGAGGTCTGACTCTGGCGTGAGATTTCTTGAGGGAGAGCGTCGGTTGAAGTCTGAAAGCTCAGTCTCATTCCAGACGTGTGACAGTTGGCAACTCTGGGGGTGATTGTTGGGCCATTGTTGGGCAAGAGCTTCAGTGATTAAGACTACTGGATCAGGAACGGGGGTGAAGGTGATGTTAGCATGGAAATCTGAGGGAAAGATGTTCTGAACTACTGGCCACTGTGTTTGAAAGCACATGCTTCTTGACTGTTATGTCCATACATTGGTATAAGATGCAAGGCAAAATAGAAGAGCAACTCTGATTTGGTTGGCCACAAATGTCATTCTAGGGCGTGAACAGGTAGTTTCATCTAGACCAGTCAGTCAAGAACTTTACAGGGATGGACACAATGGTTGGTGTTTATTTAGGTTACCTGTGTGTGTGCGTGTGTGTGTGTGTGCGTGTGCGTGTGCGTGTGCGCGTGTGCATGTGTGTAGGTCATTAAGTGTCTCCGTAGCAATTATCTCAAACTAAGTTATGTGTTTGTTTGACCTCCGAGTTTTAAGTCATTTTCTGTGCGGCCCCAAACTAACATCCATCCACAACAAAACTGAGCACAACTGGCCCCAAAGTTTTAACAAGCTGGAGAAAGCGTGGATCTGGTCCTTTGGGCCGTGGGCTGCGGGTTACGCGTTCACAGACACACAGAAGACGAAGGGAGTAATAAGAGATCCATTATCTCACAGAGCCATTAGTCCTACAGTACGGTAATTACTGCGCCGGCTTTAAATTATGCACCTATTGTAACTGAGGAGGTAATCTTTTAATGAGGGCCTTATGAAGAGCACGTATTAGGCGCTTTATCTATGGCTGTGCTGACTCATGATCAGCCAAACCCATTTTTGTCACGCAGCGGGGAAAGAACACACACACAGGCATCAAAAGAAATGCGGTAGCAACATGAAAATGATGTGTGCGTGCAAATAAAAGAAAGCCGAGGCAGTTTATTTGCATGTTCTCTTTTTTCAGGCGTTCCTTTACATTGAAGATGACAGGTGGAGGGGGGGGGGGGTTGAGGGGTGTCAGAGGAACATACAGTACAGCAATAACAACAGAGAACTCATAAACACACACACGGGCTCAGTAAAAATATTTTTCTGGTGAGGAGAAATTACCCACAAGACTAATTGATATATTGTCACTTGCTGATTTAAAGAAATTTTTAAAAAACAATATTGGATTTAGAAAATGCATTTTGGATATGGGACATATTTACATTTTTATCATGATCACATCATGATAATATTTCAGTCTTTTAGAAAATGCCATATTTCTGAACTTAGTACAATATGTACTTTCTGAGCTTAGTACAGTATGTACTATCTGAGTAGCCCCAGCTCCTTGTTCAGACCGCCGGACACATGTCAATGGTCAATTGATTTCTAGCAGCATTGTAACATGTTGTTGGGCAAGAATCCAGGCTTGTCAATACCGCAAAAGCAAAAAAACAACATGGAAAGACTTCATTTACACAGACACACAAAAGTCTGTGTGAGGTACACAAATATTTGAATCTGATTGTGCTTCGCTTTTTAGCTTAAAGGTAATGCCATTGATGCATGTATGATGCAAGTATCCAAAGGTGTTCTATCAGCGTAAAATGTGCTCGATCAGACGACACTGGGATACCTAGTTATATAAGGATGTATTGTTTCTGTTCTATGTTTGCTTTTCTTGTCTTTTTTTTTCTCTCTCCCCCCCTCTCTCTCCTCCCCTGACCATTGCTAAAAACATAGCGAAGAAATTGAAGAGATAAAAATAAATGGAAGTAATTCTTTGATGCTTTTTGTTGTGACACATTTCCATGTGGAGTGAGTCAGGCCCATCCAGCGGAAACGGTGCCTCTTCACGTCTGAGCTACAGTAACTATGGGTAAGTGCCGTGGGGGAAAAAAGCACGACTGCACAAACGCGAGAAAGGACCAAAGGTAGGAGGGACATGGATGGGCAGCGGCAGCTTTTGAGCTGGAGACAGAGGAGGGTCGATAGAGGCAGGGTCTACTGTTGACTACTAGCGATAGCTCCTACGTTGTGAAAAAGTTGTGCTTTGTTGGATTTGCCTTGTAGATTGTGTCTATGACCTTCAATATGCACTTATTGTGCGTCGCGTTGGATAAAAGCGTCTGCCAAATAACTGTAATGTAATGTAATGGGTCAACCTTCAGACGCTCAAACGCACAGGGGTCAGTACAAGATGGAGGGGGAAGGCTCCAGAAAACAAAATGGAACCCCACAAGCAAAGAGCGAATACAAATGTTATGCAGCCTGGGGGTATATATTAAATGGGAGTCGTGCAACACAACTCCATGCCTATAAATACCCTGCAAACAGAGGTGTTACAGAACTGAGGCGGGTCTAGCCTTTTACAACTTTTCCTCCTCGCCTTTCCTCCGAATTCAGGGAGATGGCTTGTAGTTACTATGCTCCGTGGTGTTAGAACTTACTTCATAAACAAGCTTAGCCCCAGTGCTTCGTGTCTTTGTCTTAACGATGTCTTACAAACCATAAAACCTCTCTGTTTCATGGTGGTTGTGTTATATTGTGCTGTGCTGTAACCTCTTGACCATGTCTCCCCTAACAAAGAGATTTTTTTAATCACAATAAATATAAATATAAAGATAAATAATTTTTTTAAATGATCTATGCTCACAACCACCCTACAGTCATGTCTAACACAGTAAAATGTCCAGTGTTAATTCAACTCTAACAGTGTACATATGAGCCTGATCTGGCCAGAGTAGGTTCATATGTACACTGCTAGAGTTGAATCAACACTGTTAGAGTTGAATTAACACTGGGCAGTTTGCTGTGAATTTACTGTGTGGGGGTCTCGTCTTTTATAATCTGGAAGTGGACAGAAAGCCCAGAGACAGCACAGTGTATTCATGCAGTAGAGCTCACACATGAATGAGAAATGACTTTCAAACGTAAATTTTATATATAAGAGTACTTTAGTTTATATTCCAGCACACAGGTACCAGACTCCAGTCCGGGAGGCCTGCAGTGTGTGCAGGTTTTTGCTGAGTTTTAGGTTCATGAAGTCGTTGATTGAACAACCTCTGGTTCATTATGTTGTTGATTGGCCAAGAACCCACACACCCTGTTCCGAAGACCTTAATTAACAGTTGATTGAAAAGAAGGCCCAAAAATCAGCAGACGCTGCAGGCTTTAGGCCTCCAGGACGTGACTTTACCACCCCTCGTCTAGCACATTATTGTGTGAATTTGCGAAAGAAAGAAAGAAAACATGTGCTATGAGGTTGTGGAGAAGATATGGTTTCAGTATGTGTTCCACCTACGGTCTTCTTTAAAAGAAGTCATCTTATATAATATCATAATCCATCTTGGGCTACTAAAATAAAAGTTGATTTTGTAAAGGAGACAATAATTTGTGACAAAACAGCTCCCTCTTTTTTAATCAAAGATCTTCTGTAAGTGAGAACAGTTATTTGGGTGTGAGGATTCTATGGGCTTCTTTATATTACAAACATAAATACTGTATGTGTATATATTAAAATTTTAGCCTTTATTTAACCAGAAAATCCCACTGAGATATAAAATGATATTAACAATGGAGATTTGGGAAATAAATAAACAAAATATGCAATAACACAAATCATCGAAATGCAGTAAAAAACGATGAACGGCAAAGTTAAAAACAACGACGTACTTTCAGCATTCCTTCCCGAATATTTTAATTCCTTCAGCGAAATGAAGAGCACAAGGAAAAGTGCATTTTGAAGGGCATTCCAGTCGACTGTGTGTCTTCTCCTGCAAACCTGCAGAGAAACTCAACTTAATATACAGCATAAGAACATTTATTCGGGTTTGTTGTTGTTTGTTTGTTTGTTTTACAATACAAGAGGCCTTGGGTGCCAAATCCCCACCAAATGAAATTTTCAAATCCATGTTATTATGCTGTAAATCTGTTGATGTTGATATTGAAGTTTGCCTGTGGCTGGCTAATTTTGAAGCGAGATTAACTGGTTCAGAATGTTTACACAGTATGGCAAATGAGTGCACGGCTCGTACAGCGATCGTATGAAATCATGATGTATTCTACATACTCATTATTTATGATTATGCTCTCGTGTTCTAGAAATGTACACATCCTCGTCAAGACGTAGGATTTCACTGTTTTATGGCTCACTATCCTCCATCTAGACGAGGGGTATCCAATCGTCGAAAAAACGTCTGAGGTGGGCGGAGGTTTTTGTTTTAGCCCAGCACTGCAGCACCTGATTCAACTGATTAACTAATCTTGGCCTTCAATCAAGACCTTGAAAAGTAGAATCAGATGTCTTAGGGCTAAAACAGAAACCTGCACGCATCCGGTCTTTTCGGATAAGAGTGGACACCTCTGGTCTAGGTCTTGTTCAAAGCCATTTTCTTGTGTAACTCGCACTGCTGTGCACACACAGTAGGTTTGACCAGCTGCTTTGTTACTGACCAGCGCATGGCATACGCCTCATCGGAGGGAATGACATCATTCTTTTGAGAAGAGGCGTGCCCAGATAACCATCCAGCATGGAGATAAGGAGAAGCTCTTCACTGTTGCCCTTGGAGACCCTTGGGGTGGCCTATTTTAAGGTTTTCACCTTAAAAACCTCACAGAGGTTCAGACCCAAAAAACTAGGTGAGGTGATATAACTGTGTACTCGTTGCTTTAATTCAGGGGTCCTCGATTTTATCCAGAAATGACCAGTGTGGGTTCAGGCTTTTGTTCCAAGCAAGTAGTTACACATTTGATTCTGCTAATCAACCACTAGAATCTTTGTTAAAAACCTTGATTAGTAGAAGCATGTGTGTTACTGCTTAGTTGGAACAAAAACCTGCTCCCATTGGATAAGATTGAGGGCAACCCTGCTTTAATTCATCACACACACACACCCCGCACATCCTGCGGCTTCTCCAAGGGCAACGGCGTACACCTCAGGAGGTGGAGAAGGCGGAGGCTGAGTGACTCAAAGGTCGTGACGCGCGGTTCAGACGGGTCTGTGGGGGAAACTGACCATGTCCTACCGGATCAGGGTCCTCTCTCTCTCCGTCACGGCTCGCCGGAGCTGTCGGAAAGCCATAATGTGGTCGGCGCGGGAACCGTCACCGCCTGACAGGCCCGGCACACTACCTGCGCGGCCCGACGGCACTTAGCACCTTCTCATTAAACTGATCTACACTGGCGTTTAGCAGATGAACCCAGTCTGTCATCACACAAAAAAAGCACTTCTGGGCCCTGGGCTAAAACAGTCTGGTTAACCCAGGTCTTTTTTTCTCGCAAATGACAACATAGCTGAACTACCGTCTATGACACAAGAGATTTTGTTTATGGTAGAACAGGGGGGTATTCCACAACGCCGGATTATAGAGTTAGCTGGATAACTGCACTGAGTAAAAACCTGGAACCCTCCCAAATGTGGAACATGGACTGCAGTAAAAAGAGCTGTTCTGGGTTTTACTCAGTGCAGTTATCCAGCTAACTCAGTAATCCTGCTTTAAAGTCTACACCCCCCTGAGATGCCTGGGGTCTCTCAATCCTGATGTCTAATACAGAAATACTCAGTTACATTATTAATGGGGGTCATCTTGCTGCCACCATTTCTGATTGTCGAAGTGACGTCTCCATGGCACGATTCGTTGTCATCTACAGTTACCCCCGCCATGTTGGCTGTCTGACTTTACCCACGTCACCAAGTTGGCTAATCAGCGGTCACTCGCCGGCTCGCCATAAAACAACAAATGGCACTAGCTTGATTCACAGCAGGATTAACCTGAAGGTCCAGTCGAAACCTGAGTTTACAATTTTACCACTGAAAAATATTCTGTTGGTTTATTAGCTCAGTCGTTATTAGGTTGATTTGTTGAAAAGCATCCAGAATAATCCAGAATAATTTTATGTGTCATGGGTTGAAAACTCCAGGTCTAGAGGGTGACTATTGAGTCACTTGTTTTTTTGCATCACACTTACAACTGCTTCAGCAGTTACAATGGTTTTCTGCACAACGAAGGACTTCAAGTAAACAATAGGAATAAAAAAATTCAGTGACTACAGTTGTATATCAGTTCAAATATGCAGATGGGATTTATTCAAATGTGATGTATTGAACCGATCTCTTCAATTGCTGCAGTTAATATTTTAAAAAAACTTTCATAAATAAAGCAGAGCACGCAGATAGTCTCGTCAAAATAACAAATAATAAAGCATTAAAGAAGAAAAATCAAGGCCTGAAGTGGGAATGCTCACTAGAGACAAATATAATATACTCTACTCACGTTCAATCTCTCATCAAATTTAGTCTTTTGTAAGAGTGCGTGTGAGTGATACTTAAAGTGATACTGCCATTGCTTTTCTAAGCCCTTTTTCACAGCTTCAATTTGAACTTGGAGCCATGGGTAGGTGTGGTTATATGACAATGATGCCACAAGGTCATATTATGAATATTCATATGGTCAATGAGTGAAAGGGTGTGTCTTGGTGAACTGACTCAGCCCCTTTCCTGCCCTCTGCCACCAAGCTCTCTGCTCACTTTACTCACCGAGACTCCACCTATTTTTATGCTAAGGATTTCGGGACATCACGAATCCCTGGAAATGCAGCACATGGTAAGCCCACACAGAAACTCAGACGACACCAACATCGACGCAATATGAGATTTTCGGATAAAAACTGTTGTGTATGATCATAGTCTAACCCAAAACATCGGTTTTCAACGCGAAAAGTCGGTTTTTGACTGCAGTATCACTTTTGCTGAGATGTGCATCCTTAAAAAATGGCATTACTCCCAGTCCTCTGTGGCTTTGCTTGCAGTGAGTATCTAAGAATAATCCAATAAAAGTGTTGAGAGAATGAGGGCCAGGAGAGAAGATGTGAGAACTGCGTGTGGGACATAATACTCTAAACCAAGTAAAATCATTGTGGTTAAAACTGGCGTAAGGTGAGGTCAAATTGAATAACATTTTCACATTTGTGAATGCTCTAGACTAGGCTTACTAGGCCTTCACCCTAGATAACAAAATGGCTGCCGGCGACTGTATCTCAGGCCACATTCAGAATGACCTAATCACTTAATTGATCACAGGGATGAATTAAACGTGAAATAAAACCAGCACATTTTTTTTCGCACTGAAAATCCCGATCAGTGGGGGGGACTGGCATTAGCTGTCATCCTGAACTCACTGGCAGCATGCAGCATGCTGCTGAATAGGGCAGCGTGCGCTGTTTCTATGGTTGCGTTGACGTTTCCGGTGGGCGAGACAGGCTATGCGGTCTCACAAAATACAGGAAACGTTCAGTCCCCAAGGGTCCGCAGTCACGGCCTGTTGAGCTAAATTAGTTATGGACTAAAGTGAAAGAGGTGGCAACGTCTTGGAGCGGTTCAACAATCTTTGAGTGTCGCTGTGGTCATCACCTCAATCTGTTCTTTCCCAAGAACTGAAACCCACTCCACAAGCCTCGTATCTTCTGTGGTTCGTACCAACTGGAAACTGTTTTCATGAGCACAGTTAATGAACGGTAAAAATTAAGTGTTGAGAATAAGCTTGCTTTTAGCCTGGCTTTTACAAAATGGCACTGTTCATTAGGATAATCTTTCAGAGGGATACCCCAATTGGACCTATAAGGCTAAAAAATCAACACATCATATGCATAAGAATAACCTGGAATTGCAGAGGCATAAGCATATTGTAACACATCTCCCTCTCAACTCTTGAGAGAAAGCCTCCACCCCATCCTGGAGGTCCACAGGGCAATACTGGTTTTAATTGTTACTCTGCACTTAATTGATCAATTAAATCCGTTAAGTAAACAATTAACTCACCACACCTGGTTTTGTGGGTCTAAATTGGTTGCTGAAGTTGAACTGAAAAAAAAAACCAGGACATGCTGCAGCCATCTTGGACCCTTGTTCTAGAGTATTCCATTTAACAGCTATAGCAAGGGAATGTTGTTATCTTGGGGCCCCTAGCTCCCTTCTTCACCAACATCTTCTCTGTCTGACTGTAGGAAAACACATTGGGAGAGTTTGAAGTTTAGTTTTAGTGTATGCTTTTTTTTGCTTCTGTATATGCTGCAAATAATTAGCTAAGCTAACTGAGATTCATTTTGGTGCTTTCATGATTTAAATTTTCCCGGACTGCAGGCTTTTTTTTATAAAGTCCAACAGGCAGATGTTAGGCTTCAGTAATCAGGTATCCTCATTTGGTCTTCAATGTCATTTTTGCCTGGTCCACCAATCAATCGATCAATCAATCAATTGATCAGGTTTACATTAAACAGGTCCGTCACCTCAAGTCCTTAGAATTATCAGAAGTGAGCCGAGGAAGCCCTGTGCTGAAGCAGGATAAAAACACTAAACAATTATTGCAACCAATTTATTGCATACAGAACAATATGTTACTTTATAATGGTGTATATAAATAAATCTATTTATATAGCCCCATAACCACAATATTGAATATGTCATAAGAAATGGGACCATTGTGACAGAGCAAAGCACACGATTGATTGGTTGATTGGTGCCCAAGGATGGCACATTAAAAACACAGCAAATAATTTTTCAAGAGCCGGTTTATTTTTGAGAGTGAAATGATGTTCCACATCAATAATTTTTCCAGGCTTCTTAAGAAGATTGAAAAAATTAATAGCTTTATTGTCGTAGCCAGCGAATATATTGCATATAATTATAGTTAGATTAATATAGCCTACCACACGTAATTTATTTGTGCAGAGGGTTTTTTATTTTGTACGTTCCAATCCGTTGGGCGACGTCTTTCAAACCGAGACTTTTTATAGAGCAACGATGCGAGATGGTAAAACCGCATGTGTTTCAGTGGCGATACGTCGCCCGCAGAGCTTCTTTTTTTTTTTTTAAATAGGCTTCGTCAGCCGGTAACACGGCAGTTAAGTTCTACCATCCTCCCATCATCCCTGCTGTCACATCATTTTGCACAGTCAATAAACATTAGCGTTCCTCGGATCCGAGCAGAGCTCAGCGAGTCGACGCAAACCGCAATTAAGAGTCCCCGAGTGACACTTGAGTCATCTGTTAAATGAATGCACAATTCGCCGTAGCCCGCACCGCATTTCATGTTTTGAAGCAATTTGTCGCACGCCGATGCGCACTAACGGCGCATCAGCACCGCGCCACGTCTGCCCCTCTCCCTGCTGACAGCTACCAGCGCCACTGCTCAACTTTCACAGACAGAACCCATCTGTCCCGTGTGTTTTCAATGTGCGTCGGGGATATGCGGTCCCAGGTTGGAAAGCTATGAGCGGTAGGCTAATGCACATCCCTTATCTGTCCAGGTACTGAAAACTGAAACAAAACAGTATGCGGTCCGTTTACTATTCAAAATTTCAGTTGAAACTCTTCAGGCAACAAATCTGTAACTTTTAATTTATCCGTAACTATGAGAACTGTTGCCACTGGCAGCATAGATTTCTCAGGATTTAATTATTACTCTGTTGCCCCTGCATTAATGTAACCTCCTAATGTAACCTCCCTTTACATATTTAGCCTGTAAGTAGGCTATGTGTATGGGATTTTCACGAGTCCTCTTTTGTGTCGTATTGTTATGTGTGCTGTGCTGAAAAATATCTATCTATCTATCTATCTATCTATGTATCTATCTACCTATCGTTTGTGCATTTGCCTGTCTGCCTGTATACGCTATTTCTATCTATCTGTGTGTTTGTCTGCCTATCGAGGCAGCGGCAGTGTAGTATAATGGTTAAGGAACTGGACTTGTAACCGAAAGGTTGCAGGTTCGATTCGCAGGTAGGACACTGCCGTTGTACCCTTGAGCAAGGTACTTAACCTGAATTGCTTCAGTATATATCCAGCTGTATGAATGGATACATGTAATAAGAAGTTGTGTAAGTCGCTCTGGAGAAGAGCGTCTGCTAAATGCCTATAATGTAATGTAATGTAATCTATCTGTCTGTTTGCCTATCTATCTGTCTGTCTTTCTGTGTGTTGGTTTGTCTGCCTGTATATCTGTCTGTCTGCCTATTTATCTAGCTGTCTGTCTATCTTTCATTACATTACATTACATTACAGTCATTTAGCAGACGCTTTTATCCAAAGCGACATACAGTAAGTGCATACAGAAACGTCATCAAAGTAACTACAGAACAGATCAGATAAAGCACATCCTTCCCATAAAGTAGCAGCTATCCCTAGTAATGAACATTGAATGCAGTTCACAGTAAACTGGGTAAATCAGCTCTACTACAATTCTATTCTAAATAACAATTATTCTATTCTATCAATGTGCTTGTCTACCCATATCTGACTGTCTGTCTGCCTATCTACCTGTGTTCGTCTGCCTGTATATTTATCTGACTGTATGTCTGTCTGTCTGTCTATCTATCTATTTGACTGTCTGTCCATTTCTTGTCAACTGTGTCATTTACTCATTAACTCAAATCACTGGATGTATTTCAGACATCAGTTTTGTTCCAATCATCAGCCTCCCTTACCTCTACATAAAAACAGAGTTAATAGTTGGTTATTTAACACAATCACTGTAAAATATTTACCTGTATGTATTATGTAGACTCTCAGGGGGACTTTAAACAGGAAAGGCTAGGGCATCTCAAAGACTAAGTGCAAGCTCGCCATGGCATAGAGTCTTCCAACAGACAGAAAGCAATCCTTTCTGATTTAGAGCCAGAGATCTTATATAAGACTTGTAAAACCTCTGGACGGCGGGATAATTGCTTTCATCCTTCAGCTGATAAAGGTGTAGTCCATGCTCAGAAAGCAACAGGTACGCCTGATAGCAGAGCTGTAATCTTCTGGCACCTGTAAGCCAATACCTTCTCCAAGTGTTTCAGAACTGCCTCTGTTTAAACTGTGGTTTGGGCTGGGGCGTGAGCCAAATCCCTACCGGTGCTGGGGGGGATGCCGCTGAGGCAGGCAGGAGCGTGACCTAGTTTTGGCAGCTGCTTGCAAAACAAAACAACAATTCAAAATCCGTCTTCTTTCATGATGGATTTTTCTAAACATCTTTTAAACAGCAATAAATAACTTATTTATTACTTTTCTCTACATTTGGGGGTAAATCGTTAATTCACTGGTGACAGTTTCCCAGGTTTCTCTCTTGGGGGGTGGGAGGGGGGGAGGTTTAATTCTTACTATCAATCTTGGGATTCAACCCCCTTCCCACTTTTCTATCCAGTGTGGTTAGATCCCAGATTTTCAACCCCAGTGCATTATGTGGAGATCCGTCAGCTCAGAGGGGTGTTTGATTATTATCTGGAACAGTAGGGTGTACTGTACATGACAGGTGCAAGTCAAAGACAAAAGAGTCTGTGATTGGTTATAGCACGCTCACACAGCTGTCACTCCCAAATGTGGTGATTTATCGTGCAGTAAAAAAGATGACAGTTCTACCACACAGGTGTTCATCCTGTTCAATACCTGTGCGGTGGAAGTGCTGTCTTGGGGTCCCAGAGTAAATGGCCCACCAAAATGAAGAAAAAACACTTTAAATGTCCGGGGGTGATTGGGCGTCCCAGGAGCAGCAGCAGTGTGGAGGAACCTTTCTTATTATCATAATATTCTACCCACACCAGAGGGCAACCCTAGGGGCCTCATTACTCCGAATAGTTCACATTTTACTGGGTAAATATTCCTTTGTGTTGAATTAATGTCACATTTGAATTTAATATGAACTTTTACAGATGGCTAGATATGAAAATGCTACAATGTTTTTCTATCTTGGAGATGAACACAAAAAGTAATTAAAATAGATTCATTTCTGGGTCGTTTATAAATAACCTTTTAAGTAAGTCTAACTTTATAAGGCCTTTATAAAGCATTTATAACTCCTTCATAAGCACGGCAGGACTACTTTGAAAACTATCCATAAGTAATCGCAGTGGTTGATAGCTGATCTAAAGCAATAAAGTATGTGTAACATTAAAAAAAACGCCCCTGCACATGAATGATATCATTCCATTTATGTTTTATTTACTGCTGCATAAAGTGGTGATTCAGCACTTGCCACGTATACATTACTTAAGTTACACTCAGTATAAAATAGGGTCTAAAACCTGCCCGTGTGAAAGACATTCAACGTCTTTGTTACTGGGTGCCAGTTTTGATTTTATATGGGATGCCTGAGACATTCAAAGCTTAGAGCTGCATTAGAGCTGAGTCAGCATATTCTGTAGCTTCAGCCCAAGTTATCATCCATTATTATTGTACCTCATTTATACTGTTGTCTTATGTCCTGGTTACCCTGGTTACCCTATAAGATGCCTGTTATTGAAAAATAAGACCCCTAAGGCACACTTTTTAATGCATACAATAATATACAGCACAAATAATATACAGTGAGCACCCTAATTCATTGGACAGTGACACATTTTTTTGTTATTTTGGTTCTGCAATCTAGCACTTTGAGTTTGAAAGGATACAATGGCAATGAGGTTGAAGTGCCGACTGTCAGCTTTAATTTGAGGGTATTTTCATCCATATCGGATTAACTATTTAGAAAGTATCGAACCTCATGTACATATCTGGCAGCAGAGTGATGGTTTGAGGCTTGTTTGATACCTCAGACCCTTCATGACTTTTACCAACC
Source organism: Ilyophis sp. 1 JC-2022 (assembly GCA_022702515.1). Lineage (NCBI taxonomy): Eukaryota > Metazoa > Chordata > Actinopteri > Anguilliformes > Synaphobranchidae > Ilyophis > Ilyophis sp. 1 JC-2022. The sequence goes on from CM040405.1 coordinate 86,159,023, forward strand.
ATGTATTCTATACTATTCCAACATAATTTACAGCTAAATCTACTCCCACCCCCCAATTCCAATAGAGACCCATTCAAACGCAGAGAAGTTATAGTATCGCTTGTAAGTACCAGAAAATAAGATATTGTGTCTGTGTGTGTGTGTGTGTGTGTGTGTGTGTTTATATATACATGCTACTTTTTATAATATTTTCCACTCAGCTGCACATAAATGTGATTATTGATTCCCTTGCAGTGGAAGACACAGTAAATCTCAGGTGTAATTCAGTGCGTTTATAGATCAGCTGATTGGTGCAAGGAGGGCAGAGAGAGGGATTGATTGATTTGACCTTGTGGGAATACCTATGCAGACGGGGTAGCGTTGAGCGGGAGCGCGGCGTGCTGCAATGCAGCACTGCGATTCGGGAGCCCCTGCTGCTCCGGGACGTCCTGCAGGCGATACATCTTAATCAGGACCGACGCTCCCCTGACCCTCCCTGCTGGCTATCCCATTAAGCACATCTCCTGTTTCACACACACGCACATGCACACACACACACACACACACATACGCACACACATACGCACACATACACACACGCATACGCACACACACACGCATCCCACACGCATACGCACACACACACGCACACACACACGCATACGTACACACACACATACGCACGCACACAAGGGCAGGCATACGCACACACATACGCACACACAAGGGCACACATACACACATACACAAGGGCACGTATACATGCACGCACACAAGGGCACGTATACACACACGCACGCACACTCACAAGGGCACGCATACACACACGCACGCACACAAGTGCACGTATGCACACATACACACACAAGGGCACGTATACACACACACACACAAAGGCATGTATGCACACACACACACACACACACAAGGGCACGTATACACGCACGCACACAAAGGCACATATACACACACACAAGGGCACGTACTCATACACGCATGCACACATACACACCCGCACGCACACAAAGGCACATATACACACACGCACGCACACAAGGGCACGCATACACAAAAGCGCGCACACAAAGGCACACATACACACACGCACGCACACAAGGGCACGCATACACAAAAGCGCGCACACAAAGGCACACATACACACACACACGCACACAAGGGCACATATACACACACGCACGCACACAAGGGCACGCATACACAAAAGCGCGCACACAATGGCACACATACACACACATATATACACGCACGCACACAAGGGCACACATACACAAACGCGTGCACACAAGGGCACACATACACACACACACGCACACAAAGGCACATATACACACACGCACACACACACATACACAAACGCGCGCACACAAGGGCACACATACACACACACACGCACACAAAGGCACATATACACACACGCACACACACAAGGGCACACATACACAAACGCGCGCACACAAGGGCACATATACACACACGCACGCACACAAAGGCACATATACATACGCACACGCACACAAGGGCATGTATACACACACGCATGCACACAAGGGCACATATACATGCGCACGCACGCACACAAGGGCACACACACACACAAGGGCACGTATACACGCACGCACACAAGGGCATGCACACACACACATGCACACTTGCACAGACATGCCTGCATACACACAAACACACTTGGAAACATGAGTTCACATGCACTTCCCCATGCACTCACACACACACACACACATTCTCTCTCACTCTCTCGCTCTTCTCAGTTAAACCTCCTTCTTCGGGTGATGTCAGCTTCTTGTTTGAATATATTTCTGCGGATCCCACCTGAGCTATACATAATGTAGAAGTGGGTTCTGTTGTGGCGTCGTGTTGCTTTGGTGGAATCAGCATGGCCCACAATTTGATCAATATGTTTACCCTCTAAAACTTGGACCAGCTGCAGTGTTGAATGTATTAAGATGCTGCATCGTGCCAAACCAATATCCGATCTCGCTTTATTGTAAAAACAGCGTTCTGTATATGTCGACAATAGACCGACTCCTGCGGCCCTTTTTTAAGAGAAAAAAATGATTCATTAAAAGCACATTCACTGTAGATGCTTAAGACACAACCTCACTGCGAAAAAACAAACAAGTCCACCAAGAATACAAAAGCCTGAGTCTTCACAATTCAAACGGTGAACTTTTCCACTGTAAAAGTTCTTCTCCCCTGTGAAAATGAGCTGGTCATTACTTTTCCTCAACAGAAGCAGGGCCAGCAGAGGGAGGGCACATAGACCTGTTATCTGAGTTTATGTGCAGTGCGCTGTTTGTTCAACGGCTCATTAAAATGATTGCCCTGCTCTAAGTGCGAACCTAAATATAAAACAAACAACCCCTAAAGCAGATGATCCGGTGCCTTCCGGTACCCTCCAGGCAAACTAGAGCAAAATCAAAGTAGAACAGACTTCAGTCATCCATCACTCCCATCAGTGCCCGGCCCATAGTGCACTGCTGGGGGAAAAAGGAAGTAAATCTGCGAGATGCAGAAGTGACCTCTATGGTGTCCCGTTCCTCAGCTGAGTAATTGTGACACTTTTTGCACACACGTGTGGCAGTAATTCCCTGGGCGGTAATAGATGGCATAATTAATATGCAGTGGCGGTGTGCCAGCGTGTAGCATCTTAGCAAGAATCAAATCCTCTCAACGATACGCATTTTACATAAAGAGGAAACTTTATTCATTTTTACATACATTTCTTCATATAATAATAATGTAATAATAATACTGGTAAGTCAAAAATAATAATTATTATATTTAGAAAACTAATCCATTAAACTACTCTTTACTTTTACTTTTACTTTCTTTAAAAACATAAATTTTTCATTTTAGCTCTTTTATATATATATATATATTTGTCAACAAAAATTAAAAAAGGGTCACAGAAAAAAAAAATTACAAAGTACATGTAGCTGTTTATTGTAGAGATTGAGATAGGGGGCTTCTATCCAGTCCTGTTAGGAACTGATGAATTGAATAGGTTGTATTTAATAGCCTTATTGGGAAACAGCATGAGAGAATGAAGCATTGTTGAGGGTTTTAGTGGAAAATTATTTTGGTCTCATTACCACTCAGAAATTATACATTTCCACAGAACAAGCAGAGACGGGTTGGGGTAGAGGGGGAATGTGGGCCGGGGGGGGGGGGGGGGGTGAGAGAGAGCGGAACAGAGAGAGGAATGAGAGAGATAAACAAGAGAGTTATCAGAAGATGAATTACCCCAGTGTATAATCGCTTCGGTTGACTGTAAACAATAAAGTGGATTGTTTTTGTGTCCCACGTCAATCGTTTCCAACACTTATTTTTTTTTGTTTTGTATTTGTCTTCACGAGAGGTAGGAAACTTTTTTCGTTGGCAGAGAAAATCCCATGTCGCACTCATTAATCCACTCGGCAGTCTTGGGGATTTAGTCCTTCTCCGGAAAAAGATGGCGATTCCAGTTTTTTTTTTCCTTTCTTTTTTGATATGTAGGAATGGGACATAAGAGAGGTATGAAGACAGTGGCCCAATGAGAGACGGGCCTGGGTCACCGTGGTCAGGTGCTCCTATTGGACGTTGATGCGATAATTCGGAGAGGCGCTGGAGTGGGTTCACTTGGGCCTCTGAGGGGGCTGGGGAAAAAAATCGCTCCGCGAACCTCCAGGCAGAGCTATGGTCAAGAAGACGCGTCAAAGCTGGGGGGGGTTAAAACACAAGAAGAAGAATTAAGAGAGAGAAAGAGAGAGTGAGAGAGAGATAGAGAGAGACAGAGTAAGAGTGAGAGAGTGAGAGAGAGAGAGAGATAGAGAGAGAGAAAGAGAGAGAGAGAGAAAGAGAGAGAGAGAGTGAAAGAAGGCATTAGATGTTAATTACTGTGAGCCAAGATTAAAGATGATTCGATGGTGACAGGCCATGTATTCCTGATACCCCTGCCATTGTGGAATTGATGGTTTAGGTACCTTAGCGGTAGCTCACAGAGGGGGAAGCCCATTGTTGACATGTCCCCTGCTCTTTTTCCCCTCAATACCAGGGAAATGCATCGGGCCTCAAATCAAACCATGTCATCTGAACGCTTTGTGTTGTTTGTGATGTATAATACTGCGGTCCAGTTTACCGTCAGCTTATTGATCATGGATAATGGTTTAGCATCTGTCTGTTGTGTGCATGCATGTGCATGTGTGTATTAGCTTGCATGTAAAAGCAGCATATGTACGTGTGTGTGGGAATGTGCATAATTATGTGAACACGTTTCTGAGTGTGTGTGTGTGTGAGAGAGAGTGTGTGGGAAAGTGCATATGTGAATACGTTCCTGAGTGCGTGTGTGTTTGTGAGAGAGAGAGTGACTGGGAAAGTGCATATGTAAATACATTCCTGAGTGCGTGTGTGTTTGTGAGAGAGAGTGTCTGGGAAAGTGCATATGTGCACACATGTTTACGAGAGGTGCATGTGTGTGTGAGGCTGTGCAGAAAAGTGATTATATGAACACATGTTCCTGTGTGTGTGTGTGTGCATGCGTGTGCGTGTATGTGTGTGTGTGCGTACCTGACAATGTGCATACGTGAACACATGTTTCTGAGTCTGAGTTTGAGATGGGGAACTTTAATATCCCAAAGGACAAATTTGCTGCCATTGACTCATTAAATATTAACACATCCATTCTGCCTGAACCAGATTTAAGGCAAGGGTGATGAATCGGGTGACCTCCAACTCTCTCTTTATAAACCAAACCTGGCAGCCCCTTTTACAAAACAGGAACATTTAACTCTTTGAAAAAGGGAAGCTAATGATCTCCCCCCATTCCTTCTGTAGGAAAGCGTCCACCAATCAAATCAAAGCAAAGTTCACAGCATGACGACATTCATAAAGTATGTGATAATGATGTCTATGGGCAATGCCTGTGTGTGTGTGTGTGTCTGTGTGTGCATGCATGTGTTTGTGTGTGTGTATGGGGTAACATCTATAACAGTGAATAGGAGATTGCGCAGGTAGTAATTCTCATTTTGCAGTCGGTGAGAGGTCGTGAGCTTGAAAACACAAGAACTTGGTTTTTTATCGCCCCACTGCCACTTGACGCCTTTCTGCTTGACTGTATTTGATGTGGCGGCTTTCAAAATCTTGTGTATTTCACAGTAAATATAACTTTTATTTACAGAATAGGAAGAGTGTGGGGTACAGTAAATAATTTACACTATAAAAACTTGTTTAGAGAGATCTTCTAGCTCATCATTGAAATATGTATATGAAATGCACAAAGGCGAGCCGGGAAATGTAACTAAATTAGAGGCCGTCGAGTAGACAGTATGAACTGATGATCGGTGATCTTCATTTAAATTGGGAAGCTTGTTATTATCAAGCACACCATTAAAATCACCGGAAGAACAATTATCCGTTTGATAGTAAAGTCTTCAGGCCTCAAGCCTCCTTTGCTGCAGTAATCATTTGTCTACCTCTCAATCACATTATAAATATTTTACAAAACCATGAGGAGTACATTCATGATTTTGCTTTCGAATGAAAGATCACACTCGTTTGACTAAGGCACAATCATCAGGATTGGTCGAATTAAATCTACTCAGAGTATATTACATATGACAAACTTTACTAATATATTATATTAAAGTCTTTATTTAAGACTTTCACGGTTTCGCTGGTCTTTTTACTGTTGTTTGTTACTATGATATGATTAACAACCTGCTAACCATAGCAAAGATTCTAAGATTGAATAAAATCTCAAGAAATCTCAGTGAAATGGTCTCCAAGGCCCACCAAGCATTCTGCAAAAATGAATGAGGCACAAAGTCAACAGAGATCATGCACTTTGACTTTGACATTCCATAGGTTGTTCAGCCTTGTGTGTGTGTGTGTGTGTGTGTGTGTGTGTGTGTGTGTGTGTGTGTGTGCGCATGTGTATGTGCGTGCGTGTGACATCAATTTTGCATCTTTGAGAATGGTAATCATTGGAAGGACAACTGGGAAATATTTTAGAGAAATTGGGTGTTATTGGTGTAAGATATGAATGCCACTGTAACAACATTTACTACTTTCTTATGAAATGTCTGTTTCCTTGATCATAAATAAGAAGGGAAACCATGCAGAAAGACATGGAAAACCAACAATGTCAGAATGGAACATTCTTTATCTTATGCATATGTTGTCTATATTCATTTACATAAACTACCGTTCCCTCAACAAACTTCTCACACAGAAATGGCATAAGACACACCCATATACTACAATAGTCTCATGTGATTTTTTAAAGCCCTACAGTACATATTCGTAAGGCTCTGTAATGGCGGTCTCTTACCTGTCCCAAAGCTTTACGCTTCTACAGTTTGTGGTGCAACAGCCAGCTGATATCAAAGCTGCAAAGGAAAGACAAGAGACACATTGAGACACAGACACAATATGGTGGAATGTCAATAAACATTTTTTTTTTTTACACTTTTTGTGCCTCTTCTCAATTACATGACCGTCATGGGGTGGGGGGTTACAGAAAGCTTAGTTAATTTTTCATACAAACACATCAAAGAATGGAAATGAGCGTTGTAAGATTTAAAGTCAGGCTTAACGCAGAGTTTGAGCTCAGGCATGGTGACAAGACGAGATGTGCTCAAAGACCTGCTCATTCAAACATTCAAACGTCTGATGGCTCTTATTCTGACTCATCAGGCCTATGTGCAGCGTAATAAATCCATTCACATCATCCAGATATACGAGGGCAGTATTGTATTCAGCTTTTTTTTTTACTGTTGAGTCATGCGCTGTACAAACATCAGTTTTGTAATAACGCAATAATGTCACGGTAATGTTATGCATAGCGCTGGGTACTGAATCATCCTGGTGAGATGATACTGAAAGCATTATGTTGTATTGTAGGTAAGGGTACAGATGTATACAATAAAACAAGTAATGAACAGGCTGAGCTCAGTGGCTGTGACTTTTGCTTTGCCTTTTAGTGACAACTGGTTCTGAACAGTGAGTTCGTTAGAGCAATGAGTCAGTCTTTGAGTCAGCCAGTGAGTGAGTGAGTTAGTTAGAGCAATGAGTCAGTCTTTGAGTCAGCCAGTGAGTGAGTGAGTTAGTTAGAGCAATGAGTCAGGCTTTGAGTTAGCCAGTGAGTGAGTGAGTTAGTTAGAGCAATGAGTCAGTCTTTGAGTCAGCCAGTGAGTGAGTGAGTTAGTTAGAGCAATGAGTCAGGCTTTGAGTTAGCCAGTGAGTGAGTGAGTTAGTTAGAGCAATGTTTAGCCTTTGAGTTTGAGTGAGATATTCAATTAAATTTTATTTGTATAGCGCTTTTTACAGAGAACTGTCTCACTCAGATATGCTACCATCCATATGGCTTCTTTGTTCCATGACCTGTAAAAGTGTATTTGGGAAGCACCCGCACCCGGACACAAGCCTTTAGCAATGAAAACTGGCGGAGAATCAGGCAGCCAAAATTCAATTTGGCCCCCAATTAACATGTCTACCGTTACTTTGCACGGCTCCTTAGCTCCGCTAATTTTCTGCATGATTTGTTTTCTGTGTCTGTCAATGCAAAGTGTTTAATCACAGCGAGGTGACGTGCCCCCGCGCCCACGGCAACACAAAAACATGATTTCTAATCACAGCAGCTCGACGGGGATATATTTTTGGAGAAGGAAAACAGTGGCGTACGGAGTGGAGTATGGTGTGTGATTTTGTGATGATGGGGTCGTAATACAGTCACTGCAGAAGAGTCTTGAGGTGATGTTCCCTCTCACCCACCTCACTGTGTACACAAACACAGACACACACACACACACACACCCTTACACATACACCCTGACACTGAGACACACACACACACACACACACACACACAGTCTCTCACAGCCACTGTTAGCCACCGCGTGCTAACTAGCGGTTATTCTGTCTGGCGCTTCCATCTGTGTGTGATTTCAGTTTCACTGCAGCGCAGAGGCACTAGAAAGCAGAGGTGTGACACAGTCAGTGACACACACACACACACCCCGATGTGTGCACATACACACACACATACACCCAACACGCTCGCATACACGCACACACACAGTCAGTGTGGTGTGGCCGACGGCCTTCTGTCTTCTGCTTCAGTGAGCCACACTCATTAGAACAGGCCCGGGCCACAGCACATCACCATTGCTCAAAGGGGCGTATTTGATTTCTCAAAGGGGGGTTTGATTGTTTTGGGGGGGGGGGGGGGGGGGGGGGGGGGGGGGTTTTTCGCGGACCTCGATTTTGTTTTGTTGGGGGGGGGGGGGGGGGGGGGGGGGGGGGGGTTTTTTTTTTTTTTTTTGTTTTTTGGGGGGGGGGGGGGGGGGGGGGGGGGGGGGTTTTTTTGTTTTTTTTTTTAATATTTTTTTTTTTATTTTTTATTTTTAAGTATTGTACGCGGGTGTGTGTGCGCGCGTCCTGTTGTTGTCTGTATATAAGTAAAAAGTAAAATCCCACCAACCAGCCACCACGATACACGCGTATTTATTTTTATTTATTTTTTTATTTTATATTTTTTTTTACGCGTCAGATATTAAAGTCGGGCCACATAATAAAAAAACATGGGCGGCCACATGCTGGCCGGGGCCTTGAGTTTGACACCTATGCATTAGAGGAATGGAGGGCCACACACACAGGGAAGTATATGTGCATACACACACACTCCGACACTCACACACACACACTTCGACACATACACACACACACACCTCGACACTCACACACACACACACTCCGACACTCACACACACACCCCGGCACTCACATACACACACACTGGCACGCACATGCACACACACACACACACACACACACCCAGACACTCACACACACAAACACACAGATACACCCTGACACTCACACACGCACACACCTCGACAATCACACATGCACAGACACACAAACCCACACTCACACACACACCCTGACACTCACACATATACACACACACTCACACACACACACAGATACTCACAATAGAGTGTGGTTCGGGCCGGATATTTCTGTCCGAAACCGAACCGAGCCCGACATGTATTCTGTATTTTGTATTCCGACCCGACGCAAGCCAGACTCAATAAAAAAAATACACAACTCACTGCTTAAAATCCTACATAAGTATGCAATTCTAGCTAGCTATGTTATAAACAAAGGAGAGAGAATGACTAAACACACTGCTGCTGGCTGGAAAAAGCAGATTCACTGATTTGGTTGCTAAGTAACCACTGTAGCAAACTATGCTTCGCCAGACAAGCTAAAAACATTAGCCAAACACTGTTGGTAACGTTAGCTAAACATGCCATGAAACCAAAAAAAAAAATACAAGACATCCATGCCAGAATGCAACCACAATAGACTAGCTAGCTATTTATTTCAGAAATACATAGAACTATTTAGCTAACTATCGATAGTTAACTAATGTTAGATAAAATAAAACCCAGCATTTAGATTCAAATAGTGTTTCAATCCTACCGTGAACGATCATCCAATCCGTGCCCATGGATCTTTTCAGTTGACGATGTCAACTGGAATGAAGAACTATGTACGTTTTAATCCAGCCATCGTGGCTTATTTGGAATTGTCGTGGAGGAAGAGGATGGCATCCACTCATGTTTTTTGTCTTTTCCGCCAAAAACACGCATCGCAGATTCCAAAAAACACACACGCGCAGGAAGCAGCATGGGTAAGATATTGAGTGATTTAATTTAATTAGCCTAAATAGGCCACACAATTGTAATTAATTAAAACAATAGTAAAAATCTAAATTATAAAATGAATAACCGAACCTGAGTGTGTGATATTTACGAGTGATAACTGGAGGCTAAATATTTGTCCAAACCTGAGTGTTAACTGTAAATATTTGTCCAAACCCAACCCGAACACGTCGGGTCCTGTCGGGTCCGGATCGGGTATCCACACTCTAACTCACACCTCAACACTCACACACACACACAAACACACATAAACATACACACACACACACACACACACACACACACACACACACATACACATACAGAATGCTCATGTGCCACACGCATTTGTCCCTAAATATTCTCTTCTGTTTCTCAAGGTGGCTTCATTGGGATCAATGCTGAGTGATTTCACATCAGGCCACTCAGCTCTTCGGAAGTCTACATCATCAATTATTCAGACTATTTGAATTTAGAAAAAAAATACAGAAAAGATTGGTTTAAATGTGCAGGTAAAGAAAGCCTCATATTCATTTTCTTCAGAGAAAATGCTCTGCTGCATTTTCCCCCAGTGGAGGGAATGTGGGTCGACGTGAACAGCTCGCAAGACATCTTGACTTCTTCTTCTGTGAAAGAGTTCAAGCGGTTTGGCCAGAGCCTCCGGCCATTGTTTACTCTCAGGAACGAGCGGAGCCACAGACTGGAATAAAACAGTCAGAAGAGTAAAGATAACCTCTGGAGGAGATCCAGGTGTGAGGCTGAAGCTGATTTTACAGCCGAGAGGATCGGCATATTGCGTGCAAACCGGAATAAACACAGTGGTGCTCCGCTCCAGGTGAGCTCCAGGTGTATCTGTGGCAGATAAGTGAAGCGGAAAAGGTTAAGTATGACATTTGAAGCTGGGGAAAAACACAGATAACATCGACCACTATGACTGTGGGCAGCTTATGGTCCATGGCGATCAAAAATGCTTATAAATGGGCAGTTGAAGTGCAGATGTTTATGAATGTTTACCAACTGATTAACCGCATTAACAACTTTTCACTGGCCTATTATAATCTAGAGGAGGGCTCTGTGTGCTCCTGCCAAAATTGCACCTTGCAGCAAAGGCATGGACGACACGTGCTGTGGTCTTTTTGGTTTTTCATCTCGGTTTCATGCTCTGCTTTTTCCCTCAGACCTTGGTATCGATAAGGCAGTGGTCCCCGACCATGTTCCTGGAGATCTACCTTCCTGTAGGCTTTCACTGCAACCTGGACAAAGGCCACGTCATTCAACAGCTAGAGATCTCATTGAGGTTAGTTAGGTAGTAGATTAGTATTTAATTAGTATAATCAGGCATGCCAGATTAGGGTTTAAAATGAAAACCTACAGGATGCTAGATCTCCAGGAACAGGGTTGGGAACCACTGCTTTAGAGCACCTTGCAGCAGAGGCATGGACTACATGTGCTGTCTTCTTTCATCAACGATCCTGGTCCTCTTCTTCCATGAAGCGTGAACTGCCTTCCTGAGCAAGTCAGACAGCCGTCCGCTTTAATTGTTTTCTCATTAAGTAGAGCAAGTGGTTGACAAATCTACAAATGAGGGGCACTGTTGCAAAGCTACTCGCCATCAAGCCTTCGCCTCATTGGTCGAGACGGATGCCTCAGCCACGGTCACTTCCTGGTCTCGCATGAACTGAGACTTAAGGGGTTCCGACGACTCAGACGCCACAAAGTAAATGACTTACGGCATTGGTGGCCAATTCCAGGCCTCGCGGGCCGGTGTGTATGCATGTTTTTACTGTCACCAGTTACCACGGTTCAATCAGCTAATTAGTCATACACACAATCACCGATTCACTTGTAAATTACAGAACGATAAAATGCTACAATACACGCATTGACGCATACCGGCACAAGAACATTCATCAGCTGCTTTTCATATCGCGGATATGTAGATTAAAATATCAGATCGTGTAAACGATTGGGCTAATTCAATAATTGTTAACTGGCGGCAGCAAAAACCTGCATACACACCGGCCCGCGAGGCCTGGAATTGGCCACCCCTGACTTACGGTGTAGCCGTCGCTATGACTACGGTGCCGATTTGGGGTTGACGGAGCTGCCGTACAAAGCGTACAGATTTTCAGACGCCGCGTTCTCATCCGTCTCATGTCCTTGAACGTCGCCCAACGCCCAGCGGTACTTTGGTTCAGGAAGCTTACATTACATTGCAGCATTACCACAAAGTAAATAATAGGATTTGTTCTATCTGAGAGCTGTGAAACAGAGAAGGCTTTCATACTCGCTGCTTGATACTTACTGTATGACTGTTTTGGGTCTGTAGACATCATCATCACAAACACTCATGGATAGATAAAATGACTTTTACTCATGGACCACTCTTCTTGTGGGTTTTACACCTGGGTAGGTTACTGAATATATTTAACATACCGTTGCGTAAATACTGTAATTGAACTCAGGAATACATAAACATGTATTACTGGAGAATACTTGAGACTACATTCAAATACTTTTGAGTATTTACTTAAAATACACTTTTTTAAGTGATTGACATGATTTAGATGTGAGAAATATGACTTGTTATAAAGCTGAGTAAAATGAGCCTTCAGTCCTTCCAGGAAATTTAGTGAAATTTAGTGTAATGTATGAAATCTATCTCAAAAGCTGATGAAAGCATTTTAGCTAAATGTCGCAGTAAAAAAGTATCAGGGTTTTATATTAAAAGAAGTTATCAAGTTTTCAAATATAAAATGCTTTTTTTCTAAAAAACATAATTTCAAATACAAATACTAAAATGCTTAAATTTCTGAACCAGGTCTGGTGGGTTTTATGAATAAATCAAATATTTAAGCTCTGCTGGCTCCGGTCCCAGTCTGGGTTGGGTTAGGCCCAAATCTCTTTATTAATTTTCTCTGGGCAGGCTCATGGCAGGCAATGCACTCTAATTTCACATCTAGCCACTCGGATCTTCTGAAATCTGCAACATCAATAATTCATGCTACTTGAAAAGCACGCAGGCCCATTGTGGATGTGGGGGTTGGCATTTATCAAGTGGTAAAGTCCTTCCAGGAAAAACAACTTGCCATTAGCACATAATGGCCCATAAAGTGACCACCAAGTCAGGCAATGCCTTGCGCATTCCTGAAAGGTCAACAGTAATGTCCAAGAGTGCAGGACACTAACGAACCCAAGAGGAAGGAAAAAAAAACCCGTAAATCAGCAGTAGCGTAAGCGTCTTTAAAAAACATACTGTAGTCTCATTTGCAAAAAAAACAAGAAGATGATGAATGCGTATGGCATGAAATTAAATTTTGAAAGCCAGCTGTTTCAGCTCTACTGCTTTTTTTTCTCCTTCATATTTTAATGAGCGTTTGAGCGAGCGAGCTCATTCCGTGCCTTCGGGCTCTCACCGTGGCGGCGGCGTGAGGAACAAACTAATTTCACCGTCAGAGTCGGTTTGATTACACACGTCGTGAGCTATTTGGGATTCCCTTCTCTCTAGTAACGGCGCGAGCACTGAGACGCCATGGAGCTAGGCGCAGTTTCCACGGAGACCACCGCAAAGATACCCCCCCCCGCCCCTTTCTGGTGATGTCATTAGGACTTAATGACGGACCCTGAAAATCACACTCATTCACACTTGGTTTTTATCTCACCGCTTAGTTCTCATGCCAGGGGCTCCACTAACAGGAAATCGTGACAGAAGGGAGGGGGGGTGGATTTTACAGACTGCCCTCTCTCTCTCTCCCTCCCTCTATCGTTCCCTCTCTCGGTTATAATTTCCCAGAATGATTACACCTTTCTTACGTGGGGCGGTCAGGCATTATTACAAGGAAACTCCTTGTGGAGGCAGCTGCTTCCTCCGCACAGGTTGTCCCTAAACTCTGTTATTATGTGTGGGTGCAGCAGAGCAAACAGATGCCTTCATACCAGGGCTTAGCCTCTAGGACACACCATACCATCCCAACACGGTTCGTTACATTACATCCATTTGGCAGACGCATTTACCCAAAGCGACGTACGTACCAAAGGTCATTGAAACAACTAAAAACCAGGTCAGATAAAGTTCTGTCATAGCATAGCAGCTATCCATAGCCATGAACACCAAGTGTAGTTCACACAGTAAGCTATGGCTAAATCAGAAAGACATGATGTACTACAACATCACAAATATGACACTAGTGTTACATGCAGAATCATCATCATACATCAACAGGATCATCATCATGCATCAGCATGCAAAACACTTCCTGGTTTAGCCCTTAGCGTTAGCGCAGGGGTTAGGCAACCCTGGTCCTGGAGTGCCGGTGCAGTTTTTGGTTTTTGTTCCATCTGAGCTTGATCGCAAGAGTTTGATGGATGATTAAAAGTCTGAGCCTGAATATTTTGAACGGTGAAATGCTGAGTGTGTCATGGATCGCGCCTTCCTTCCCTTATCTCCGTGTTTGATATTTCCTTTTTCCATTTACCTTCAATATATCAGATTTTTCTGTGTTCCGCTATGGGTTTTGCTTTCGCCTCGGTGATTAGTGAGTTCACCTGTCCTGCATTTCCGCTCACTATTTATACCCCGCTTCCTCCTTTTCTCATCGCTTCTCATCGCTTTCTAGCCGGTAAAGGTATAGGAGTTGTGCGTGCTATCGACTTGTTCGCAGTACAATTTAGAAAAATATAAGTGCGCGCTTTTGATCTCTTATTTCAGAGCAGTGGATTTGGTTTCTTTGTTTCCCACTCAAACCTATGAGTGCTCTCGCCCTAAGGTTTAGGGTTCTTGTATTTTTCTCCTTCCTTTCTTTTGTTCACTCCACAACGGGAGTTAGATAAGTATAACTGCTTATTTCTTTTGTTTGCTCGGATATCGAGCTCCTCACTTATTATCGCAAGGTTATTTGTGTTCTCCTTATTTTCCCCGTCCACTACGGATTATTGTCCGTCTTAGTGGTGTTCGTTTTGAACACTTTTAGATTCCTCGTCTGTCGCACCTGGACCTCCAATATTTCCTCCGTGTCTCTGGGCATAGAGATCCCCTACAGAGTGCTTCCAGAACATGGTTACCTGCATTCATTACACCTGATTAATTAAAATGAATCCGGTTATGTTGTTATAGGTTTGGATGGAGCAGAAACCAGGACCGTCTCTGGCACTCCAGGACCAGGGTTGCCTACCCCGATTGGCACATTGTCGACATACCCGTACTGAAATAGGAATGTACCGCAACGACGTATCGTAACTCATATCATATCGTAACTTTTGGATAAAAGCATCTGCTAAATGACTGTAATGTAATGTAATGTAACTCTGTTCAGTTTACTGGTGTGCAGACACGTCTATTTGGGAGCTACTGCATATTGCGTTTTTTAACTAAATTAATATTAATGTGTTTGTTTGCCAGAATTCCTGATTACCACTGTGATTAAGTAAGGCTGTCTCTTCTGCCTGAGGGTGTGTCTAAAGAAGCTATGAATCCCGCTCACGGTGCAATAGCAATTAGCAAAGACACGCGCAGAGGAATGCAGAGCTTTTGGCGAGTGAAGACCTGCACTTTCTTTTCTTTTTTTTCTGTTCTGCTTTTCCTCACTCTCGCCTTCACTTACAACTGCTTTCGGAGCGTTTGAAGATATTAATGAGCGGTAGACAGGGCTTGACTTACCCGGCTACATAAATCGTCCTGCAGGCATGCGGTTAGAACAGGTGCCCCACAGACAGTAAAAAAAATGGCCGCCCTGGGATGGAGAGAGGGCATTAATCATCGACCTTATACTTTCTTGCTTTTATGTATGCATCTCCGGGAACCCACAGGGGTGATTTTTTATGTATCTCTAAATACAGGGGTGCTGACGGGTCTTATGCATTTGAAAGAGCTACGGTTCATGCCCCCTGGCACCCAGTTCATCTGCTCTGAGTTGGGTCGGTGTGCGCCGTGCTTGTCCGCGGGCAGGGTAGAGAGTCACATGACCCTGCAGTCTGTGCTCTTTTTACCACGCTGCAGTTTAAACAGTTCTGTTGCCCTTGACAAGGGCGCCTGCTGAAGGAATGAATTATCATGCCCCGTGCATCACCTAAAAACAGAGCCCTAAAAACTGGCTGAACAGAACTTTGTTCGGGTTAAATGGTCAGTTCACCATCACATCGCATACTGCAATACGTTCCATTCGTCAGTTAAGGCCGAGGCACTTTCCTTTCCGCCATGATTCATAATTGATTGTGATGATGATGATGATGATGATGCTGACCTATGGCACTACAAGATCTATGTTCCACAATTATGTTTAAGGTCTTGAGACAGTCCCTGTTTTGAGGTAAAGGGAAGGGGATTCAATACATTAGCTAACTGTCCCTAACCAATAAAATAATTCTACCAACCTTAGCTAATAGACTGAGAAGTGGTGAATAGTGAGCGAAAATGGCTGCCAAATACACCAAGAGAACAAGTCATCAATCATTTTCCTGTTATATTTGATTTCACTAATGTAATCTGTTCATAAAATCTAAGGCTAATCTGCAGTGAAAAATCTCAGTCCTTCTTGATGTTGCGCCTATCTTACTTATGTCATCGGCGAATAAAATAGTACCTTCAATTTGAAATCGTTCAACAGTAACTATGATGATGGAGCACGGTCGGCTGTGAAAGTTCTCTTCGTTGAACGCGCGTTGAGGCGTGCGGTCAGCCGCTGAGCGTATACTGCGCTGTACCGGTGATGTAACGTAGCACCGGTGCTAACAGACATCCACGCGTGGAAGTGAAGATCCACAGGGACCCGTGGAGTGTTGACAGCCAACCCCCCTCTGAAGATGCTACACACATCCACCAGGGTGACGCGGGCCTATTTGCACTTGTTTTTTTGTTGTCGGCTTTTCTCCTCTGCGACCATCAAAGGGGTACACACGCGGGAGCACGCTGCAGTCATCATTACGTGTGAATTTACAACGGAGTGGCCTATTTCTGCAGCGATCATAAGTATGCAGGAGCCACGCAGGGGGTAGAGCGGGGAGCTGAGGGGGGCGAATACATTCTCTCTCTCTCACTCGACTGAACGCCGCGAGCGCACGCTCTCGTCTCTCTAATTCATGCTGAATAAATAAAATTGATAAAAATAGATACTTTTGCCAGCATTTGCAGGGAAAATAAAAGAGTAAATAAATAAATAAACCGCCACCCACACATGTCAGGCACAGTCCCTGTTGTGCCTTTTGTGTTGTGTTATCTGGAGCTGTCGTTTCTTTGTGTTCTTCCGCTACCGAAAGGCAGCTGACAATGGTCAAGAGTTAGCGCTAGCGCACACCGCAATTACATACGTGAAATATTCTTTGCCAACAATAAAAGTGACAAAATGTTTTTGCAAAAGACAAAAATACATGTAGACCGAATGCAAATTGGAGTCAGAATGGCAGCCTTTGGCCTATTTTTCAGGGTCTCCCTGCATACAAAATACATGATATCTACACAGAAATGCATCACAAGCATGCTATTACTGTTGATAAGTGAACTATGCACAATAGCCATTTGCATGCTGTCATTATGTCAGAGACACCCTACAGTATTGTATAATCCAATCTCAATGAAAAAAAGGTTTTTAAATTAAAGAAGCCAAATTCCTCACATCCAGAAAAAATCACTGTATTCTGCAAAAACACACAATTCCTGTTTGTTTAGTGTACCAAATTATATATGCAAAATGATGTCCAGTTACTACTTTAAACTTTCACCAATGTGTTTCACGGAAACTAAACAAGCCATATTCATTTGGTCAAGTAACCTGGTCCTGTCTAATACTATACCACCTGAGGATGGAAGATGTAACACACCTGACTTCCATTGTGGCACGTCCTACTAAAGCAATAACCAGTGGTGCAGTGACCCACCCAGGGACCAGTAATAAAATCCTCACCTCCACTGGGGCTGGAGTTCAGCACGTAATTGGCCGGGTAGTTTTTGGTAAGCAGGATTTCCCTCGCCTCATTGAGAAAGAGCAACTTTACCAGTCGAAAAACAAACAGCTTTAAACAGGGCCCGATTCAAAGTTCGCCTGCAGCAAGACATTCACGATGGCTGTTCCGTTCTGTCGTATTTAGTGTCCATACTTGCCATCCATACCGGATGTTGTGGTCATTTTAGTTGTTTTTTTGCAGCAAAAATCAAACCAGGCTAGCGTAGCGTAGCGGCCTCGTCGTGACTGAGGGGGCAGAATAGAAAACACCTAGAATGTAAAAGGACTATTTTTGTTTTTAAACCCAGATAAAAACATCCACTCGTTTGGAAAGTGTGTCGGCATCTCCCTGATCGTCTCTGGGCTCCGACCACTGCCAAGTCCGACCCACCGCTGGAAAGTTTACAAGCCGTTGATTTTCATCGTAACCATTCCAAGTTACTGCACCGGCCAGCCCCTTTTCCTCGTGGGTTTATGTGATGAAATGAACAAATTAAGAAAGACAACTCTGAAAAAGAGGTCAAGAGCAATCGATAGCACGATGCGGAGATGCGCGGGGTTTAACAGCGCTCCTCTGAACTTCGTCACTTTCAAAAACATCCTCCTAAAGGCGGCAACAGAACACAGTCTCTTTCACCCTCATTTCTCTCAAAGGTCACGCAGCAGTAGCCCTTTTTTCACACAAGAAGGTGAGTTTTAAACCCAAACGGAGAGCAGCACTAGACCGTGACACGTCACTAAGCACAGTTGGCCACAGTTTTAGTCAACCTTTTCGGCCGTAAAGTCCTCGTGGTAGAGCCTGTTCCACTGACCCATCTGTGAGAATGAAATACAAACCTTGTGCCTGGCCCTCCGAAAAATGGACAGCAACACAAGAAAATGGAGTCACAGGTGGATTCACTACGTATGTCTGTCTATTACCATTCGCCTGTTTGTCACGGTCATTCCGGGAGTTGTAAAGACGGACTCGGTTTGAAGCAAACAAGGGAACAAGGGTAATGCTATTGGCTTTCATCTCCAAGGCCAGAAAGAGAGTGGAAGGAGAGGATTCTCCCCTGAAAATAATATGATCAAAACAGGCAGGCAAAGTGAAAAGCAGTTGATGTGGTCGAAACTAAACAGAATCACAAATGACTGGTTTCTACCCAACTTAAGTGACTATGATTTCGGAACAGAGACTCTTCCAAGCCAAACAAGGGGGACGATGATATTTGAATACACCTGGTGGGAAAAGAGGGGTTTTTTTCAGCAGAGAATCAGATATGAGCTCTCACAAATTAGGCCTGGGTACAAGATGATTGACAGGGCTGGCCTCCAATCACGTGGCTCAGTGACCACCGGCACGGTTGTCACGGTTTAAAAAGGCGAGGTGGACAGCGGTGGGGTGCGATAAAATGCAGCACCGCTAAGATACCCTCCTTTTACTTCCAAGCCGACACGCGTACACAGAGAACTGAAATCCCAGCTCATTCTGTGGCTCACTCTAAAAATAACCACAGGAAACACTGCAACCTGAGCCCGAGGGGGGGGGGGGGGACAGTTGCAAGTTCTTCGATCCCTTCCTCACGCTACTGAGGAAAATGGCAGTTGCTCTGGGAAGAATATGCGGGTGCTGCACGCCCTTGAAAACCCTGCGATTTCACAGCACAACAGCTGGCAGAGGAATCAAATAAATAATCAGGCTGGTATGATACTGATGACATAATTCTTTTGTAGTATCTTTACAATTATTTTGGTCCATTAAATTTGTAAATCCCGCACAGCTAGACCAATGAGGGAATAGCTCGGAGCGAAGGTTTAAGTGTGATGTATTCCGCTACTGCTATGGGAAAAGGGAAAAGTTATTGTGAAATATCACTCATTTATTTACTCATTTATCTGACTCCATTTAAATTATTAATATTAATTTGTTATGTAAAATGTACACTTCATTCACTGGATATGCCGGTTCTACCGCACGTTGCATACATACATCCAGGTGATGGCCACTCTGTGTTCCAGATACTTATGTGGACAAGCACATCCCTGATAACCTATACAATCCTCCTTTCTTTCACATTCTTTATTCCTTCTCATGTATTTTGCCCCCTCCTATACTTTCACATACCCCACACTTCAACTGGCATTAATCCCAGTTCACCACATTTATCATATTATCCACAATTATTTACATGCACATACATATGATGCAATATATATATACAGCTTTGTTTCAGTCCAGAATACATTTAACATAGGGTGCTTGTTCACAGGTCTTTTACGGCTGTGATCAGGCCTGGGTTCCCGGCGTCATTAGGAAGAACAAACATCGCGAAACTGCTCTATGTCCTGCAGAATGCCGTTTATTTCGAATGTCCGTTTACTTCTAATGTCCAGGGTCAATTCCAGCTGTCGTTTACAACCTTGTGCTTTTTATGACTCAAAGTTGCAGAGCAGTGGAGTTGGAAGTCCCGTGGGAGGAGGCAAAGATGCAACGTGGTGGATAGCTTAGGCCACCTGGTGAATTGTTTTATTGCACCCTCAAGAAAGTCTCCACCAGCTCAGTAACCCAGGGTTTATGACTGATAATCCAAAGGATCAATAATTTTCAGTTTTACAAATTCTAGGAAAAGCTACAACAGAAATGGTTTAGCTGATACGATTGATCTTTTCTAGCTTAAGAGAAAGCTATCACGACATGAATCCACTGCTAAAAACTTAAAAACAAATTGTTAAGTGGACCATTTGCTGCCATTCACTGTCACTAATTAAATAAACAAGAGCAGAAGTTGCCACAAAATCCTGAAATGGATCGGCCCTTGCCGTGCACCCCTTGTTCTATCCGCATCCCCGCCCTCTACATTTTTTTATTTAACCTATTCCTCAAGTTTCTAAAGACCTGCCAGTCTACATCGCTTCTGGATTTCCTGGCTAGGGCCCACTGCTTGTTTCTGGCGTGGAGAGGTTCAGCTAGCTCTTTGGAGAACCAGGGATTTTCCCTATTCTTAATTCTGAGTTTTCTAATCGGGGCATGTCTGTTTGCAACAGCTAAAAAGTGATGTTGGAAAAAATTCAACAGCATTTTCAACCGTGGGAATCAGTTAAATTCTATCCCAGTTGGTTCTAAATAGGTCATGTAAGAAGGCCTGGTCTGAGTAGTGTTTAAAACAACGCCTTAAAACTGTCTTCGTGTTTCTTACATGTGTAATGATGCAGTGGTCACTTATGACCACTTATGACCACAGTCACTTATGACCACTGCCAAGCGCAATCACAGCGCAAAACATCAATCATGCCTCAACATGGCAATTGCAATGTGGCGAATAGAAAGCTCCTTCCCTTTGGGAAGCCCCTCCCTCTCCTTCACACCTAGCACTTTCCATTTAATGGCCAGTCACCCGCTATTGTTTTCATGTTCCATCCACAACTCCGCCACATCTTTTCAACTCGACAGCACAGAGCTCCACGTCTCAGCTCGTCTGCATGCGGTCCTGAACGCAATATTCAGTGAGCACCTGTTCGGGGATCAGCCAGCCCCACCTCCTTTCACCCCCACCACCAACACATCTGCCTCGATGCAGACAAACAAATTAATGAATTGCGAAAGCAAATGGTTTCCGCGATCGCTACAATACGCCGAGTAATGTTTCTCAAGCAGTATCCCGTATTTGTTTTGTCTGAGCCGCCAAGCCCGATCTCCGCGCCGCTTTCTTTGATAGTGACATACAGCGCTGGCTCCGTTTGCACTGTCGCTAAAGAGCAACTTGACAAAAACAATGGTACAGATGCTCTCCCCTGCGACCATGAGAGTGTGGCACTGCTGAGCGGTGCTGTACAGACAGGTAACACTCCCAGAATCCCACAGTCTGCTGAGCGACCCCACCTGTTAGAACAGTTACCTTAATTGCGCTTTAACTAGCTAACTGCTATTCCCTTTGATCAAACGGGTAAAAACATAATAAGACAGGATCTCCATGCAATATAAAGATTTTAAAAACTGTCAGTTCAGTACATTGCAAAAACCAAATTTTAACAAGCATTTTAATCTTATATTAGAATCTTATTTCTGTTACTTCTTTTGCTAAATAAGACAAACTATCTGCCAGTGGGGTATGATAATTTCACTTGTCAAGCAAAAAGTAACTTTAAAAAAGCTAATATTTCCCACGTTTGAGAAGAAAATATATATATTTTATGTCTCCTTACAAAATTAAAACACTTGTTAAGACAGAAATTATTTTGCAGTGTAGATGTTGTGCATTCACTTTTACAGCTCCATTAAACGCCACCACTACAAACTGAACTGCGCCGCGATTGCTCCGTGCGCTCTTCCTACACCACGCCGTTTGTGTCCCCATTTTAAACGCAACAGTAAAGTCGACCCGTTATTTCGCTCCTCCTTCTAGCTCAAGATCACACCATCAGAAAGAAATGAAGCTTTGGCATTGTTGTTAATACAAGATGGCTTCCCTGGCTCATAATTTATAGAGCTGAAAATAATGTGACAACGCCATTAGCCGCTACCTGATTTGATTCTCCCTTGTGAAGTCCTCTCACTATATTTCACCTGCTAAGATGTATGGTGCGATACTGTATCACGCTCTCTTTGGAAACAGTAAAAGAGAATTGTGCCCCATTAGATGTAGTTAATGTATTAGAGAAAATAATATATAGACTATATCATCCTTACATGTGACAATAAATAAATGCCCCAATGTTCCTTTGGATATAAAAGTGTGTTTTAAGAGAAGTTGTGGTATGATGTGATAACTATTAATATACTGTATTTAATTAATGTTCTTCTGTGAAGATTGTGCTGGGAGTAGAGAGGGTTACTTTGGTTACTGTGAAATATCCCGGTCTTCAGTACCTTACACTCAGAAAAAAAGGTACAAACGCTTGTTGCTGGGGATGGTACCATATAGGTACAAAAAATTGTACCCCTACCCAGCAATACGTAATTAATTTGTACCTTTTTTGCTTGAAAAGATACTTATTTGTACCAAAATAGAACATTATTGTACTTTCAGGGTACATTTGGGAAATGTACCTCCACTGTATCTTTATTTCTGAGAGTGTACCGACCAGGGCAGTTCAGGCTTCAGGCCTAACTAACAAGTAAGCACGCCTGAGAGCTTGTCAATCGTCCCCAGTGTTGCTTGTTGGCTTTGTCAAGTCTGGTATGAAGTCATTTTATTCAATTCCGCTTGGTTACCTTTATATTGTGTTGCCTTTTAAAGGGGAATTTGAAGGGGGAAATGCTGCATTTTCTATCTTCCTCGATCCGCTTAATCACCCTAGATGGTGCCCAAACACGTTCTCACTGTGACAAGGTATCACATCTTGATTAAAATATTTCCCCCTAATGGATACTCTTTACAAAGATATCTCACCCCGGCCTTGTGAATCTAATAAAGAAAAGTGCCACCTCAGCGTCTTTTCTCTCACACCATCAAAATTAACGCACATTTGAGTCAGGCACAACAAACAGTAAATCAAATTCATTTCCTGCTTGGATTAAACTAGCAAGAATCTGAAACAATCTCTGCCAAAACAGAACTGTTTATTGCACTGCGGGAATGCTCCTCCAGCGTTTTGCCTCTCGAGATAGTTCTATAAAAACTGCCTTCACAGTATTGTGAAGAACCATCTGCTGCCTCCGCCATACATGACCTCAACAGCTTAACAGACTTCCCTAGTCTTTGCTACATACAGCAAACATATACACAGCCCCAAGTGCACAAACGCAAGCAGTAGGCTACAAGGTGAAAAACAGCCGTCTTAATTTCTCTCTCACCTTTCCACCATTCACACTAGTACACAAAAAGCAACACCGTTGGCCCCAACTGCTTATTCATCTTCAGATGAAACCAGCAAAACAAAATTATAATTCAAAATGCAGGAGTGTGTGCATGCATGCACAAATGTACACATGGAAGAACAATAAAAAAAAAACACAGAAAGACATCCTTTTTAAAAAGCAAAATGAAAATAATAATTTTATGCCTGCGCCCTTCGGAGGTTAGCAATATAACTTTCCAAATATAACAGAAAATAGGATTCTGTGTGCAAGCCTGTGGGAGAATTTCATGTGCCATTTCTGATTATTTTTGTTATATTTGTTGTTATTATTTTCACGTTAAAAGAACAAAATTAGTCAGATGAAAAACATGACATTTAGTTCACTAGAAAATCTGGGCAGAATTATCTCACATCAGAGTGTAAACCTGGTCAGACTAAGTACTACCTGAATGAGACAGTAGTCCATTAAATGAGGATAACACTGTAAGATAATTCTGTTTACCTACTAAATGGAGACCTGAAAAATTACCATATCGTGACGTCCATACTCAAGTCAAACAATTTGCACCCTGCAGCTCTATAACACATTTGTTAGATCCATCAATAATGCACCGGGCACCAGGTGTTTAAACTTCGGTAAAACAAGGCGCACGCGTGACATCACATTGGTGGGTGGTGGGGTGGGTGAGTATTTCTCCATGTAAATATCCAATATCCAGCAGGGTATGTATGTGGCGTGTTTTTGTTTGTGCCATGGTGCCTCCTCTAAGTCACCTCCGTGCGTGCCAGGGCTCTGATACGTCAGCATTTATCTCAAAACGGGGGCCGGGTCCTCCTCTCCATGCTCCATGCTCCCAGCACAGCCAAGCTGAGGTCAAAGAGTCCTGCTTATTCAGTCAGGGAGGCAGAGCCCGTGTGTTCCGGACGCCGCCTGCAGCCGACCCTCCACACGTGTCACGCATAAGCACGTGTGCATTTACATACTATCAGCAGAAGGCCTCCAAGTCTCGGCCAAACTGGAACAGAAAGGGTGGTCTACAAAAAAAAAAAAGTCCCAAAGGCCCTTTTCGAAAGCGTTGATCCGTTCGTGGGTCATCCGTGTGAGTCGGCAACAGAAGAGCTGTGATAGGCGCATTGCTAACGTGCTAAGGTACTGATTGAACGCTGTGCTGTTCCCCCACCTTTCAACCACACGAATAGCATGACGTTACTCCCCTGCAATCTACCCACAAGACGACTGGCTTGCCAGACAACTACAACAGTTGTGAAGCTAATGTGCCATAGTATGGAACGAGTGGCACAACACACCTACATGATGACTGGCTCACCCACTATTTCCTTTATGGCTTTTTTTTTAAAGGGGAGAGGTTGGGGTTAATCTTGCACTCTTGGGTACAGAAGAGGATATTCCACCAGATTAAGTAAAAACGTTTTGCTGAATGCCTGGCTGACAGGATCCCTGTGGACTCTGAATTCAATACCAAAACCAATCCCCTGCAGTTCCAGGGAGAGATTGAGACGGAGGCTTGTAAAACAGCAGAATGTAAGCCGAAGTCGGGCCTAACCTATATTGGAGACAGAAAAGGAGATGGTCTAAAGAGAAATAGAAAGTTTCAGTTAAAGATAAGAGACCCCTTTGTTATTCACAAATGGTATAAAGGCTATTTTCTTCTTTGCTGATCAGAAAGATGGAAGATGACACGTTGGGCAGGAAGATTTGTGTGAGGACTTTCAGCGGATCTGACCATGCATCACCATTCCATCCCGTTGAGGATTTTGCTTCAACATTTTTATATTTCCATCACTTTCAGGTATCACTGTGGGTAAAGATGACAGCCACTTTTTTCCCTATTACTTTGACAAGAAGAATCTTTGATTTTTACTCCTGGTCTTTGATCATCAACAGCATATCTGCATAACTGTCCTACAAAAAATGTATTTTGATATCTTGCGGTTCCTTTTCCAATCCCTTCTAAGGAAAGTATTGAAATATAATGCGACCAGCAATAGCTTACCCCACCATAGGGACAGAGTACTTCAAGACATTTCAGAAAAATATTAATGCGCTGCCGCTGTTAAGATTATTGATACTGAAACATCCCAAAATATTCAGGGATTTAGAAGGCACTCCTTCACACCTGGCATTAGCATCTTCAGAACTGATTCAATGTTGGGCTCCAATCCAAGTGTGTGGAGTTCAACTCTAAGAATCATTCATGGGCTAGACTGAGAGTGGAAGCAGCGGTAACCAACTCTTTATATTCCTGGTTAGTTTAGCTAGCTAGTTTAGCTTGTTAACTTTATAAATTCACCTGGTGAATTTGGGATTCACCTTGACACATAAAATATAAAAATAGAATGACCAAGGTTTCTCCAAAACAAACCCGATGCACTGTAAACTCGATATAATTCCACACATCTCTTATTAAAAATTCTGTGTGGGAAAACACATCCATTCAATCACGGTTAGAGGATAGTTACAACTACATTTTACTGGAATCCCTTTCCCTTTTCACCACCCCTTTAAGGATTTTCCCAGAGCAACCCCAGTGACTCACTGGAAAGAGGGTGGATCCCCAACCCTGTTCCTGGAGATCCTGTAGGTTTTAACTCCAGGAACAAGGTTGGAGACCTCTGAGCTAGAACTTTACACCGTTAGCATGTTGAAAAGGTATGCCCTCAGGTCTCCCCCTGACAACTGTGTGATGGTTTTTGCCCTCTTCCTGCATTTGAACATTGTGAATGAGATGAATGAAGATGAATGAAGGTCTGATTCAAAACGTAGATGCTTCAGAAACAGGTTTGCTGCGGCTACTGCTTCCTGACATAATGCAATGGGAATCCATCCTAACTTGATATCTTTAATGGTTAGACCACATTTGTGGGGTCTCCCCCCCTATTTCCTCTTAAGGCCAGTGGTCATGGATACAATAGGACAGGGATGGGCAACTCCAGGCCTCGCGGGCCGGTGTGTATGCAGGTTTTTGTTCCCCCCAGCACGGGAACATTCATACTGTGGAATGTAGCTAAAATATCAGATCATGTAAACGATTGGAATAATTAAATGATTGGTAGCTGGTGGCAGCAAAAATCTGCATACACACCGGCCCGTGAGGCCTGGAGTTTCCCATCCCTGCATACACACCGGCCCGCGAGGCCTGGAGTTTCCCATCCCTGCATACACACCGGCCCGCGAGGCCTGGAGTTGCCCATCCCTGGCTGCAACAGGAAGAGAATGAACATCACAACCTGAGAACACCACAGAGCTCCCTATGGAATTGGCATACTTCTGACTGTTAATTTCAAAGCCACTAATTTTGCCACCATCAGCACTGGTTTTCATTAATTCTGTCCTTAAACCTGGCATGACCCTGTCTGAGCAGCATAAATACCGTTTTTTTTATACCATAGACCAGGGGTGCACAACAAGGGCCGATACGTTTCTGGATTTTGTGCCAACTTCCACTCAATTAGCTCAATCAAAACTTGATCTTTCATCTGTATAAGCACTAGAGCTACAGCTGCAGATTTCACTCAAGTACATGAGCAAACCAGCACAGTTTATAGAGCTGTCAGAAAACTAAAACTAAGGTAATTAGTTGGAACAGTAAACAGCACACAGACACGCCCAAAAAGGATCGGAGTTGTGCGCCCCTGCCATAGACTAATTCCATATTGACGCCATCAATATCTCTGATAATTATGCTGATAATTAGATGAGCACATTTGAGCTAAGTATGACTGCAGCCAGAAGTAGAAAGTACAAGCTGCACTCAAAAGGGGCTTTCACACTAAGACCACTTCCCTTTCACACTAAAACCAGTTCCAGACACAAGGCTGTGGTGACCAGGGCCCGTATTCACAAAACATTTTATCTTACCACTAAGAGGTCTCCCAAATAGCAGTAAAAGTTTCTAGCTAAGAGTTTCCTCTTAAAACCTATTCACAAAGCTGCTGAGAACAACTTTTACTAAGGAATGGGGAGAAATCTTAAGCTAAAAGAAAGGGCGGGGTTGACCTCATTGCTATGGATGATGTCATGTTTCATGAACAAGCTTACTTACTATGCCCACAGTGATTGGCTGATAGGGGATGGGTCTCTATCAGTGATTTCATCATAGAAATACTGTAGAAAGAGGTATCATGTTGCCATATTCAAATACATAATTTTTATCCTATGTGGTTATTCACAATTAAGGTGTTTGTGTGACCAATATAATTTAAAAAGGAAACTGCTATTTGGGAGACCACTCAGTGGTAAGATGAAATGTTTTGTGAATACGGGCCCTGAACTGTATGGCTGATGTGAGAGTAAGATACATACATCCTTTCTCATGCTGAGGACAAAGGTGTGTAAACATATGCTAAAGGTAGCAATCTATCTAAAAATATATTTTTGGAAGGCCCCTTAATGAACACCCTGTGGCTGAAGACCCCTCCCCCACTTCCATAAAATAGTTTGACACAAGTGAAGCGCAACACTATGACACATGACATTACATAAAAACATTAAAGCCAAGTATGCTAGCTAGTTATAAATGTATTAACAAGCCAAAAGCTTGCAAATACCACAGAATTACTGCATGTTCATATTACAAATTATTGGTCATGTGATTGACACTTGTTACCTTGTTAGAAAATGCCCCTCTGCAGCAGAACACGGAATAGTATCTTGCTGTACTTCAAGACACAAAATGGTTATGTTTATGATCCCCACTTATATTTATGAGTGCTAGAAGCCACTGATGCAGAAATAACAATATCCTGAACGCAAAGTGCTACCGTATAATAACAGAATATTATTCCCTGCTACACAATATCTTAAAACAGACACACACACACAATTCTATGGCTGAGTGGAGCTCCTTACAGTGAATGACTCAATGTGGGTCACAGCCATGGCCCAAATTGGCAAACATGCAGACATGCGAAGTGCTTGGGGGATAAATGATAGATTTACAGTGAATGTATATTTGACCAATAAGTCAATGGGCAACACGGATGTGTATGGAAAGTTCACGTTGTTCTATAGGATCTTCTAAAATAAGAGAACCAACTGCTGTCATCTCAGACAGTCTTGCTAAGTGCTAACTTTATTGTTAGCAATGTGTTATCATGAGGGGGTGGGGGCATTGGGTCCAATGGAGAAACTGTTTATTCCCTTTTAGTAAAATGTGCCCAATCTCCAAATGTAATTACTGCAGCCAAAAACAATATGCCATCTCATCAGCTGCGGAATGCAAAAAAAAAAGAAGAAGAATAAAACGTAAACCACGAATCCTGAAAACTGCACTGGTCTCTGCTCCTGCCCATTCTGAGGAGAAAATGCATTTTCATTTCTGAACAGAGGTTTTTTTTTTTTCTCCCCCTCTATGATTGACAGACTGTGATTGACTGATTGATGGCATTTTTGTCACAGTGACAGAGCGAGAAAGAGAGAGAGAGAGAGAGAGAAGGGCCTCTTAAAATATGCAAATAGGCAAGCGATTGGCCTCAATGCTATATTTAGGCTGCGAATCAAAGGGGAGTATTTTTTCAAGGTCACCCTAGTGCAGAGGAGCCGAGATGCAATTCCGTCTGGCCACAGGCGTCCGTGGACTGAGAAAGCCCAGCGTCGCGTTGAGGGGGGATTTCTGCCTGAGCGTTCAGCCCCTGCCTTATTCCGCTGAGCACTTGTGCTGAGCAATTTTCACCTGAAAGTGTTGTAATTCTGCTGCGCAGCCTACGCTGGAGGTGCCTGAAAAGGCCATTAGCTCACCATTGTTCCCACTGAAGTTAGCATGCTACCGAAGGCCATTCGCTCACCATTCTTCCCACTGAAGTTAGCATGCTATCGAAGGCCATTAGCTCACAATTGTTCCCACTGAAGTTATCATGCTACCGAACCGAAGGCCATTAGCTCACCATTGTTTCCACTGATGGTTAGCATGCTAGCGTGCTTCAGCACAAGACCAGAGCATTCATATCACATTGTTTTCTCTTTCTTTCCTTTTTCTGTTCCTTTTTCCCAGTCACCAGAAGGGCTTAAGCCAATATGCCGAACATGTGATTACCAAAGCCGCAAACACGATTACATTTCCCCGGTCTGTGAAATATCCCTCTGTGAAGTGTAGTCTGAGGCTTACATTGCTGACCGCAACATACAGTAGGTTTAATTTTAGTGTTTTGCTAACAATCGCCAAGCAGGATCGCATCAACAGAGGTTACAGAACTGTGAGGGTGATGCTTCACCAATTCCTGTAATGGTCCTCTTTTTAGAATCACAGAACACCCTATGATCAGACCCTTGGATCCCTTTGTAATTGTAATTTAAGATATCTAGCTGCCGCATTTTCCAGACAGTCAACAGGCAGCTTGAAATCTAATCACCGTAAAGCAAATGGAGCTTCCAAGGCTGATTTAGCTTCTTCCCCCGGTGAGTAGGCTACAGCCAACCAATTCCTCTTAGTTCCTTTCTTTCAAATAACCAACCGAGAGGCCTTTCAAATGCCCTCTGTTGGACACCCTCCTCAACACACTAGGAAGGACGCCAATAAACTCAGGATTTTAAAGGCACACTGTTATTGGGCTTGGGAGACAGCAGTACTCAAGAACTGCATCACACCAGACTATGTGCTCTTAAAACCCAAATAAAATTTAAACCGGAATAAAAAAGCCACAATCAGTCACGCCGATGTAAAGCCACCGATGATTGTGTACAAGACCTACATCACAGCGCTGGCCTTGATTTAGGCCTCAAGCAGGAAGCACAAGATAAAAGCTTTAAGCTGACAAAACGCCTAGGCTCTCAGGGACTTAAATTCTCCAGAAAATAAAGGCCACTTTATGCTGTGATACAGGCATTTAAACACACGCGCAGTGTTTATTCGCCACGCGTTTATTAGAAAAACCAGTAATCTGTTTGCTGCTGCGAGGGTTCAACAGCATTCTGAACAAGTGAACGCTTTTTCAAACAACAACAAAAAAATCCAATAATTCCATCAAAACCTCTTAGGGGATAATCAAGCAGGCAAAAGACAACGTATATCAGCAAATAATATCCCTGGTGAGATATATTAGTCTCTGAGTGGTGGGTAAAGGACATACACACATGTATTAGTCTCTGAGTGGTCGGTAAAGGACATACACACATGTATTAGTCTCTGAGTGGTCGGTAAAGGACATACACACATGTATTAGTCTCTGAGTGGTCGGTAAAGGACATACACACATGTATTAGTCTCTGAGTGGTCGGTAAAAGACATACACACATGTATTAGTCTCTGAGTGGTGGGTAAAGGACATACACACATGAGAATCGCATCAATGGTTACTGGATTTTCTCTACCACTCTTTGTGTATTCATTGTTCGGTGTACCTGTCAGGCCCTTTTCTCCAGATATCTGTCTACTGGCTAACAGCTTTTTCAAGATAAAAGGCCCAGCAAGCCGGAAGAGAAGCATCTCTTCCACAAACCTACCGAACAGCGTGACTGAGCATTTTTCACACCCAGAACTCAAACCATTACTCAGTTATGAACTATAAAATACAAAAAAAAAAAAACAACAAAGGATGACATTGGGAAATAAAAATGAAACATGGCAGGTAAATAGATGGTGTGTGCCACTTTGAGGCTAACCCTTAAACTGCCATCAAATCTCATTACCAGCTTTATATATTCAGCTTCTATTGGACGGTTCCCCTTTGTGTCATAGAACAGAATGAATGCCAGACATCCCACACGAGGCTATACGTATGGAAAACCTTCAGCGCCTATGGTTACTGCACATAGGTACTTACATTCTTGAATCATAATTACTGCCACTACAATGTAAAGCGAGACAAAGTTAGATATTAATCAAAGTGATTGCTATTTCTTTTGAAGAATTCACTACAGAAATGAAATACGGACACTTAAAACTCCCAAAGTCGACCATGTTGGGGGAATTAGCCATAAATTAAACCGCTGTGGACCACCGCTGTTTTTTTTTTTGTCGCAAGGGAGGGAAAATCCACTCATTCACCTCCAGGAATATGTCCTGTGGCTCCGGTCGACTCAACCACTCAGCATTTCTCTATGCAGGAAAATCGTTACCAGTCACCTTAGGGGAGGAGAACACAGCATCATACGGATCCAGGAGAAACCCACACGGAGAAGGCCTGAGAGAGCAGGAGAAATGGACCGACCTGCAGAATAATTTAATAGCTGGGCACAAAGGATGTCTTTAGCGCGGCTTACAGGTCTAGGGCACTACAGCCGGAAATGAGAACTTCTAAAGCGTGTTGCCGTCCTCTTTTCAGCTTCCAATAACACGGTGAACTGGGCTACAAAATCAATTACACGGTGAAACCTTTAAAAGCAATAAGGAATCTGTGAAATGAGGATTCTTTTTTCTTCCCGCTGTTAATTCTCAATAATGGATCTTAATGGCATGGCTGCGTTGATTTCTTCTCTCAACATTGTGTCACCTTTAAATTGCACTATTTCTGAACGCTGATTTTTCTCACGATTGCACCTTAAATGCTTTTGAGACTAAAAAGTATAGCTAAATTGCAAATAGATGGCACTAGAGAACCGTGTGTGTGTGTGTGTGTGTGTGTGTGTGTGCGTGTGTGTGTGTGTGTGTGCATGCGTATGTGTGCGTGCGTGCGTTTGTGTATGCGTACGTGTGCGCGTTTGTGTGTGTGTGTCTGTGTGTGTGTGTGTACATGTTTGTGTGCTTGCATTTGTGTGCGTGTTTGTGTGTCTGCGTGTGCGTGCGTGTCTGTGTGTCTGCGTGTGCGTACGTGTGTGTGTGTCTGTGTGTGTATGTCTGCGCGTGCGTACGTGTGTGTGCGTATTTGTGTGTGTGTGTCGGCGCATGCGTAAACACTCATCTAAAGCTGAACCACCTGCAGAGGCTCCTGACCAGCAGTAACTCTTTGATGTTCGCGGAGGGAAGCACACGCGTAAGACAGGAAGTGACACGCGGTCAGCTCGAGCTTCTGACACCACGTCGAAAGGCCACACCCACCGTTCATGCCGTTGTAGAGGCTCCGGTGATGTGGTGACAGCTCATCTCCCGGTGGCCTTCTCTGTGCCGCCTCCCTGCCGGGGCTGCCAAACTTCACGTGCTCTCCCCCGGCCCCGTACTGGTGCCTGAGGGGCTCAGGGCTTCCCAGCCCCATTCGGCCCTTCTGGAGGTGATCAGGCGTCCCGGGCAGGGACTGCTTGGGTTCGGGGCTCCCGCACCCGCTCCCCACGCTGCCCCTGTGTTTGGGGAAGTGCTCGGGGCTCCCCGGTCCGGACCCCAAGAAGAGCTTCTGCGCGGAAAGCTGCTCGGGGCTCCGGCGGCCCACGGCCTTGCCCAGCTTCTCCGGGCTGTGGCCGCGCAGCGACTTGTGGTCGGGGGTGGAGATGGACCCGCAGCGAGGCCGGCAGGGCATGGGTAGGGTGAAAGGGTAGTCCAGACTGGTGCTCCTGAGCCGGCCGGGGTGTTCGAGAAACGGCCCTTCCCCCCCTAACCCGGGACCTCCGGATCTGGGCCTCTGCGGGTGGTCCAGGCCCGGCCCGGCCAGGAGCTGCTGCTTGTGGTGCAGATGGTCGGGGCTGTCCGTGCTCCCGGCGCTCGAGGTGCTGCTCCCATCCCCCACGTCCCGCAGAAGCCCCGCCCCGGGGACCAGCAGGCTGCTCTGGCTGTCGATGGAGTTTCGGCAGCCCGCCGGCCCCACCACCCCTACTCCTCCTGCCCCACCAGAGCCCCTCTCCTCATCCAGCATTATGCACAGCTCCTTCAGCTCCAGGTTCTCCCTCAGCACCTCCTCCTGGCGCAGCTCCAGCTCCTTCAGCCGCTGCAGATAGAGCGTCACCTC
The DNA here is from genome assembly GCA_022702515.1 of Ilyophis sp. 1 JC-2022. Taxonomy (NCBI): domain Eukaryota; kingdom Metazoa; phylum Chordata; class Actinopteri; order Anguilliformes; family Synaphobranchidae; genus Ilyophis; species Ilyophis sp. 1 JC-2022. Next base: position 86,192,273 of record CM040405.1, read on the forward strand.
CTTGCGCATGATGCTGGCGCTGTAGCGGCCGAGCCGCTGCCACTCCCGCGACACCCTCTTGCCCTTCTGCCGGTCGTCGTCCAGGAAGCAACAAAGGTCACGCAGCTCCTGGTTGTCTTCCTGGAGCTTCTGGTTCACATCCTGTGAGGGAAACAGTGAGCGGGTTAAACGATAACATTATGGATGAAACAAGTTTACTGTGCCTGTCGTGCTGTGACAGTTTACCTGAACAGTTTATCTTTCATTCGTGCCAGGCAGAAAATTCTGACTGAAACTAGCCCATCCCTTTTTTAAATGCTATTTTTACAAATGCACAAAATATACTAGAGTAAGAAGATCAAAAACATTCTGTATTGGTAATCTGTAATAATTTGTGCAAACTGGATGGTAAGTGACTACGGCTCTTACTAATGAAGATCTGATGGATGTGCGTGTGTGTGTGTGTGTGTGTGTGTGTGTTTTCTGTGTGTGCCTGAGTGGATGTGCGTGTGTGTGCGCGTGCATGAGTGTCTACGTGTGTCTGAGTGGATATGTGCGTGTGAGCATACGTATGTCTCTGTACATGTATGTGCGTCTGTGACACGCACACAGCACAATGACAGGTTATATCTCTCATCTGCGTCTCGACAATTTGCAATGACATCGACTCCTTTCGCCAGTCAGCAGCTTCGATTTGCTCTCTGTTAAACTGACTCCGAGCCAACCTCTCGGACTTGCTGTCTCAGGCTGTCTAATTAGCCGAAAAGTATCGCCTTTTGGTCTTACGAACGTGTCAAAGATCCAACATGCTTTGTTTTAGTCTAAGAGTCTCCTTCTGCAATGAACCTGGTTTAAAGACCCGGGTCCTTAAATCACCTCTGTCAAGGAGCGATGTCTGCAAGGAGCTGTTCGTGATTTCATGCGTGCTTTATTTGTCATTTAGCCATTCAACTGTCAGTAAAACTTGGCAAAGAAGCAGCGTCGGTTTGAAAATCTGTCTTTCCACGGCCCCTTCATGGCTGTAAAACGGCGCAGAATGTATTGCTAAGTCATCATGTCAGGTCAATGGTTCAATGCTTCAGCAGGCTACACACTGCAAACTCTGACTTTGTGGGCGAGATTGGGGATAATCATGTGTTCCATAGCCCTACCCCTATAATCACCATCCTATGATATTACTGTTACAACATGGCTAAGGTTTTCAGTGTTCATTTGAGCTCTTAACAGAGTTTATATGAGTCAAAGAAGGATCAAATGTACTCTTTCAGAGTCAAATCTACTCTGAGTTGATTTAACACATTTTACGGTGTAGCAGATGGGCTTCTGTTCAGTGACATGGCAAATATTGTATATAGCTGGAGCTTTACTGAGGTAACCAAAAGTAGATTGAATGGTGAAAACCGCATCAGCAACCTTCCTGTAAACTGAGCCCACAAGCTACTGGTTAGAAGTTCAGTTGCCTAGAAACTGTTGACATATACTACTAACTAAACCTATTCCTATTTCTTTCTGTAGAAGCTTGTAGGTAGTAGCAGATTTTGGATGAAGTCATATTTATATTAGCAGGCATGATTTGACAGTGTACCGGCTTTATTGTTTTCCTTGACACATCATTTATTATTTATTCAGCTTCCCTTTGCAAGTTAGCTCATAATGCATGCAAAATTATGCATAATTCATAAAATGCTAAATATTGTTCAAGACACATGTATATGCATGTACTTTCAAATGACGTCAGTAGGCTACCTTCTCTCTGATTGATAGGTCTCTCGAATAAACTTTAAAATATAACGCGTGGCAAAGCGCAAGGTTGCGGTGGGGTGGTATACAGTAGGCTACGCTCGAAAAGGCAAACTGAAGTTGCAGTAGATACCATTTTGTGCTCACACACACATTACCTTGCAGAAGAGTCCGGGGGGGGGGGGCGTCTTACCTTTAGTCCTCTGATCTCGTTCAGGTGCAGCTGGAGGCTGCGGTTCACCTCACGGATCAGATTCCCGTGGTCCAAAATTATACTCATCTTATCAGTTTCCGCCCTTCGGAGTCTCCGCACTAGGTCCTCCTTGCTCCACTTCAACAGATCCTCGTCCGACAGCTTGGAGATGTCCTCCGCCGGACTTTCTGCGCTCTTGGACATTGTCAGCTGAACCAGAGACTGTGGCGGCGTAGGCTTCTCCATGCGGATAATTCCAATTCAGGCAAAAGTACTAACATAAAATGTTTTAAATCAAGGCACCAAACCTCAGCATCCGCACTTGCCCAAGTCGTTGTGCAATTCAACAGTATTGTACAGTTGGTTTCTCTTCGCAATCCATTTTTGCTCCCGTTTTTAGAAATGGGGGGAAATCCAGTGCAACAGCTTATACGAAATAAAAGGCAAAATACAGATAAACGGCCTTTCCAAAAGGGAACATATGAACTGCCCTTACAAGTTGGTGACTTCTATTTAATTTTCCTATCCTACCGGGTCTGCGTGCAGCCTGTACTAGAGCGACCCTCACTGACTCGCGGGCAGCTGACGTGCATACCTCCCGCCTCGTGCACAGGCTCTCCTGAGAGCGCGCTTCGCCAGTGCATTGAGGTGAGTAGAGCATTGGCTGCAACGGCACGAGAGACGGGGAGAGCGTGACTGCAACGACTGAAAAGCGTAGCCCACGGTGGGGAAACGCAGTCTCTTCTCCTCTCCCTCTCTCTCTCTCGCGCTCTCCGACTATTCCACTCGCTGCTGGAAATCAGCAAGGAATGAGTTGGTACCCATCGCCATCTGCAGGACTGAAATGCAATTTTTAAATTATTTTTTACGTTGTAGGTTTGTAACAAATGTGTCGTCCTGGGTTCAACCATAACAGCGAAAGGGTCAGGTTCAATAGCATCGCATCTTAGAATAAAATATAGAGTAGACCTATGCATATCTACAAGTAACTGTGAGGCACTGGGAAATAGTTTTTAAATAGCCAATTAAACATTTGCTTTTGTTTGTCTCCATTTTATAATGATGAGTCATTCACAACCTTGATGTAGGCAACATGCCAATTGTAAACAATATGAAAAATCTGTATGGGTGTCATAAACTGAATATATGTAGGCCTCTGTACACTACACAACTCAGTTTAATTGCAAAGTATACAAATGCAGAACTACAATAATATAAAATAATTTGAATACCCAGCAAACATTTTTAAATTCACTGTTTTTACTGTTTTCTTACATTAAACTATCTTGTCAGTTTAGCTTTGCGCACTTTATTTACAGCCGTCGCCTATGTATGCATGCATGATGATGTAATGAAAATGTCTTACTGCAAATTAAGGTGCCAAATTCCCATTAATGTGTGAACTTCAAGATTTCTAATCTATAATTCATTAAGGGGTCTGTGGTGCACAAACGTTTTGGCATTTGCCTTCACCAGTGTGCTTGACCATTTCAGAAAAATGTGAAGGTAAAAACAATCTGACAAACACCTTTGCCATGATTACTAATTGAATAATGTACAATCATATATTATGACACGGTGTTAACTTTGTTCAAGTTTGTTAGGATTAGGCATCTATATTTTCTCATTTCTTGTATGTTGCTGCAATTCGTTTTTTCCCCCCTATAAAGTGTGAATTGAACATATTGCATATCAGTTAGGCTAAATTAAACACAAAACGAATTATTACATTTATTTCATTTTTGCACATTTATGTCTGTCCCTGTTCATAGATGAAGGCACAACATGCAGCTGCATGAAACAGAATTACAACAAAATAGGCAAGAGAACAAAACAATTGGCCTATAACACACCTGTTCATTTAGGCTGCACTTTTTACAGTTAGGTGACTTTCCAACTCAATGTTCTCGCCGGTTATTGAGAGATTCGTTAATACGCCGCGCACGTAGCCAATGTGCTGTTGCTTCTGTCCCAATAAGAACCGCTAGATGGCGACCTTCATTAAAACTGCGTTCGGGGATGTCTGATTCGTATCTCTATATATTCGTTTCCATGCGTTACTGCCATCTACCGTATTGGAGTGACTGAAAGACATGAACAACTTTTTTTTCTGGCAATACAGTAGCCTACTCATACTGAGTTATATTATATAAGGTGATAATAAAAGCAAACCCGTATCATTGTCAATAGAGAGCATAACGTTACACTAACATCAGTGCTATTCAACACAGGATCTAAATTAATCATTTAACACACAAGCTAATCTAATATAATCTACAAACTAAGGTAATGGTGGCACTTTAGCGTGGACATACATGTATGCGTACATTGCTTACAAAATAGCAGTGAACAAAAGTAATGGGAAACAAAAAAAAAACCTCTCTCTCAGGCTACTGTATACTTATACGCTATTGTGTCCATACTCAGGATTATAGTACAGTAGCCTATGACTATGCGTTGGCAGATGTTCTTTGGATCTACGTAGTTGTACGTGGCCGGTGACGGCGGTGTGGGAGGAGCTGAAACTGTAGTAACACGTCATTCCTTCGAAGAACAGGAACCGGCGCACCCACACTGCTTCCATTCTGAAGGTATCGTGTTACATTTTAATTCATTCATCTGTGTCTTTTGAATGTATTTTTGCCGTATGTGGCTGAACTAAAATTAGCTACATTCATTATTGTTTTGGCATTTCTCCACCGTCGCTTGTTTTTAAACTTCAAAGGTAACTTAGGTTCATTGTTTGCTGAAGTAACGTGTTAGCTGGCTAGGACGCTAAAGGCTTTTTCTGGGAAGCATTCGACGGGGAAATAATGTTGTTATCGGGCTAATTGCTAGCTAATGTAACGTTATAGCTACGATTGTGCTAATTTAATATTGTGTTACGAACTGGGACATGTAAGTGGAATTAACCATAACCCCATTGGCAGTCGGTTTTTATAAATGCTAACTTTGATCAGTCAGTGACATTGGTCAGACGAAGAGCTTGCTGGACACCACATTTAGGCTAGCTAACTTAGAATAGCTAGTCTAAGACTAACTTTAACGCTAAACGTAAACTTGACGTTATTCTTCCTGATACTGTGAGGAACCAGCAATTAGTTAACGTTAGTTTGGATATGTCAGCACCAAGTGGCACTAGCTAGCTAATATGATGTTAGCTAATGTTAATGCTTTTAACGACAGATGTTAGTTAATTTTGTTAGTAAACAAACGGCAAAGCTTGCGAATTATTAGCTCACTAACTTGCATATTTCCACGACAGCAAATGAGGAAAAATGTGCCTAGTTGTGTTAACGTTAGATTATATCCATGCAAATTCTGTGCTGTGTGATCAATACATCGACCGTATATCTCTAGCTGTTGTAAAAGTGTACGTTACTGACAGCTATGGGGCAGGTTTGAGTTTGCTGACTAAGGCGAAAACAACAGATAAGATGCTGAATGTTTAAAGATCTGAGTTAAGCTGGTTCATGTGATCCTGGTGGACAACGTGCAGTTCTGAAAGTTGGGTCATTTAGTTAGCTGGTCAATTTATTATTTGCTCAGCTAGCATCTAAGTAACTAATGGTAATGGTAGCCAACTTTCTCGTAAATTAACTGGGGCTAACATTTTCAACTTGCCTGCTTGAATGGCTAAATACTAGATAGAATTTCAGGAGTTATGCGCATCCTGGCTATTTGACTGTTCAGTTTATGGGTGTAACCTGTGTTTGCGTACTTGGTCTAACTATAGTCATTGGTGAATATTCACAAATATTATACGCATCAATACCTGTCGAGCAGGTTTTCTGACTTTTACTTGCAGTTCTCTGTCGTCACTGACGAGATGACTATAAAAGTGTAACAGCGTTTGTTCAGTGCTGGTAAAACCTCAAAGCGCTCGAGAGGATTACATTTTCGGTCTATTTGCGATTACCTCAATTTCTGGTACAGGACAGGTACGTGTTCATAAGAACTGTGGAAGTGGGTAATTTTTAAAAAAAGATAAGAAAATAAGAAGCTTGTAAGTGCAATAGCTGGTGTTGTTACTAATTGCACATTAATAACTTGTTACAACTGTGGACTGAATATTTGGATAACTCTTGCCCTTGGAGATCTACAGGGTGGATGGTTTTTTCTTTCACCTTAAAACGGGCAACCTGTTCAGATCCAAGCAACCTGGTGAGGTAACCTCACTGTGTAAACAACTACTTTAATTGATCAAGGAAAGCCTGCACACCCTGCTGCTCTCTTGACTGCAAGAGTGATCCCCACTGGGGCATTGAGCTAACTATAATAGTGTATTGAATGAGTTATTTTAACATGTCTTTCTTCATCTCTCTTTCTCTCTCTCTCTCCTCTCCTCTCCACACTTTGCCCCTTTGTAGCCCTCATGGCGACGTACCAGGAGTTCATCCAGCAGAATGAGGACAGGGACGGGGTGCGCTTCAGCTGGAACCTGTGGCCTTCCAGCCGGCTGGAGGCCACGAGGCTGGTGGTGCCAGTTTCCTGCCTGGTCACCCCACTGAAGGAGAGGCCGGACCTGCCGCCCGTGCAGTATGAGCCCGTTCTCTGCGGCCGGGCTAACTGCAAGGCCGTGCTCAACCCGCTCTGGTGAGTTCCCCAGTTCTCATCCCTCATTATAGAGCAGGGTTTTTTTTTAAACGCTGGTTTTGATCCTGGGGCGATGGGGAGGAGGGGGCGGGGGTGAGTGTGTGATGCCAGACCCCCTACAGACCCCCTACAGACTCCCTACAGTACCACCGCAGACCTCCCCTTGAAAACCCAGGTTGCAGGGTGTGCACATAGTGTACTAAATCGGTTAGTGAACTTATAACCTGAGGGGTTACAATTGCGATCATCACGGACCAGGGAGGGAGGGTTTAACTTTGTGATCAGACGGGTTTTCAGGGGCGGGTGGGGGGTGGTAGTGCGATCGCCGACCCCCTCCGGTACTTTTCTCAGCGCTCCTGTAAGACAACCCAGGTTTTAGGGCGTGCACATGGTGTACTGTAGCTGTTCGTGAACTTGGCTTATAAAGAGATTGCAGGTTCCATTTCCAGGTGTGGCCAGAGTGTGAAATGAACACCCACCGCCAAATGCTGGTAAAATTTTGATTGTGGCTGGTAAGATTTTTTACTCTAGAAGCCACTTTGGCAGGTAACCAACCAGGTTGTGTTATATTGTAAAAGCTAATCTGGCTGGTAAAATGTTGAAAATGGTGATTTTTAATTTTTTTTTATCCACAAGCCGCTCTGGACAATGGGTGAAAAAGTAAATTTCATCCCCTGGGTGTGGCTTACCATTGAATGCTTGTGTCAGGCACTTGTCCTGAATTGTCTTGCTAAAGTTAAATATCCAGCAGTATGCGTGGATTATATGTAAATAAAAAAAGGAATGCAAGCTATTTTAGTCCTTCTGAATAACAGAGTAAGTGCCAAAAATGTACTTGAGCTCCCATATGTGCGTCACAGTGATGCTGCATGTAGGACTACACCCTCTGTCACACAAGAATGTACAATCCTTTCATTCTCTGTTCTTCATCTCAAGGTCATGTTTATGTTTGTTTTTTTGTTTTCCGGTTTGGTGACTCAATCAAATTCATCTCAAATACATTTTTTCTCTTTTTTTCTGTAGTCAAGTCGACTTTCGAGCCAAAATATGGGCGTGCAACTTCTGCTTCCAGAGGAACCCTGTGAGTGCAATACATTTCTTTCCATTCGGTGTTATGATCCTGTTTCAGGGTGTGAAATTAACACCCGCCACCAGCCAAAGGCTGGTAATATTTTCTACTCTAGCAGCCACTTTGGCAGCTAACCAACCAGGTTGTGTTATATTGATTAAAGGTAATATGGCTGTTAAAATGTTGAAAATGGCTGGTCATTTTTATTTTATTATTATTTGTTTTAGAATCCACAAGCCACTCTGGCCAGTGGGTGAAAAAGTAAATTTTAATGCACTGCTGTTTGGTACCCTGACATAATCTAATCTCTTTCCCCATTCACAGTTCCCCCCGTCCTATGCAGGCATATCAGACGTGAATCAGCCCGCAGAGCTCATGCCTCAGTTTTCCACCATTGAGTACATTGTGCAGGTAAATGCTTGCTACGTGATTGGCTGTGAGCTGCGTGATGTCACTGGCCTTGAGTCTGAGGAGTTTTGAATCTTTGGAGTGACTGCCGTTGTGCAGTCCAGCAAGATGAATTGCTCCAACAGATATCTGGCTGTGTAAATAGATGATATGCAAAGTACACCGTGCTTGTCTTTCTGGATAAGCAGTGCTAGGCAGATATGTTATGTAATATTTCAGCAGAAATAGTTCTCAAAACACAGTCCAGAAACAGGGTGTGTGGACTCTTTAGCCAATCAATGACTTAAATTGAGCACCTTGGCTTCCAGGATTTAAGAACCCTGGTCTAGTTTCTGAATTAAATTAAATTAAATACAATTTTGAATAAAATTTTTAAGTTCATAGCGAGAACTGTCAGAAAGAGGCTGTACAGAAACTCTGTGGATAGCTGGTGACAGTGTTTGTACACACTCCCTTTCCCTCCCCCACAGCACGGTCCCCAGACACCCCTGATCTTCCTGTACGTGGTGGACACCTGTCTGGATGAGGAGGACCTGCAGGCTCTGAGAGAGTCTCTACAGATGTCCCTCAGCCTTCTGCCTCCCAACGCCCTGGTGGGCCTCATCACCTTCGGCCGCATGGTGCAGGTCCACGAGCTCAGCTGCGAGGGCATCGCCAAGAGCTACGTCTTCCGGGGCACCAAGGAGTTCACGGCCAAGCAGATCCAGGTCAGGGGTCACACAGCTTTTTACATTTTTTAATTGTTTTTATAAATAACTGTTTTTCTCTCCTATTTCCCCTATTTGAAATGCCTCAAATGTACATAGGACACAGTGCCTTAACAAGATGGGTCACCCAGCAGCCCAACACACAGGGACTTGATGTCCCATTCACACTAAAGGGTTCTAACTGAACCCCCCCCCCAGTTATAAGAGGTCTTATTGTATATAACACCACAAAGCCTCTTTATTTAAAAAAAAACCACAAAAAAAAAACCTGGTTGTCGGGTTTCATTGCAGTCAGACTGAACCGGTTTCAAGTAGCTGAAGTATGAAGGGTGTATTTGTCTTGGCAAAATGGAGAATGAGATTCAGGATTCACTAATGCATCTTGACAAGTAGAGGGATCTTGGCGAGAGACCCAGAGTGATTAACTCACAGGTGTCCCAAAACCTGCATGTGAAGCTACTGAGTCAGTGGCCAAATAATGGCCTGGATTCATGCGATGCTCAATTTAATGAAAGGTTTAAGTTTTTCCTTTTTTTATTCACACGCACGGTTTGGTCAGTTCAGCAATCGGCTAAATTAACTTAGCGCAGCACATAACTGTGTTTGTGAATAAAAATACATAAATATGCAGTCACATTTATCTCAGGATTATTTCTGAATTTAAGTTCAGAACAAATGTTGATTGAATCCAGGCAATTGTGAGTTTATAAAAAAAGAAATAAAAAATCTGGCATATAAGCAGGTGTTGTAGGCACAAATCAGCATGTGTGACAGTTACTGAGAATTTCTCACATATACATGAGGGTTTAGATTCAGTCTTGGACAAAACTGAGTTGGGATGAAAGTTGGCATGGATCTGTGAAAGCTGGTTGTGAGATGGTAACGTAAAGATTTAGCATGCGATTTTCAGTCCAGCTCACCTCTACGCTGGTTTCAGTCATGTGTCCTGTGTATCTCATTTCACAAGCTTATTTTTCAGATATTCATATTTAATACCACTCAAATTGTTTTGTTTTCCATAGGAAATGCTGGGGTTGATGAAGCCAGCCAATCAGGGAGCGCATGGCCGTCCACCTGTCAGTCAGGAGACACAAGTGTTGTGCAGGTATGACCCGTCCTCTCATTACAGGGTAGGCTTCAGTTTAATTTAAATTAATTTCCAGTCAGTTGGACTGAAACATCTTCATAGAACATTATACACATTTTTCAGTCCACAAATTTTTATTTCATATTAATTTCTGGAACTGACTGAATTGAAATGAGTTGACCCCAGCCCTGGTATGGTAGACTTAAAATGAAAATGCAGTCAAGCCAGAGACTGGTCTCATGGTCCAGATTGGATTACCCCAGTAAAACTGTCAGGCCATAACCAGCAGCTGAACACAAGTAACATTACGCAAATATAGCAGACCTCAAGCAACAAAATGAGAGAATAACGTCCTGGGCCAGTCTCTGTTCTCTTTGAAGGCGCTAAGCGCTCTTTGTAATGGCGGCCTTCACCTGCGCAGGTTTCTTCAGCCCGTGCACAAAGTGGACATGAACCTGACCGACCTGCTGGGGGAGCTGCAGAGGGACCCCTGGCCTGTACCCCAGGGCAAGAGGCCCCTCCGCTCCACGGGAATCGCCCTGTCCATCGCCGTGGGACTGCTGGAGGTGAGACGTCCTCCAGTAACTCTGCCGGAGCTTTGCCTCGCGTTAACCACAGACTGAAAACTCGCGTGATTTCGTTTTGGTGGCCTTGCAGTACGACGACGGCACCGGGATTACTGTTAACGTTCGGCAGAGAAAACGGGTTTTGAACTGGGCCTTGTCTTGCCGCCTGCGTCACGTGACGTCACCCCGTTTTTGTGTTCACCTTGGGCCCTGCAGTGCTGATATTGTTGCATAATGTTCAGAAACACTATCGCTGCTCTTATAACCGATAATGCTGATTAGCTTACGTCCTGAAGACTGTCTGTAGACTTTTTACCTTGAAGTGGCTTATGTTCTCTGGAGCCTTAAAGCAGATAAATGTGAATGCATTTATCTTAAGGCAGATAAACCAGTGGTTTTGGGTTGTACACAATTGGTGCTATACAATAGCAGTGTTGTTAGATGTCACTGTCATGCTGACGAGCGTTCCCCCCCTTACCCCCAATCTCCAGGGCACCTTCCCCAACACAGGGGCCCGTGTGATGCTCTTCACTGGGGGCCCTCCCACCCAAGGCCCCGGCATGGTGGTGGGGGAAGAGCTGAAGACCCCCATCCGCTCCTGGCACGACATCCAGAAGGACAACGCCCGTCACCTGAAAAAGGCCACCAAGGTGAGAGGCTCAGTGCAGCTCTGGCATCGTACTCAAGGGCACATCAGCAGCCCCTCGTCTGTGATTGGATACTGCGGTCTCTGTGATTGGATACTATGGCCTCTGTGATTCTACCTGTTTAGCTTCTTAAATTAGACTACGAGATGAACCAGATTTTTTATTTTTTTTTAAAGCATAATAACAATCGTCGCCTCCATGCGGCATATCGGCTTTCTTTTGTCTTTTCTTTCTTTAATCATAATCATTTACCCGGTAGTAAACATCCAAATTTTGGTGGTCACATGAAATGCTTCTGGGATAAAAATATCACCGCTAATGTCTATTCGATTAGACAGCCAATCAGAAGCAAGGCCTCGCGGCTTTTCACGTGGCCTCTGAAGTGTCTACTGCTCACGTCGAGTAGAATTCCAAAGATTTCTGGCTTTCGGCGTGCTTCACATTCCGTCTATAGGTGTTCTCCACCGTTTTACCTGCGTAGGTAATTATGTGCGCGAGTGACGTTGGTTGTTGGTTCTCCGCAGTATTATGAGGCTTTGACGAACCGCGCCGCTGCGAACGGGCACTGCATCGACATTTACGCCTGCGCTCTGGACCAAACCGGGCTGCTCGAGATGAAGTGCTGCTCCAACCTCACCGGGTCAGAACCATCTTGTTTTATCACGTGACGTTACATTACATTCATGTTGTGGACGCTCTTATCCAGAGCCATTTTAAATGTGAGAGAATATAAGCATCAGTGATGCAGGCCTGGCCAAGAACGCTCCCACACTACAAAAAAAAGTTTGTCTTAACAAGCGTCTTAGTCTTGTAATGAGACTTAATATCTTTTGTTTTCTCTCTCTCTCAAGTACAATAGATTAGCTTGTTTTTAAATAACTTTTTGCTTGACGGGTATTGTCTTGCCCCATTGGCAAATCTTGAAATGAGTAAAACTGCCTCATGTCATTGGGAATCCTTTTGTCTTATTTAGCAAAAGAATTGAGAAATACGATTTTGTCTGAATATAAGACAAAAATACTTAAGATTGGCTTATTTTTGGTTTTTGCAATACAGACCAGAGAGTATAAATACAACATGGCTAATGGACGTATGTAACTGTATATATGGAGCAAAGTATGGTTAAAGTTAGTGTTTAGTTTGTGTGTCGTGATGTACAAGTTGCTCATGTGTGGTTTTTGTGCCGTTTTTAGGGGACACATTGTGATGGGGGACTCCTTCAACACCTCGCTTTTCAAGCAGACCTTCCAGCGGGTCTTTAGCAAAGACTACAACGGCGATTTTCGCATGGCGTTCGGCGGTACCGTGGAAGTGAAGGTATACACAAACTTTCAACCTGTTTCACATCCAACAAGGACTTTGCACTTTGCTTTGGTTCTAAATCTGTGTTTACTGTACTCCCCCCCCCCTCCACAGACTTCAAGGGAGCTAAAGGTCACTGGGGCCATTGGACCGTGCGTATCGCTGAACACCAAGGGCCCCTGCGTTTCAGAGAATGTAAGTCCCTGTTACCACTACTGCACAGATAACAACACCATTCATCAGGAGCTCAGTACTTTGTATAATGCCTGTAATTTATAACAAATTTAACGTAACCGATTTTAGTACAGCTTAATGCAGCCTAATATTAATGGTGCGTGAGTGCTGCCGATTGGCTGCATGTTTGCGGCTGTCGTTGACTCTGGTGCCCCTGTTGCAGGAGATGGGCGTCGGCGGCACCTGCCAGTGGAAAGTGTGTGGACTCAACCCTTCCACCACGCTGGCCTTGTACTTCGAAGTGGTAAATCAGGTACCCGAAGCTTAAACAAACTGGCTAACCCCGTAACGTTATGTTGCAGCCATGTTAGCGTTGTCTTTGGCTGTTAAACATTGACTGTGTGTGTGTGTGTGTACGCTCCTCACCTTCCCGCTTTGTTCTCCGTCGCAGCACAACGCTCCGATCCCACAGGGAGGCAGAGGGGCCATCCAGTTCGTCACTCATTATCAGCATTCCAACACACAGCGAAGGATCAGGGTCACCACGGTGGCCAGGAAGTGAGTCTCTTACAAACACACACACACCCCATATAAAATGTGCTACTTCAGGAGGGTTTCAAATAGGAAGAAAGATAGTTGTGTCTCTGAATAATTATAAGCTTAAGCGGTTTGGCTTACGAGGCCTAATGTGGTCTTGATGAGCTAGAATGGGGTTCCCCAAACTTTCTGAGCCCACGGCCGATCATTGAGTGAATATATTTTCTGGGGCAAACCCCTTGTTGAAATTATGGCTTCCATATGTTCAAATGTGGAAGTAAAATCATTTCAAAACTACTGCACGGAAACTGTAACAAGTGCATGTAACAGGTGCAGTGATTGATTTAAATGTTAATGAGAAGTGTTTTTTTGGGGGGTTTTTGTATTGTCTTGCCAACCCACCTCCGCTCTTCTCGCGCCCCATTGTTGGGTCCTGTCCCGCGGTTTAGGAGCCACTGGGTTAAAGCACGTTCCTGTTTGGGAATCGTCGGGTTAAAGAACGTTCTGGTTTGGGAGCCGCTGGGTTAGGGCATGTTCTTTTGAGTTCTTCCTCTGTGGTTGTTTCTTGACCGTGTTCCCACTCGTCTCTCCGCGTGCGCACAGCTGGGCCGACGCACAGTCTCAGATCCAGCACATCGAGTCGTCCTTCGACCAGGAGGCGTCGGCGGTGCTCATGGCGCGGATGGGAGTGTTCCGGGCGGAGTCGGAGGAGGGGCCCGACGTGCTACGCTGGCTGGACAGACAGCTCATTCGCCTGGTGAGCGTCCGGTGAACTCCTGACCCTTCTCTCTGGGGCTGCTTTTAGACCTGGGCCCGTATTTATAAAGCACCTCAGGGTAGATAATCTTAGGCTATTTTGTTTTTATATTATTTATATTGTTTGTTTTTCATTGTTTGTTTTTTCTCTTTCTCCTTCTATTTTTATTATCTTTTTAATGTAATGTCAGAAAATCTTAACACAAAACACTCTTAAGATGATCTTACACCAAGATGTTTTCGGGAAACTGGGCCCAGGTTGTGTTATATTGTAAAAGGTAATGTGGTAAAATGTTGAAAATGTCTGGAATCCACGAGACATGCCAGTGGGTGAAAAAGTGAATTGCATGCCCTGCTATGAGGGCTGATCTAGAATCAGTGCATTCCAGCCTTAGTCATTATGCGCTAAAAGGCCAAACTGAGCCCCCAGAACAGCCCTCCTGTCTACAGGCCCAACAAAATAAATAAATAGGGGTACGGCACACTGAGCCTTGTATTGTCTGTTTTCTTGCAGTGTCAGAAGTTTGGACAGTTCAGTAAGGAAGACCCCAGCTCCTTCCGTCTGTCTGAGTCCCTCTCGCTATACCCCCAGGTGAGCCCCAACCCAGGAGAGTGCTGAGTGACCTCTGACCTCAGTGTTTGTGTGCTAGATTGATAATGGAGAGAGGAGAAACATTTGTGGTTTCAAAGAGAGACTGTTTAAACCAGAAAAAAGTATTCAGTCCACATTCTTTAGAAGCTGACCCAGGAAATGTGCGCTCTTTCAAACTGCTATGGTGTTTTGTCAAACGCAGCAGCTGAGCCTTAACGACCCCGGTATCTGTGTGTACGCTTCCTGCTTTGCTTCCAGTTCATGTTCCATCTGCGGAGGTCGCCGTTCCTCCAGGTGTTCAACAACAGCCCCGACGAGTCGTCGTATTACAGACACCATTTTGTGAGGCAGGACCTGACGCAGTCTCTCATCATGGTCCAGCCCATTCTGTACTCGTACTCTTTCTACGGCCCCCCTGAGGTACGCACCGACCCGCCCGTCGCCGCGTCGCGCTCATCCCCGTCAGTCCTGTCAGGTTGTGGGACTACTCGTCGTATTAATGGAATTTTGTGTGGATGAAGCCCCAGTTGGTGATGAGAGCGAGTAAAACCGCTTAATGTGTTGGAGCTGCGATGTGCTGTCAATCGCTGGCTCATTTGAGCCAATCAAAATAGTTTGTGTTGCAACGCTGCAAGTGCAATGATTGGCTGAAATCAGTGAGTCATTAGATATGATAGCTCCGCCCATGTTTTGGTTTTATGAAGCCTCAGTCTCCCGTCACTTGTGTGAATGTTGTTGAATTGTGTAGCTGTATGAGTTATAGAGTTTTGCTGTGTAATGATGGTGCTCGTAGTGTTAGAGTTGTTGTGTTGTGTCACAAGGCTCTCGTTGTCAGCATAGTTTTGTAGCGGTGAGTTACAGGAGTCTTTCAGCCTTGTTATATAGTGCTGTCTAGCAGGAATGCTCAGTGTCCTCCTCACTGTTTCAGCCCGTTCTCCTGGACAGCAGCAGTATCCTTCCAGATCGCATCCTGCTGATGGACACCTTCTTCCAGCTGGTTATCTTCCACGGCGAGGTGAGAATCCCACCTTCAAACAGTCACACCACAGCTTAGAGAAGTGATGAATGTATTAAACCGCTGTACCCCTGTTAAGTATTTCTTTGTTGGTTCCCCCCTCCCCCAATGATGTGTTGAGTGACTGTTTTGCTCACGCGCTGCGTTCACCCCCCCTCAGACCATCGCCCAGTGGCGTAAGGCCGGGTACCAGGACCTGCCCGAGTACGAGAACTTCAAGCAGCTGCTGCAGGCCCCGCTGGACGACGCCCAGGAGATCCTGCAGACGCGGCACCCCATGCCTCGCTACGTCGACACGGAGCATGGCGGCTCGCAGGCCCGCTTCCTGCTGTCCAAAGTCAACCCGTCCCAGACCCACAACAACCTGTACGCCTGGGGCCAGGTCAGTTCATCCCCCGCTGCTGCAGTACTCCACATCCAATGCTTCTTTCTTTTAAAAACATTCATTACACTGCAAAAAAAATTCTGTCTTAACAAGTGTTTTAGACTTGTAAATGAGACTTAAGATCTTCTTTTTTTCTTCTCAAATATTAGCTTGTTTTTAGTGAAATTCTTACCCATTGCCAATATTTTTGTCTTATTTAGCAAAAATGTAATGGAAGTAAGATTTGAAGTCTAAATATAAGACTAAAATGCTTGTTAAGATTGACTTATTTTTTGTTTTTTACAGTGATAGTGAACACACATATATATATTTATTTATTTATTTATTTTGTGCTCGAGTCTAACCCATGTCTCTTTCCAGTCAGAATGCTGATGTTGATGTGTGTTTCTCCCCAATCACAGGAGACCGGAGCTCCTATCCTCACAGACGATGTCAGTCTACAGGTGTTTATGGATCATCTTAAAAAACTGGCAGTGTCCAGTGCAGCCTAATTCCAAGCCCTGGACTGTGATGAAGGACAAGATTGGACGATGAAGATGAAAAAATTTACCGTTCATTGACACGTGGACATGTTAACATTTCAAATCCAAAACGTACTTTCCAATGGGTTACAAAGACCCCCCCCCCCCCCCCCTCTTTTTCTACATTCCCTAGTACTTACTAAAATGAGTGTATTTGTCTGTCTGTTTTTTTGTTTGTCATTAGCAGTGAGCCGGTAAATGACCTGCTGACACTTTAAATATGTTTTGTTTTCTGCTGGAGTCATCCTTGTGCAAAATAATTATGAGAGAAAATGTTCTGATGGATGCAGATCTGTTCTGTTCTTCTCAATTGTACTACTACTGAGAATGAAGAAAACTTAGAAGCTGACACGTCAATGAAGAACATTAGCGACTAAAGCAGTTTTTCACGGAACTATGACAGCAGTATTTTGTGGCCAGAACTGCATCGTATTGTCAAACCTTATCGACCGTCTGCGTTTACCTTTGGGACATTCCAAGCATTTCACTGTTCATCACTCCAGACTTTGTGCTACGTTTGTTTATACTGTAAAATCTACTCCTACATTAAATTTTAATTCTACGTTAAATGCTATTCTTTTGGTGGTGAGTTATAAACATTACTATTGAAAATGAACCTTTGTGCTGCTTAACTTCCGATTGATTCAGAAGAATTCACTTGTTAATATCTTGCTTGTAATTAATTTATGAACTGAAGTATTAAATTGTTTTGCATGTTCATTATATATTATTTTCTACTGCATTTTCACTTGCAAATGGTGCTGCCTTTAATGTTACCTGACTACTGAAACCAAGAAGGAAATTCCTGAATTGGTATACAGTCGCACTTCATTTTTGAGTCGGGGATTTATTAACAGGTATGTATTACACAATAAACTGCCGTTTATGCGGTTTCAATTTGGTGGATGGGGGGTGGCGGTATTTTAAAACTGTAAACGTTTCATAATTACTCGTTTCTATTACCTTGTAGAAGCCCAAGCAAGTCTACTGTTTGTTAATCAATAGACAAAACACTCGTTTGAATAGCTTGGATTCCATTACGCTCTGTTCGTCCTCCGACATGGTAGGACAGGTAGGTGGTAGCAAAAGCGCGTTCGCAAAGACTAAAGAAAAAGAATCGTGACGCATCGCGGTGTACGTCGCATGACGCAGCCAATGAGACGGTCTTTTTTTAAACGTAAGATGGCTGCGCCCTTGAATGCCGACGATTGTTTGCTCTTTCGGCCACAATACACGAAGAAGTTTTGCTAATATAAAAGATATGTAGATACTTCTGTGGCCTGAAAAACGTGTTACCAAAATGAATTTGAAAGACGTAGCAAGGTGGAATGTGCGCGTATCGATGGCATATGCCGTAGGTGTTTGGACAATGCTTGGCACGTACGGATATTATCGTTTTTTTATTAATAAGGAGGAAGATAAGCCACAAGATACGGAAGGTAACGTTATTGTTTCTTTGAGTCTTGACATTGGTATAACGTTAATCTCTAACATAAACTAGCAAGTAGTAGCAACTCTACCTCAAATCACTGACCTTGGGTAGCTTTTTGATTAATGTTCGCGGCAATGCTGTAGTTGGCAGACTTCACGAGTTTAAGGGCCGAAACATACCTCACGCAAATACGCGAACGTGTACACTTCAAGCTATGCAAAGTGTTTTTTTTGTGCCATGACATTTATGAAAGACAAACCACAGATCGAACAAGAAAGTTGATTACTGTTGTAGCCTGCTATCGCGCCGCTCGCCGCAACGCTCTGGTTTGTCTTTCATTAATGTCATGGCAAAAGAAAAACAGTGCGTAGCTCGAAGCGTCCACGTATTTGCGTGAGGTATGTTTCGGCCCTAGTAGTTGTGAATGTAACGTCTTCATTTGTCCTAAATATGTCCTTCATGTGAAGGTTTGGCGTGTGTGCTGTGTGATCCGTGACTCCCTTTGATTGACTGAAGACTTACTTTGATTTTTCTGCAGACAAAGAAGAGCTCATCGACAACATTTCGACAGAACTGGGGAAAGACAAACCGAAAGGCTTCCACAGCGAATCCACGATCCGTTACAGGGAGAATTTCGTGCCTTATTCTACGAGAATTTTCAATTATTTGAAAACCCTTAACGGAGGTCCTGAAAGTACAGTGGAGAGCCAAAGGCCTGAAAAGTGATGTTCAGTGCCAAAAATGCCGTTGTCTCGTGGTTTTCTCTTTGCCTATAATTAACTGAAATTCTAATAACAAAAATTAAATTATGTTTCAAATTGGTTTAACTGTAAATGACACGTTTTATTAGAATTAGCTCATTTATACGGAGCTTTTATTTAATTTTTTTGCAAACACAAGTTTGTCGACATTGAGCAGCGGCTACAAATTGTTAAAGGAAGGAAGCAAAAGAGCTGCGCTCCGGGTAACGGTAACAAAGTTCTGGAGAATAATCACTTTTTATAACGGAATTTGTCATTAATTCAGTCGATGACTCGAGTCTGTGCATGCTTGTATTTCTGAAGTGCGCTCTTCCCACGACCCTCTAAATCCCAATGTATTTTCACCTACTGTGGAGAATCGGGCAGTTTAAATGGCCAGGACCTGCCACGTTCTTCACTCATATCAAGCACAGAAGAACAAGAGCTTCCTTCATAATCCAGATTTGGAGGATCAGCTCATAACTGCGTGCTGGAACTTTAGGTTCTTTGTTTGAATCCTGACTTGAACACTTCCCATGGTGACCGCACTATGCTGGACATTATGCTTGGAGTGAATGTTCAGAATGTGTAACATGTCAACCAAAATATGTTGCGCTATTGTAAGTTTTGTAATGACACAGAAAACAAACTACTAAAATGAGTCGTTCAAAATAGTTGTGTTCAAAATAAAGTTTGTGAGAAGGCTTATTCCAAGATAACTTTGGGCAATCTTTATTTCCATTCTTGCAGCAACAGGTTCTGGCTTTTTAAAATTTATTTTTATCATCCCAGGTGAAGAACTGCATTTTAGGACTTGAGTAAATGCATAGTTCAGGGATAATAAAATGAGGATAGCACTGGGGTGCGTCCCAATACTCTAAAAATGCACCCTCCTTTCCTCCATCCCCCGGAAACGTATACAATTTGGCGCCCAACACAGGGCTGTCTATATCCAATTCCCTCCCCAATTTGGAATGTCCAATTGTCTCCCTGAACCACATTCATAAAACAACCCCACTGCACTGGACACACAGGTATCTTTACCTCAGTGTCAACCCACGGCTTTCCCCCGAAACACGTGGGTCAACATCATAGTTAAGCGCGTAAGCATAATATGACGCTTGATTGAGCAAGGACTTTCCATTTACCTAATGCATGTTGCCTCGATTCCTCCGTCCTCGTATCTGATCATTATGGAGTGAAAATAAGAAATGGAACAACCCCGACGGTGATTGGTGGATACTTCCTGGCTATACTTCTGGGGGTGCGTCCCAATATTCTTCACTCCTCACCTCCTTTTCTTGACTCTTCTCCTCCACTTGTCTTCTACAAGGAAGTATGCACAAAATAGCCTGTACGTTTCAAGTACAAGTATTTGCATGTACAGTATACAATGTACCTGACATTAATTAATATGTAACCATTAATATGTAATTAAGATGTAGCCCTAATCAACAACATTGGATTAAAACACAAAGATCTGTATCCGGGGCACGGAGGAGAGGAGGTGGTAGTGGAGGAAAGGAGGGTGTATTTTTCGAGTATTGGGACACACCCGAGGAGTTCTTTATCAGTGAAGGGACCACTACCAGAAGTTATCCACCAATTACCGTTGATATTGAATATTGTGATCAATATACTTAATAATTTGTGGAGAGCTCCTCTCTGGTTTCTAAGAAAAAAATGATAATGTTACTTTGTTTGCACTTTTCACTCACACCCATTTTTGAGAATTATCTTAATTTTTTTCTTATTTCTATAGACAATACACTTTTGTGGTTCTTCTGAAATTTTACACTGCCCAAAATTCAGTTAGTGAAAAGTATGACACGGATGACATGACACATTTCCCCCCACCTATAAACTAGTGATATAAAGTTGATTTTTGGTGTCTAAAATGCCTGCAATTATCTATGGATCACCCACTGAAAATGTACCTTGTATAAAAATCTGCATGCACTGGGATCTCACCCAACACTAGCATAACTTGGGACAACCTGTACTCAGATTTTTATCTTTGGAAAATTCATCTGTTTATCTGTATTGTAATGACTGCCTCAACGAGATGTTTGGATGATGAAATTAATTATGAATATCCGGTTCTGCTGCAATACTATTTTGGTAAGCAAGGGGGCGCTGGTAAAACAACACTGGCAGCCCGATTAGGTCTGGAGAATCTGAACGTGCTGAATAGGCTACTGCAGTGGAAGTGAGAGAAACTGAAATAGTAAAATCATGAAAGCAATCATTCAGAGAGTAGCAAAAGCAAGCGTGACAGGTTGGTACACAAATAACGCTTCTGCAAATGTTACTGATGTATACTTTGCTAGGTTGCCAGCTTGCTTGGTCACATTCGGCTGCTGGTCATTATGAATGGCAGGCCTTGAAGTAAAATTGGTTTCTCCAGCAGCTAACGTTAACTTAGCTAGCGTGGTTATAGCATGGCTGCATGTAATATCAATGGTACGTCTGCGACATACGCTTATACAGGTAACCAGTCAATGTGGCCAAAACATTTAGCTAATTTCGAATAGCGTTGCAATGCGTTCGGCCAGGTTGGTTAAGCGGCAGCTAGCTTGATCTTTCGTCAATAAAACGAACTTTAGCTAAGTTAGCTATGTATTACGTACACGAACCTTAAATTCCTGGTGCAAGGCTTGCAAACATCCATGTTGCAAAACTACACACTAAGGTTGCACCTAGAACACGGTGAAGCAGTTCATTTTGTATGAACATTAGGCGAACGTACGGTAGCAAGACGTTTAGCCTTTAAAAAGCCGGTCGCGTCACTTCTTGGTTCCACCGGGGGTGGGCGTGCGCGTGCGACATTGTTTGTTTTTTTCGATGCCAATGTTCCATAAATTTACTGATGTTTTCGCATAACGGTATACGTTTTTTATACAGTTCTGTGGATGTTTCTGATGTAGGTTGGCAGTGTATTGTTGTCTCCCACAGAAGGTGCACCACTGAAATGTGGGTGTCGCCCATTAGGATCGGTAGGCAAATTTATTTAAAGTTAAGCGAATCCATCCAACCTTCGTGGATATTGTATGTTTTTGACTCTCCTGTTGGGGAAGTAAAGAAGCGGCTGTCCACGACGTCATCAGTGCAAAATTCTCTGGATAAGAGCATCTGATGCATGAGATGCATGAGATGCATCTGAAGCTCACAAACCAGCAGTGTTATCATATCATGTTTGTTGTTTTAATTAACTGCCAGCCAAACCAGTAGTCCATACATGTTTATGTTTTTCTTGTGTGTTACTGTAATGGTGGTCTGTTTGTATTTCAGTGGGAGGGGAGCAGGTCAGTTCTATTGAAAGAGGCCTTTGTGTTTTGCTTGGAATCTCCTTGGAGGATACACAGAAGGATGTTGACTACATGTAAGTACTGGGTTGACTGTTTTATTGCTTCAGGGATTAGTTCTCAGTGTCACCCATAGCTGTGAGGGCCGTGTGTGTGTGTGTGTGTGTGTGTGTGTGTGTGTGTGTGTGTGTGTGTGTGTGTGTGTGTGTGTCTTAACTGTATTTAAGACACAACTGTAAGACACATCTTACATTTTAATAAGAAATCACATCAGGGTCACATTGTTTACAGAACAGCATAATACATATCTAACATTGCTTTAATTACTGTCTTTTTTGTGTGATTCCTTGTGTCATTTTCTTTGTTTCCTTGTTTTTTTGTTTTGTGTTGTTCTGTTGTTATTATATTTGGCTGTGTCTCTCTGTAATGCTGTAGGCCATGCCCTGAAGTACTTTTCTGTTGAGTGAGATTATAATAAGTAAAATGTGATTCAAACTTGTATTGCAGCTCAAATAACTTCACATGGGAAATTGGGAATACCAGTGTGGATTTGCCTTCTGTCATAAAGGTTCCTAGACTTTCTGAGCCCACAATCCATTTACTGAACAAATACAGTTTGTGTGACCCACCTCTTCTTTAAACAGCCTGATATACGCTCAAGTATTGAATTCAAATGTCACTGACATACTGTATTTCAAGCTACTGCATGTATACTGCAACTAGCATTGTGCATCTGACTACTACAGTATTTAAATTGATGGAAAGTATACAATAACAATAAAGTTTTAAAAAAACATTTTTGCAAGCCCAGCTCAGCTGTCACCGATGGGTTCTGACGTGCGGTTTGGGAACCGGTTCTGTAGTGAAATAAATAAGTGGTGTGATCTGCACATCATCCCGCTACATTGCGTTAGCAACAAGCTAACTGTGTCTGTGTGCAGGGTGCGGAAGATCCTGAACCTGCGGCTGTTCGAGGACGAGAACGGGCGGGCCTGGACCCGCAGTGTGATGGACCGAGAGCTGGAAGTGTTGTGTATCAGCCAGTTCACCCTGCAGTGCATCCTGAAGGGCAACAAGCCCGACTTCCACTCCGCCATGCCCGCCGAGCTGGCACAGCCCTTCTACAACAGCATGCTGGAGCACATGAGGACCGCCTACCGGCCCGAACTCATCAAAGGTGAGTGCCACGCCCGCCACCCGCCTTCACCCGCTGCCACACACCAGGAATAATAACATAGGGGGTAAGACGGGCGTGATGTCACCTTAGTTATAGAAAAACAGGGAGGAGCTCCACCAGTGGCAACCACTAGCACTATAGTTTCTGAATAGGAGTTCCATACAGGTTTAAGTCAGTGTGGAATGCTGGGTAGGTGGACTGTGGTTGGCTGGATCTCGGCGTGTAGAAGCGCTCATAATTCTAAAATAGGCCAAACCTGTTAGGCTGGCTGCTGCTGTACAGGATCTGAAGGTCTTCCTGGTTTTAGGTGACTGTGGAATGTGGCAGTTAATTGTGAGCTAGACTGGGTTACTGTGAGATAGGCTGGGTTACAGTGAGCTAGGTTGGGTTACTGTGAGAGTCTGGGATACTGTGGGGTAGGTTGGGTTACTGTGAAATAGCCTGGGTTATTGTGGGGTATTCTGGGTTACAGTGAGCTAGGTTTGGTTACTGTGTGATGTGCTGGGTTACTGTAAGCTAGATAAGGTTACTGTGAGAGTCTGGGTTACTGTGGGGTAGGTTGGGTTATTTTGAGATGTGCTGGTTTACTATGAGCTAGTCTGGATTACTGTTAGGTTAGGCTAGCACTGAGCTAGGTTAGGTTACTGTGAGACAGGTTAGGTTACTGTGAGACAGGCTGAGTTACTGTGGGATGTGCTGTGTTAATATGAGCTAGCCTGGGTTATTGTGAGCTAGTTTGGGTTAATGTGAGAGAGGCTGGGTTAGTGGAGCCAGGATAACACAGTAGGGAACAGGACCTGGCGGGATGCACTATGCCACTGTGACACAAGGCGGGAATGGGGGATGTGGATAAGTGGGCCGGGAATACTGCGGGAGTTGGGGGATGTGGATAAGTGGGCCGGGAATACTGCGGGAATGTGGGATGCGGATAAGTGGGCTGGGAATACTGCAGGAATGTGGGATACGGATAAGTGGGCTGGGAATATGTGGGATACGGATAAGTGGGAAGGGAATACTGCAGGAATGTGGGAAGCGGATAAGTGGGCCGGGAATACTGCGGCAATGTGGGATACGGATATGTGGGCCGGGAATACTGTGGGAAGCGGATAAGTGGGCAGGGAATACTGCGGCAATGTGGGATGCGGATAAGTGGGCCAGGAATACTGTGGGAAGCAGATAAGTGGGCCAGGAATGTGGGATACGGATAAGTGGGCCGGGAATACTGCAGAAGTGGGGGATGCGGATAAGTGGGCCGGCCCCCAGGGGGGAGGCTCCAGCGTGGGCAGAGCCTTGGTGACTGATAGAAGGCCAGCCTAATTAGCCTCAGCAACTATTTCTTCCAGGTAGGGAAATGCGATGAGCTTGCACTTTCACTCCTGGCTCTGTTAAGCAGAGAGCGCTGGGGAAATGGGACACCATCTAAAAGAAAACTGGAAAGTCTTATATTTTCATCTCACGCCCCCACCCCCGATGTGTCACAGGAAGTCCCTTTGGGGTTTTCGGTCTTTTCTAAGATGGAGACATCTGAGAAGTAAATGGGCCCTTTCTTATTGACCGTTAAAACGGTTCTCTCGTCGATATAGAGTTGAATGTCAACACACAACAATGGGCTCTTTGGCTATCGTGAAAGAGGAGTACCTTTAAATGATGGCGTGGTATCTTTAAAATCTCTTCTTCCTGTGCTATAGAGTAGCTTTAAATCTGTTTCAAGGCAAAAAATGATCTAAACTTTTTTACTCTCTCACTTTTTTTAGTTATTAATGTGAGAATGAGATATTTTTCTGGCATTTTGCTGTACAATGAGTAAAAAATCAGAAATTGTAAACTTAACGTGTATCTTATATAGATGCTGTGTAATATAATTTTATTACATGGAACATAAAATATGAATTCTTAATACATGCTATCAGTGGTGGCTAGCAGTGAATAATTGTCTAGTTGTAGTTTATAATTGTCTAACATTTGTTCCCCTCTCTGACAGACGGACAGTTTGGAGCCTATATGCAGGTCCATATTCAGAATGACGGCCCTGTGACCATTGAGCTCGAGTCTCCTAAAGGACAGATGGACACCAAACAGGTAAGCAGTCAAGCTGTCTGAAGTCCGTAACAAGGAGTTTGGATCTGAACTTCGTTTCCCAGTTTTTATTGTTATCTTTCGTTTGAACATGTGCAGCATACAGTGAAACAGAAACAATGCCAAAGCCATTGGAAAATTGCAGATATAATAATAATTTCCACTCATTTACCTGTTTTCCCTGTTGAAGTTGTCCTGCAAATTGCAATTTAAGAAACATTTCAGATAACCTGCAAAACAATTATATATGTTTTTTTCTAATCGACTCCTGCCTGCAGTTTTCCTACTATGCAGTAGGTGGTGCTGTTGTCATTTTCTGCTTTAGATATTTTATTTAATTCCCAAAAAGATCAGGATGATCAGTTATTAAAGAATCTCCGGTATCATACTTAATGTTGGCTCCCTGAGCTTTTTTCTTTTTAATAATATTATTAAATTATTAATATAAAGGCAACATTAGTAACTGCATTTAATAGTTTTGCAGGTTAGCTCTTTTATAAAAATCTACTGCAAAGTTTTGTCACCTTCTGCCTTATTTTCACATATTACCAAAAACACAAACAAGTCAGAAGGAGATGAAGCTTTCCGGTCGGTTTTTATAAACGAGCTCATGGGGAAGTGGGTTTTATAAACGAGCTCATGGTGAAGTGGGTTTTATAAACGAGCTCATGGGGAAGTGGGTTTTTATAAACGAGCTCATGGTGAAGTGGGTTTTATAAACGAGCTCATGGTGAAGTGGGTTTTATAAACGAGCTCATGGTGAAGTGGGTTTTATAAACGAGCTCATGGTGAAGTGGGTTTTATAAACGAGCTCATGGTGAAGCGGGTTTTATAAATGAGCTCATGGTGAAGTGGGTTTTATAAACGAGCTCATGGGGAAGTGGGTTTTATAAACGAGCTCATGGTGAAGTGGGTTTTATAAACGAGCTCATGGTGAAGTGGGTTTTATAAACGAGCTCATGGGGAAGTGGGTTTTATAAAAGAGCTCATGGTGAAGTGGGTTTTATAAACGAGCTCATGGGGAAGTGGGTTTTATAAACGAGCTCATGGGGTATTGGGTTTTGTAAACGAGCTCATGGTGAAGTGGGTTTTATAAACGAGCTCATGGGGAAGTGGGTTTTATAAACGAGCTCATGTGGAAGTGGGTTTTATAAACGAGCTCATGGTGAAGTGGGTTTTATAAACGAGCTCATGGTGAAGTGGGTTTTATAAACGAGCTCATGGTGAAGTGGGTTTTATAAACGAGCTCATGGGGAAGTGGGTTTTTATAAACGAGCTCATGGTGAAGTGGGTTTTATAAACGAGCTCATGGTGAAGTGGGTTTTATAAACGAGCTCATGGTGAAGTGGGTTTTATAAACGAGCTCATGGTGAAGTGGGTTTTATAAACGAGCTCATGGTGAAGCGGGTTTTATAAATGAGCTCATGGTGAAGTGGGTTTTATAAACGAGCTCATGGGGAAGTGGGTTTTATAAACGAGCTCATGGTGAAGTGGGTTTTATAAACGAGCTCATGGTGAAGTGGGTTTTATAAACGAGCTCATGGGGAAGTGGGTTTTATAAAAGAGCTCATGGTGAAGTGGGTTTTATAAACGAGCTCATGGGGAAGTGGGTTTTATAAACGAGCTCATGGGGTATTGGGTTTTGTAAACGAGCTCATGGTGAAGTGGGTTTTATAAACGAGCTCATGGGGAAGTGGGTTTTATAAACGAGCTCATGTGGAAGTGGGTTTTATAAACGAGCTCATGGTGAAGTGGGTTTTATAAACGAGCTCATGGTGAAGTGGGTTTTATAAACGAGCTCATGGGGAAGTGGGTTTTATAAACGAGCTCATGGGGTATTGGGTTTTATAAACGAGCTCATGGTGAAGTGGGTTTTATAAACGAGCTCATGGTGAAGTGGGTTTTATAAACGAGCTCATGGTGAAGTGGGTTTTATAAACGAGCTCATGGTGAAGTGGGTTTTATAAACGAGCTCATGGTGAAGTGGGTTTTATAAACGAGCTCATGGTGAAGTGGGTTTTATAAACGAGCTCATGGGGAAGTGGGTTTTATAAACGAGCTCATGGTGAAGTGGGTTTTATAAACGAGCTCATGGGAAAGTGAGTTTTATAAACGAGCTCATGGGGTATTGGGTTTTGTAAACGAGCTCATGGTGAAGTGGGTTTTATAAACGAGCTCATGGTGAAGTGGGTTTTATAAACGAGCTCATGGGGAAGTGGGTTTTATAAACAAGTGGGTTGTTAACATCGCCATTGGTTTGCCTGACTATATTGCACATATATTGTACATTTTGGAATAGTTCAGCCACCGTTACTCAGTCAGTAGAAGTTATCTTACTAACAGTCATAGCAGCTCTGCCTAGATTGTTTTAGCCATGTTTTCACATATTACTAAAAACAAAACAAGTCCACAACATACTAGAAAGTGCTACTAGGACTGATAACTGGTAGACTGAATCCCCGCTCTTTTTTCCCTTCTTGGCGTCGGCGAGTTAGTCGACTCACAAAGCCGCTCAGGCAGAAAAGTTCGGCGTACTCATAACTCTGTGACTGACAGAAGTGAGTAGGCGATACTTGATTGGCACAACAAAATCAGGGCTCACTGCCCGCGGCGTGATCGCCCCTGCCACCCTACGGGAATCCTGGCACTCAACGGGCCAGCTCGCACAATCGACTCTGTTTCCATGGAGACGGCACTGCGGTGGGAGGCTGCCCATTGTATCAGGAACATAAATAATTCTTTTTTTTTTTTCTCTCTTTCTTTTAAACATATGTCTGTAATTGTACCAACGGTGACATTTTTTTTTATGAGTCATTATAGCTCGCACTCGGATAGACGTTCGCCTGCAATTTTATAGGCCCTTAATGTCCGTGCCGAGTCTTTATTTGGACGAGAATTTAGAATATATTATGGCATATAGTGACATATAGTTGGGCGTTCATACATATGCATGGAGTCCTTGAGAGCGGAGGGTGTTTTTATAAGTTGACTGGATGCGCACAGATTAATTCTGCAGAGTCAGAAACCAGCGTTGCGTTGGGCAGGATTTCAATGCTTTAAGCATAGATGGGGATGAATAAATGACCACAGTCGTGGCCTAAGTCAGTGTTGCCCAATCAAAGCCTTAACACACACAGAGGAAGTGTCTCTGTCTCCTCTCTCCTTGGCACTCTACTGCTATCGCCTCAGCCTCTAACCTGACACAGTCTCAGTTTTAAAAAGAAAGCACGCCCACTTTTCCTAAACCAGGTTGACTCGGATGCATAAAGTAGGCCAAGCTCCGCGCGGAACCTGAAGTTGCCGCATATTGTTGGTACCTGTAATGGGGTTTCATTAAATAAATAAATAAATAAGTAGTCTCTGATGGATACCTCCTTCGGTTTTTATTATTGATGAAGCGCTTGTATTTTTAACTAGCGTGCGAGGCTACCACACGCGAGCTTTGAAAAAAAAGTCAGAAATAAATCATGGCTTCGCCCGGCCCTGAAACGCTGATGCAGCCAAATACAGCCAAGTCCACGATCCAGGTTTTGCTCAAAATCAATGGTGCGCTGGGCTGTGCGTTGCACAATTACAGTTATAGGTCTTGATTTTGCATGCAACAATCTTGGAGACTTTTAATTACCAAGCTGAATGCAATGTTATAAAAATACCATATTTACATATGGGCCAGTTAAAGTAAGCTCTCACAATTTTGCAGAAGCAAAATGGTTTGTTGATTTTCTAAAATGATATTTACTGTATGTGTTACGGCTGCTTATGACACAGAACAGCTCATAGCTCCTGCTTTTCCCCCTAGTTTCAGTCTTCATACCCGTTCATTCCCTTTCCACGGATATGTGCACATACTGTATGTTAATGTATGCCACACCTGATATCTGGATCCATTCTCTCCTCTTTACATTTAAAACTTTAGGGGTATGAATAATGTAAAGGCTTTTAAAAGAAATTTCCAACAGGATGTTATGGTTTTAACGTGACATTTAAGTTATAAATATTTCCCTGGAATTCATAAAAGTTTTAGCTCAGCCTATCAGAGCGATGCGCTTGTGTTCCGCTCTCGAGTGCACCATCGTGGTCACTGAGTTGGAACGGGAACGTGCGTGGATTTCAAAGCGAGATTAATAAAACCGGTAATGCTCGTCTCGCAGGGTTTCCCGAGATGAAGCACAGCTGTTGGGCAAATTGCTCTCAGAGTTTTTATGGCAACCACGTACCTGGCACGTCCGAAAGCAAAGGTGTTTAAGAAAAACAAGGAAGTAGTCGTAGAATAGAATAGAATAGAATACTCTCGATTTCGGTGGAAGAAGTCTCCTGCCACCTTGTGGCAGATAGTGAGGAAATACCTCTTCAGACCGCACCTGGGGCCACATGTATAAAACTCTGTGTTTTAAAAAAAATAAAATAAAAAAATAAAAAAAAGTTTTGCATTTTCTACCTCTGCCTTTCTGTCACGGTGTCGCCATATCACACAGACTCCAAACATTGCGTACGTATGGTGTCCATCGTGTGCAGAGGTAGGCAGATTCTCACAGCACGTGTTATAATATACATCTGAATTTCTGCGTGGAAACTCGCTTACGTGGCTTTCTGAGGGCATTTTTCTACTCAGCACTGTTTATGCATGTGCCCCCTGGGCTCATACTGTTTGAATAAGCACCAATCTTCGAGTTGATTTTTGACCTAGAGCACCGTTGCTTTGGCGTTCAGGCCACTTTGTACTGCTCGCTATAATTTGCCCTGGATAAGATCTACTGCCGAATGGGAAAGTGTTAAGACATTAATTATTGTTTCATAAGTTTTCTGCCATGACAAAATCATTGGTCACCTGTAGGCAGTGAGTTCAGGGCAAGTTTGAAACCTGGTTCAATGTGATTTGATCAACAAACAAAAAATTTTTTTCTTTAGTGTTTTTCTTGGCTAGGGTGGAGTAATAATAATACGTATGGTAATCAGTTGTTTGTTAGTCTATCTGAACGTGTTTGTACTGGTTAAATATCGCCTGAACAGTCAGCTCTTATCAGCTTTGACACAAGCTAGCTGTGTGGACGAGCTGGAGCCTCGACTGCACTGGTGGAGGTTAAGGCAGCTCCTGCAGTCAGAATCCATATGGACCGGCCCGACGTCCGCTCACATGGCTAATCCCTCTGGCTTCATCAGTCAATCCCAACTCCGAGAGTGAACACTGAGACGACGGTATCCAAGGGTGTCGTTAACCCCCCTGGTCTTTACTCAGACCCGGGGCCAAGTGTACACTTTCTGGAAACATCCGCGACTCGAGCAACAGGAATTGTCAGGTGTTCTTCTGTGTTTGTACGGGGTCCCCTGTGGGCTGAGCTGGCTTGTTTCACGCTGCAGGGGGAGCTATTGCTAGCCTTTTGACTGCCCCTGATGTAGAATGACGTCAGCAGACAGCGGCCTCCATTGTGTCCTTGTAGTACGCCAGGTCCCTTCATGGACACATCTCTGTTCGGATAATCTCTCGCCTCTACAGACAAGCCTCTGACTTATCACACCAAGCAGGTTAAACACTCGACCTGATAAATGCACTTCACGTTACAGTGTACACTCTGCGATATTGAAATATGTTTTTAAAAATGTAAGTCCATATTTGAACATATGACTGACTACATTTTAAATAGGAGTGGGTCAGAGAGAATTTATTCATTACTTAAGTGGAGCTGTGAGCTCAGAGTGTTTGAGAGACGAGGTCACCAAATGGGTGTAGCAGTGTTCTCTAGTCTGTAAGTAAATGACCAGTCTAGGGGCCATGTACAAAACCTTTTCGCAGGCGCAAAACTAATAACACAACCAATGATTGGTGCATTACAAATGGCAAGACCAATCATTGGTCATGTTATTGGTTTTGCGTGTGCTGAAAGGTTTTGCAAAGGCTAAAGGTCTTAGTAAATTAGGCACTAGATTGGCTGAAGGGTCTGCTGTGATCATTATACAGGGCTGCTCGAAAGTTTGTGAACCCTTTAGAATTTTCTGTATATCTGCATAAATTCGATCTAAAATGTGATCACATCTTCATCTAAGTCCTAAAACTTGATAACAGCATGCAAAGGATATGCGACCAAATATTAAATATGATACTTTAAAAATACGTGCGATCCAAGGATTCACATACTTTTGCCAACAAAACATTTAATGTTTTTTGTGTTTTCTGTTGAGTTGGCTTCACTTTATCAAGTTTTAGGACTTAGATGAAGATGTGATCACATTTTAGATCAAATTTATCCAGATATGCAGATTTCGAGCAGCACTGTATATTCATATGCTTCAGTAAGTAGCTCCACCCATTTTTCAGTCACAAACCCCTTCATTCCTCCGTTACCAGCTCTAATTACCGCCTCTGCTAGCCATTAATAGGTGTCATGTGCCCCCCCACCCCCTGCCGTATTACAGCTCTCCAAGCAGGAGAAACAGCAGCAGCGGAAAGAGAAGACACGGCCCAAGCCACCCTCGGATTCGGCTAGGGAGAAGGCCGCCTCGCGCCCCAAGGTAGACCCCAGCGCCAGCAGTGGGGCGGATGGGGACGTCTCGTCCGAGAGGGAGCCTTAATCTGACAAACGGTGAGCTCGCTGTCCGACATGTCACGCTTTTAACGGGACAGCGGAAAACCATTCCCCCCGCACCAGTGATTCTCAGAGGCTAGCTTCCTCAAGCTTCCTGTTGGCTGTGTTGAGCCAGCTTCAGTCCTCTAGCTTCCTGTTTTGGCACTATGGCGCTAACTTTGGTCCTCCAGCTTCCTGTTTTGGTGATATGGAGACAGCTTTGGTCCTCTAGCTTCCTGTTTTGGCAGTATGGATCCAGCTTCAGTCCTCAAGCTTCCTGTTGGCTGTGTGGAGCCAGCTTCAGTCCTCTAGCTTCCTGTTGGTGGTATGGAGCCAGCTTCAGTCCTCTAGCTTCCTGTTTTGGCGATATGGAGTCAGCTTTGGTCCTCCAGGTTTCTGTTTTGGCGGTATGGAGCCAGCTTCAGTCGGCTAGCTTTCTGTTGGTGGTATGGATCCAGGTTCAGTCTTCCAGCTTCCTCTTGGCGGTATGGAGTCGTGACGTGCTGATTAGGACAGGTGGCCATCCCTGGTCTTAGTGGGCCGGAGGGTGTGCTGGCTCTCACCGTTACTCAGCGCTGAAGTGATCAGTTACAGTGTCTGATTACACAACCTTGCCTGGGTCTCTGTGTGGAGGGCGGACGGTAGCACTGCGTGTACCTGGCCCACCCTCTCGCCCCAAAGATGGCAGCAGTAGTCAGCAGTGGCGGTAGGTCGCGATGGTGGTAGGCAGCGGTGGTGGTAGGCAGCGGTGGTGGTAGGTCGCGGTAGGCCGCAGCGCAGGTCGGCGGCCGTAGGCAGCAGCGGTACGCGGTTGCGGTATAGGGCAGCAGCGGTTGCCTGAGCTGACATGTCTTATCTCTTTCATAACCCCGTCTCTGGCAGCTCCACCAGCAGTGGCCACAATCCCCTGAGCCAGAGTCTGTGAACACGTTCCAACACATCAGGATTCCGAGAGTTACATAAGACCACTTTGTCATGGACTGAGATTGTGTGTGGGGCTTGCGTGTGTGTGTGTGTGTTCTCGGGCATGTGTGCATGCGTGGCTGTAATTTGGGAGCGTTTGCATACGTGTACATGTGTGTACGTGTGTTTTTAGTTTTGTGGTGAAGCTCCGTCCCTGACGCTCTGAGGCTGTGTGATGTGAGTCAGGCAGACAGGACATCGCCTGGATCTCAGGGTCTGTGTGTAAAACATGCTCTGGCCCAGCGCAGTACCCCAAAAGAAACAGGCATAGATGATGTTTCATTCAGCATCGATGCCATTCTCTTGCTTTGCATTATTAAACGACAAGAAGGAAAAAAAAGAAACAGCCGAGTGCAGAAGTCTGTTCTTCAGGCATAATCACGTTTTTTCATCCCCACTGTGAGCATCGAAAGTAATAGCGGGAACCGGTAACGACGGCAATCTGTCTTTGTTTCTTTTCAGTTCGCGGAGGTGCTGTTGCTGAGACTTAATGAACTACCCAGAATCCCCGGGAGAGTTTACATCTTCGGCGACCTCGAACCGCGCCGTTCCCGGACGCGCCTCTCTGGGGGTTGGGAACGGCCCCTCTCTCTGTCTGTCACCATCGACGCCACACAAACCAACACAAGTCCGCCGCCTATCTGCCTGCTTTACAAGGACGAGCGACGACGAGTGCATTTCAACCAAAACATGTTGAACAATGGAAGAGAAAATGTGAGATAAAAACAGCTCGTTTATATCCTGGCGAGATTATGCTCATTGGTAGTTCGGTTATACATTTGTGCCCCCTCCACCCTCCTATAGGCTTGAGCATAATTCGTTTTCATATCAGTAATCAATCGTTTTGTGGGTTTGAATGTTAACTTGGGTGCGTTTGTGTTGTGTGCCTTTGTCACGGCTTTCAAATTCTTACTTTCTCTCATTCTGTTTCCCTGATCTCTGTGAAAGAGATATGTGGTGCATCATGTCTACTGTGTGTGTGTGTGTGTGTGTGTGTGTGTGTGTGTGTGTGGCCGTGTGTGTGGCCGTGTGGGCGTGCGTGCGTGAGAGTGAGAGACCTTTCCAACCTGTATTTTTTTAGTCTTACACTGGCTGAGGAGGCGGGACCTGAACATCGTGGATGTATACTGGAAGCCATTAAAGCAGACATAAATAAAATGTCCGCACTGCCTGTCAATGGTATGAGGAATGTTTCATTTAACCTTGACCCTGCAAGCCGATGGGGACTCTACCCTGTGTACGTCTATTCATCTGCTGCAGAGTAAATGTGATGCCTGTGTGTGTGTGTGTTGGCCTAATATGATCGTAATGTTAAACTAATCGGCTCCCATAAACTAATCGAGCACACGCTAACACAGCCTAGGAATATTCCCAAATAAGAGATTACGTATTCTGTGAAACCCTCTGACCAGATCAGCCACCAGTAGGACAGTCGGACGTTTTTCTTCATTCTTAAGTGGTGTGATTGCGATCAGGCACGCCGTTTAATCTTTTGAAATATAAGGGATGTGAATGTTGTTTCTGATTCTGACTGCGTTCTAAATCGCCGTGAGTCTCTTGCACGGACAGCCGGCCCGCAAGCGTGTTTCTGCCGTGTGATAAAGGACGCTAGCCCAGCGTGACACGCCAAATGGCATGCGTCTCTCACTCTTCTGTGTTCTCTATACGGGTCACTTCCTGTCGTGCTTGTGCCACCCCTGGCCTGCTGTCAGATAGAGAGAGAGAGAGAGAGAGAGAGGGAGAGATTGTGAGAGGGAGAGAGACAAAGGCGAGAGAGGGAATGAGAGAGGGGAAGAGAAAGAGATATTGACATCCCAATGAGGTACATTTCAGTCCATTCTGTGCATTTGAGACGTAACCTTCTGACCCCAAGGATGACAGATCCCTTCAGCAATCAAGCGACTGTGCCTATCGGATCAATGAGGAACATGTGTTCTCCACCCTCATAAATCATCAATTTGGCGACAGTCCAGCTTTTTGTTTTGATTTCCCTGCGGTTGCCAGGTCAAACAAAATCCCCATTTCACATGATTTCCTCTGTTTATGAATGTGGTTGTTGTATATGCAGCTAGTGTATAAAACCAGGCTCTGGATCATGGGACGGAATCCCAAGTGGGACATTGTCATACATAGGCGCACATGTACTTTACCTTGGTCTCTCCACTAGAAATCCAGTTGAGTAAATCAGTTGAAGTTGCATGGAGTTGCACACACATTGTCAGGGGTGTAGCATACAGGCTATGTTTTTCTGTGCTATGGAATCAGTACATTTCTTGTTACATACTTGACGTTCATGGCTTTGGATAGCTACTACTTTATGATAAATTGTACTTTATCTGACTTGTGTTTGTATTTGTACCAAATGACCTTTGTTGCGCAATTATTGTACGTCGCTTTGGATAAAAGCATCTTCCAAAAGACGCGAATGGAATGTAACATTTTGTCTGTTGTTTCTGTGTTTATCCATTATTTGAATGTGATGACAAAAACGATTTTCTGGGATTCCCGTCGAGTTGAGTGCTTCCTGTTCTTTGGGCCCCGCAGAAAAAAAAAAAACAGGCAGCGATAAATCATTCCGCTAAATCTTACTCTGTTTCATTTGACACTGGGTGTGTTTCGGGGGGGTGAGGGGGGTACACCGTTCCCCTCGCTCATCCCCAGGGATTGTGCAAATCAAATCTGCCTCCAGAATTTATGACCTGGCCCACTCCTTTCCAGACTCCAATAAGGGACTAAAAGCACGACCGTGAGGATTGCCTTGTCTTCCCGCATCCATCTCTGCACACATTGTCCTTGATGTGCCTTTGGCATTCCTATCATCTCTCGCTTGGGAGAGACCTTAAGGCAACAGAGCGCTCCCAAGAATAGCTCCGGAATGAAGCTCGGCGTTCCAGGTTTCCCGCGGTCCACGCTCAACGCCGGCATTGTGTTACAGCAACTTAAGCTTGTTTGTGCTCAGTGACGGGAGCGTATCGATTGAGCTGATAGCAGGGGCTTTTACTCTGTCTTCCAGTCCAACTCCTCTTTTATGCCCAGAGTCAGTGTGCTTTTAATGGTCCAAAGTCAGTGCACTTATAATGGCCTAAAGTCAGTGCGCTTATAATGGCCCAAAGTCAGTGCGCTTATAATGGCCCAAAGTCAGTGCGCTTATAATGGCCCAAAGTCAGTGCACTTATAATGGCCCAAAGTCAGTGTGCTTATAATAGCCCAAAGTCAGTGCACTTATAATGGCCCAAAGTCAGTGCGCTTATAATGGCCCAAAGTCAGTGCACTTATAATGGCCTAAAGTCAGTGTGCTTTTAATGGTCCAAAGTCGCTTATAATGGCCCAAAGTCAGTGCACTTATAATGGCCTAAAGTCAGTGTGCTTTTAATGGTCCAAAGTCGCTTATAATGGCCCAAAGTCAGTGCACTTATAATGGCCTAAAGTCAGTGTGCTTTTAATGGTCCAAAGTCAGTGCACTTATAATGGCCTAAAGTCAGTGTGCTTTTAATGGTCCAAAGTCGCTTATAATGGTCCAATGTCAGTGCGCTTATAATGGTCCAAAGTTAGTGGTAGTAATATCGCATGTATATAATGCATAGTAATATTGGTAGCTAATTGCTTAGGAGAGGTAGTACCTGGACACCTGATAGTCATCTTTGCTGGTGCAAACAAACGGAGTGCGAAAGCTAACTAAAGTAGAAAACACTGCTATTTTGCAACAGAAAACTTTAATACTGCTATTTTGGTCAGAGACCTTTGTCAGAGCAAACTGTTTAACCATTTTCAATTAAAGAATGTTAACTCATTGAAAATGGTTAAACCACAAAGCAAAATATTGATTATTTTTACATATAGAAACCGCTTGTGTATTTTGCCTGTGCTCGTATCATTTACTAGTATTGCTTGTCAGAGCAATGGGTGGACCAATCAGAACTCAGTTCTCCTGTGGCAGAGACATGGTCGCATGTCAATATTTCAAGAAGCAGTCACGTATGAGGATGTGTGGGCAAACCCCAGTCTCTGTGATGGAGGTCTGCTTAGTTAAGAGTCCAGGCTTGATGGCATGTGACTCCGCCCTATGGGAAAAATGTCTTCCCCGAGTGCTTTTATCACGCAAAACCGTTGGTTTCATCTCGCGGCGATGTGAGAATGTTTCAAATTGTGCACATTTCTGGCTGGTGTACAGATACAGATTGCAGTGTTTGAAACATTTTCAGTGGTAGGAGAATAGGAACATTTTAACTTTTACTTTTAAATCAAACTAATCGCAACACACGAATACGCTACTTATGTCCAAGTAATAATCCCTCAGTCTTGGAAAGATTAATCAGATTACATATCTGCAGTTTTGTTCCAGAAAGATTCTTAGCTTTGTATGTGGTAGCAGGGGTGGTGTCAGCGTGGGGATGGGGGGTGTGGTTGTATCCAATAGCTATGTGTGGACCTCTCCTAGTGATGTCATTGTTTTGGTCCATAGCCGTTGTATGAAAGTGTGGTTAAATCTTCTGTGTCCTGTTATTGTCAGTCCACGCGAGGGCATGGGAGTGGTTATGCCATGGTTATGTCATGGTTTTGTGGGGAAAAAATTCCAATATGAATACAAGCTGACTCAGCAGGTGGTAAAATTCACAACGATATGGATCTCTTGGTAAGTGATTGTTTTAAACAACTGGGGCCCACATGGCATTCTCTCTCTGTCCTGTGCAGATATTTGATTTCCCTCCACCGTCCCCTAGTGTGAAGATAAACGTTGTATCTGCGTATCTCCCCTTGCAACGAAGAGGAAGAATCGTAAGGGAAACTTTATTTTTTAAGCTTTACAAAACCAAAAAAAAAAAAGCTTCTATGGTGCTCAGGCCTATAAAGGCCCGGCAGTATGGCTGGAAACTCAAGCATGTTGGGCACCTTGCATGAGTGGACGTGGACGTGGACCTTGGGTTATCTGAGCCAGGATGGTTCAGTGTGTAGAGATTATGCATACACAAAGCCACGCGCGTCTTCCTTTGATATTACTTCAGATCAGTCTGGTCCACGCAAAAAAAAAACTCCCCGCAAAGCCCAGCATATCGGTTCCGCTCCCCGAGCCGGATTGAGAATTAATGACTTGCGAATGCAGAAGAGCGGCGCGTTAAATTTGCAGCCGGCGGCTAAGGCGAAGATGAGCCGGGAATATAAAGATTATTACTGCTTCTTCTCGTGTCACGAGGTGAGCCATTAGAGAAATTAGACTGTCAGCGTGATGCCGCCCATTACAGTAGCCTGTATTTCTCTCCTCAATCCGTTTGGCCTAGCAGGGATCTAGGGGGCTGATTCTGCGACTTCTTGCACATTCCCGCCCACATAATATACTCTCACTGCTACACACACACAAAAATACACTCTCACTGCAACACTCACACTGCTACACCACCACAAAAACACACTCTCACTGCAACACCCACAAAAATACACTCACTGCAACACACACACTGCAACAGCCCCACAAAAATACACTCTCACTGCAACACCCCCACAAAAACACACACACTGCAACACCCCCACAAAAATACACTCTCACTGCAACACTCACACTGCTACACCACCACAAAAACACACTCTCACTGCAACACCCCCACAAAAACACACTTTCACTGCAACACCCCCACAAAAATACACTCTCACTGCAACACTCACACTGCTACACCACCACAAAAACACACTTTCACTGCAACACCCCCACAAAAATACACTCTCACTGCAACACCCCCACAAAAATACACTCTCACTGCAACACTCACACTGCTACACCACCACAAAAACACACTTTCACTGCTACACCACCACAAAAACACACTTTCACTGCAACACCCCCACAAAAATACACTCTCACTGCAACACTCACACTGCTACACCACCATAAAAACACACTTTCACTGCAACACCCCCACAAAAATACACTCACTGCAACACTCACGCTGCTACACCCCCACAAAAATACACTCACACTGCAACACCCCCACAAAAACACACACTCACTGCAACACTCACACTGCTACACCACCACAAAAACACACTCTCACTGCAACACCCCCACAAAAAAACACTCTCACTGCAACACCCCCACAAAAACACTCTCACTGCAACACCCCCACAAAAATACACACTCACTGCAACACTCACACTGCTACACCGCCACAAAAACACTCACTGCAACACCCCCACAAAAATACACTCTCACTGCAACACTCTCACTGCAACACCTCCAAAAAAATAAGAAATAGAGGGTCTGTGGAATCAAACGAGCCTCAAACCATCACTCTGCTGCCAGATATGCAGGAGATATGGATCAATCACTTTAAGGGTTGTTTCGCCTTATTTTTCCATAGTTTTCAATTGGAAAAGGAGTCGGGAGAAACGACCCTTAAAGTGATCCATCTATATCTACTACATATCTGGCAGCAGAGTGATGGTTTGAGGCTTGTTTGATACCTCAGACCCTTGATAACTTACAGCCATTTAGCCAACCATGGGTTCCATACTATTCCTGCGTAATTTACAGCTTAATCTAGTCTCACCCCCCAATTCCCATAGAGATCCATTCAAATGCAGAGCGGTTATAGTATCGCTTGTAAGAGTACCTGAAAATAAGATATAAAGAGTGATATCCTTTTGAAATCCTTTTATACCCAGTCATGATGGCATTACCTGTGGAATGTTCCAAACAGGTGTTTCCAGTTTTTTTTTCCCCCTGTCCCAACTTTTTTGGAATGTGTTGCAGGCATCAAATTTGGAATTGGCATATGCTGTTTTCAGTTAAATATATATAAAAGAGAATTTACAAATCACTGCTTTCTGCTCTTATGTGCATTTTACATACTGTCCCAACTTTTTGTATATAATCTATATGGGGAGATACTTTTGTTATTGTTGCTATTTTTGGAAACCATACAATGTGTGCAGCGGCGCGGTAGAATATGAGATGAAAACGAAAAGTACGAGTCCATTAAACGGTAACATTATCTCTCTACCCATCGGAGGAACAGGGAGAGCGTGGTGAAGTTAATGAATGTATGCGGAGGGCAAACACGAGAGCCCACGGGAGCACAGGTGTGGCTAAGTAGGCCGTTTCCATACACTGGCTTCGCTCTGTCCTGGTTTAACCTGGCCAGCGTTTCGGCTGTGTCCTCGGATGCCACCGAGGGGGCTGTTGGTGCCGTTTGTCTGGGCTCGTATTCGCAAAAAAAAAGCGTCTCAGGACTGGAGTGCTGAACTAGGATCAGGTTTCCCCATGTCATGTGATAACCTTAACCATTGTGGGATGAAAGGCAAAACTGATCCTAGATCAGCACTGCTAAGCTCCAGGTGCATTTATGAATATGGGCCCTTGTCTTGGGTCTAAGCAGAGGGAAGGTGTCACTCATGTTGCCCCGTAAATGAAACAAAATACCCCCACCCCTCTCATTCTTTTAAATGTGAGATTCTCAGAGGTTACCCAGACATTCAACTCTCAACTCCACAGTCCTGCTCTGTGATCGACTGAGTGTGCCTAGACACAGTAAGTATTTCCCGGTCTGTTCTTTCGGGAGCTGGGGAGATTTCGCGAGAGTCTTTGAAGATAGTTTTCCCTTTCATTTTTATTTTTTTTTATTTTTATTTTTTTATAACCTGTCATCTTCAGCCCAAATATTTTTATATTCACCCTGTTTCCACAACAGGTTTGGCATAAATAACTGAAAAGCTGCAGGGGCTACTAGAGCCTTTGAGTGGGAAGTAATAATATACAGAGGATAGAAATCCTGACAGGGTTCAACAGTCTAACAATGTTTCACAACCAAACTGACTGAAATGTGTGATAAACTGTTTTTTGTGATGATGTTTGTGCAGTATTGTGTTATAAAAATATATTGATCAGGATTAGCATGAGGATGTTTAGCATTCAGAACCGAGTAACACTATAATTAGCACTGGCCTGAGAACGGGAGACATTTTGTTTCAGCGCTGGCTTTGTACGGGCCAGCCGGTGAGAGAGTTGGTCTGTCCCAGGACATATGGTGCCAACGGCAGAGGAAGCACATTTAAATATGTATTTCGGAATACATATTGGCGCGCCCATCCGGTCACGGTGTCCCCAAACCCTCGCTGGAAGGACAGGTGTCCTGCGGAGGACATGGGAATGAAGAAAACTTCAGATTCCTTCCTGTATAGAATGAAGAAAACTTAAGATTCTTTCCTGTGTGGAACCTTTAATTTATTGAACTGTGGTCTGTCCTGACTCCTGGAATAAACCTGCAGAAATTAGGATATCGGCTGTTTACTGTATGGCGGCCCTAGTCATGGTATACCCTGCTTTAGGTGATGCTCCAAACAAAGAGCCAATCAGAACCGGCCGCTGGCATAAATATGCTATGCAGTCGTTTCGAATATTCAACTTTTAAAAAATGTATTATGATCATTTTTTATGTTGGAGCACTTTGGGGCCACCGGAACCCTAGGGCCGGCTCTGGGGCCAATGAACAAACAGAAAATGAATGGCGTTAGCTACTTCTGTTCAGAGTGGGAAGCAGCATTGGGTTTCCGCTGATCTGATCCAGGAATCTAATGAGGCTACAGCGGCTTGGCCTGTTTGGAATCTCTCCTCTTCGTGCAGATCTGTTGACGTGTCTCACTGTTGACGTGCATCGACGCTATGCTTCCCTCTCACACTTTTGACTGTTCCTTAAAAATGTCTTAATTATCACTTAACACGTGTGGCTATATACATTACCACATGGATTTCATGGGTGAGAGGACAAGGGAGCACTGTCAAAGGAAACCGTGACCCAGAATAGCGTTATAAACTCCGCCACGCAGCTGGAGTCTGAGGCCGGAATCGGACTCTGTTACCGCCACCACGGGGACTGTTGCCCCGCACATCCCTGTCTGTTTGAATGGGCCTCTACAGCTCAGTTCAGCTCAGGTGATTTCTCCAAAGATGTGGGCCACGCCATCAGTGAACTCCCCCCTCAAGGGTGCAAGAAAAGGTGGTCTCTTGTCGGTAAAACCAAATTTAATTTTGTCCAAAAACACGAATGTGATTCCTGCGCTAATCCCAGCACACAAACCACAAACTCATCAGACCTGCAGCAGTACACGCACACACACATACACACATACATACATACATACATACACAAACACACACACAAACCACAAACTCATCAGACCTGCAGCAGTACACGCACACATACACATACATACATACATACACACACAAACCACAAACT
This sequence comes from Ilyophis sp. 1 JC-2022, assembly GCA_022702515.1. Taxonomy (NCBI): domain Eukaryota; kingdom Metazoa; phylum Chordata; class Actinopteri; order Anguilliformes; family Synaphobranchidae; genus Ilyophis; species Ilyophis sp. 1 JC-2022. The sequence continues at coordinate 86,234,027 of CM040405.1, forward strand.
CATCAGACCTGCAGCAGTGCATGTACACATACACACACACACATATACACACACGCGCACACACACACGCACACACACACACAAACCCTGCAGATGAGGCCTGAGAGGAGGGAAGGGTGATAAATAATTAATTTGATCAGGGAATAGTAGTGTTTTCAAAAAAAAAGTGGAGACCTGTGTTAGTGGAGACCAACACACCGTACATGCACACACACACATACACACACACACGTACGTGCACATACACATACACACACCGTTCACTTTGAAAAGATTAATCAGAGCCGTAGGATCTCCCTGTTTCTCAGTTGCACTCGGGATGTAATCTCTGCTCCCCTCCGCTTCAGTCACGGTGAGAGGGCCAGCTTGCGCTCGGCCCTCTGGGTGATTACCCTGCTCAGATTGGTGAGCAGAGAGCCACAGACAGGAAGCTGGAGTTAATACAATTTTCAGTTTCCTTCGGTTGCGTCAAAGGGTCCTGTCGGGATTGGGAGGTATTAAAATATCAAAAGCCTTCCCTTATCTCTCTGTAATGGGGGGGTGGAGGGGGGAGACGGGGACGTCTGTGCCTCTGAGATCAGTAAGTGCGCTGGGGCACAGGGGTGGGTGTTGCTTTAACATGGGAAACTCGGTTACATTCCACACATTCTGTTTCACGTCAACTCATCGCATGGGACAGTGATCTTTACAGCAATGACATGCATCGTGTGTGTGCGTGTGTCTGTGTGTGCATGCCTGTGTGTGTGCATGTGCATGAGTGCGTGCGTGTGTGTGAGTCTGTCCTCCCCTCACCCAGCCCACCGGCTATGGAAAAACAGTTTAGCCAGACAGACTTAATTTGTTTTGTTTAGTTCAACCCCCTCCTTCCCCTTTCTCTTCTTATGTGCCACTTTCAGACCGAAGCTTTTCAGAGTCCATCGCCTTTTGAGGCTACGTGCTGGACCCAGACTTAAATAGGTTAGGGGAGCCATTCAGAGAGGTTTTCTGGACTGCTCCCACACCCCAGTCCTCCCGTGTGCCTCTGGCAAAAGATGAAGAACTCCCAAATATGAGAGAACAGCTAAAGCAGGAAAAGGCTTGCAGATGTTATTTATTTTCACATTTGTCAGCATCTCTCAGTCAGAGACACGATATGAATCAGAAACCCGAAATTGTTTCATTGTAACTCTACTTAAAAAAAAAAACGTAATTGCAAGTCTCGACTGTAACAACTTGAAGCTGACTAGCAGTTAACATTTGTTCTCGGTTCATTTGCAGGGAATGGTGATGTCCTTATTCGTTCAGACGTTGAGTAGATTATTCACTTTTACAAGTAATGTTTGTAGAAATGAAGACCGCAAGAGAGGACTGAACTATGCCTGAAGCTTGTCATAAATACCACACTGTATGTCTCGGGTAGCTTAGCCTGATCAAAAGGGTACAAAGGCGCACCCAGATACACACACCAGTTACTAATTAGTGATTAGTAACTGCTATAATCATGAAAACTTTCACCAAAGACCACTTCTTTTCCTTCCTGTTTACTTCTGCTGTCAGATTTCATGAAAGCATGTAAATCATAACTTGTTTTCCACTTGTTCTTTGAAATTTACCTGTTTGTGGTTTACCTCACAGAAAAATACATTCCCGTAATCCACCGTCACCATTGACAGCCATGTTTATACTCTGTTTATGTCTCTCTCTCTCTCTCTCTCTCTCTCTCTCCCTCCTTGTCTGAAAGGGTTAAGGGCTAAATGAACGCTAGTTGCCTAGAGCCTGACCACTTTTTCCGTTCTTGCTGGAACGTTTCCAGTTCTATTTATAAGAATACTTAGGTCTGGAAATCGGCAGCGTTCGTCAACCCAGCAAAAATTTCAACAAATGATATGAAAGAAAAAAAAAGGCAGCGTACTGCTGCTCTGGGACATCGCTGCTTTAAATCACAACCCTGGCCTTGTTCTCATGGCTACACATGCAATGGAATGCGTTCAGTCTTTCGGGCTCGCAGACGGTACCATTCAGTAATTAGCGCATAGTGGGGTGGGGAGGTTTGGGGGTAGTGGGGTGGGGGGGGTTTGAGGGTAGTGGGCTGGGGGGGGGGGGGGGTTTGAGGGTAGTGGGGTGGGGGGGGTTTGAGGGTAGTGGGGGGGGGGGGGTTTGAGGGTAGTGGGGTGGGGGGGGTTTGAGGGTAGTGGGGTGGGGGGGTTTGAGGGTAGTGGGGTGGGGGGGTTTGAGGGTAGTGGGGTGGGGGGGCTTTGAGGGTACTGGGGTGGGGGGGTTTGAGGGTAGTGGGGTGGTGGGTTTGGGGTGGGGCGGTTTGGGGGTAGTGGGGTGGGGGGGTTTGGGGGTAGTGGGGTGGTGTCAGACAGCCTTTTGTTAATCTGCGCCCTATCCACTTTCTGAGGACTGTGAATTTCGGAAGTCTGTGACTACTTGTAAGCCTTGCCCCCTCTCTCCCCCCCCTCTCCCCCCTCCCCTCTGTCTCACACGTTTGTTTCCCCGCCACCCCCAATGTGGTTCATTGAGGCGGTGACCTGAGTATGCAGTAAGATACACTGGCCCCACAGTTCAGATACATAATACATATATTAATAAAACATGACAGAAACTATGCGCGGCTCCTGCTTTGTTTTGGGTCCCCCCCCCCCCCCCCGAGCCTTTAATCTTTGATTTACAGCAGCTGAACAGCACGTACCCTGCCTTGCTCAGAAACACACTTAAAGCGGGCCTTTAGACCCATGGAGACTGTTGGCTAACGTGCTAATGACCAGCGGCATGCATGGGGATCAAGGGGTGGGAGTCTTTTCAACCGTGTGAACGAAGCACGGCCTAAACCGATCAATAGAGCAAAAACATGAGCCTGCCCACAGCCCTTGTCCTGATGTCAGAAAGGGCTCAGCTCCCCAGGACAACGCTGGCCTCCGGTCAGCGATAGAACACTGAATATCTCATTTCCTGCAGCAGTAGTGTAGTAACTGGGTCTTCAACAGGGGGACGTTGTACCCCTGGGGGTCCTTGAAGGTACTGTTGGGGGGTCCCTGGTCAGACTTGATATGCAATAACTATATGTAGTTTTGGAAAAATACTTCAAGATATAAAACCTTTTTATTTATATATATTTTTTTTAAATGTAGCCCTTTTAAACTATGATGGGGGTCGCCTGGATGCCTTTGAGCCTGAGCATAACGGTTTGGGAACTGTGTCTGTAACTGTGAGGTTGTAGGTTCCATTCCCAGATGGGGCACTGCTGATGAACCCCTGAGCTGGGTACTGTACCTGAATCTGTGTCGTTCACTCTCGATAACATGGTCTCTTCAATGCGTGGCATGAAAATAATGAAAACGGGCTATTCAGCCCATCTAAGCTCTCCATTTGCCTAGCATCCTAAGGACCAGGGGCTACTGGATGGCTCATTCCGTTAAGGCACCATGCCGTGGGGCATGGATGAGCCTCATGACCTCGTTTTGAATCTGAGCTGTCAGAGAGGGCTCCATGTACATCGCTATCTAGCAATCCCTGCTGGTAGATCGGGCGCCCGTAGATTACAGTCAGAGCTGTAGGTCTTTCTCTGACTAGTCTGCGGTGTGAAAAGAAGCTGCTGCCGACACCACATGTTTCTGAGGAGAACCGTGGACTCTCCTGAATTTATTCTGAGAAAAAAAAAATCCCTCAACAAGAAATAATTATTTTTACAAAACCATGTGTGCACCCCTGCATTTAATACTTTGTACAACCTCCTTTTGCCAATAAAATAGGACTGAGTCTTCTCCCGTAACATCTAATAAGGTTAGAGAATACAGAGCAAGGAATTTGAGACCATTCCTCTTTACAGAATCTCTCCAGATCATCCAGAGTCCTAGGTTCTCTCTTGTGCACTCTCCTCTTCAGCTCAGCCCACAGGTTTTCAATGGGGTTTAGGTCAAGGGACTGAGATGGCCATGGCAGAAGCTTGATTTTGTGTTGTTGATTTGGATGTATGTTTTGGATCATTGTCCTGCTGGAAGATCCAACGACGACCCGGTATTTCATGGAGTTCATGATGCCATGTACCCTAACAAGGTTCCCAGGGCCTTTGGGGGGGGAAACAGCCCCACAACATCACAGAACCTCCACCATACTTAACAGTGGGGATCAGGTTTTTTTCGGTATAGCCATTCTTCTTTTTACGCCAAACCCACCTTGAATGTTAGTTGCCAAAAAACTAAATTTTTGTTTCATCTGACCGTAGAACACGGTTCCAGTCAAAGTTCCAGTAGCATTTAGCTCCAGGTGCTTATGTTTGTGGAGAAATGACAGGAAAGGCTTTTTTCTGGTATGCCTTCTAAATAATTTGTTGGCATGGAGGTGACGTCTAATGGTAGTTTTGGAGACTTGATAACCCCAAGATGCTGCTTTCCTCTGTAATTCTCCAACAATGATCCTTGGGGATTTTCTTCCCTCTCTTACCATCCTCCTTACTCTTTAAGTATTGCCCTAATGGTAGATATGGGCATTTTCAGGTGAGTAGCTATATAGCCATTCCCTGACTTATGAAGCTCAACACACTTTTCCCTCATTTGATTTGTGTTTAAATCAAATTTGTGTCTTTCCCATGTTGATGTATGAATAATGGAATATGGCCGCTGTGTCACCTCATATTTATACCCCAGTGAAACAGGAAGTCATGGAGTTCCTAAACACTGTGATCAACTTTAAAAAGTAAAATATAAATGAAAAAATGCTTCAGTTACATTTTGTTCATAAGAATTTCTAGGGGTGCCAATAATTTTGGCACTCATGGTTTTGTTAAAAATAATAATTTCTTGATGAGGGATTTTTTTTTTCTCAGAATAAATTTACTTCAATTACAGGTTGGTGTTTTCTCATTTTTTCAGTTTGAGATTAAGCTAATTTACCAAAAGGTGTTTTTTTTATAACCCTTTTTACTCATCTTTACCAGGGGTGCCAATAATCGTGGAGGGCACTGTATATATATATATAAGTATACTATGGATCACTGCCTTTACTCTGTGGCCTGGCAAGCTGTTCCATGCATTAATAACTGTAAAACAAAATAATAAAATCAAGTTCTGATATCTGATATATAAGTTCTGATATCCATAATGACAGGCAATGCTGAATTACACAAGGGAAATAAACAGGCACAGATCATTGGACTGGGATGGTTGCATAGTGATGTATAGCGAATAATGTGTACAGTATCATGTGTACACCACAAACTCCACAGCTTAAAACATTGGGATGAACAGTAGCGGATCACAGGGTAATATAATAAGTCCTGAATTGCAGGATATTGCCTATAACGAAGACTGCTAAAGCTATTACGTGAGCTAGCATGTTCCTGTGATTATTGTATGAATGTCCAAATGATTGATTATTTTTGTGGAAAGAGCTTTTACTCCCATGCTTGTAAAGCAGTTCTAAATTGGAGTGAAATTTGCTAAATTAACTTCCTCAACAAAAAACAAAAAAACGTTCGAATTTTTCCTGATGTGACAACCCTGCTGATTAGATTTTTGAGCTGCTGGATTGGTGCTTTGCTCAGCGCTAAACAGAGTTGATTAGATTTTTGAGCTCCTGGATTGGTGCTTTGCTCAGCGCTAAACAGAGTTGAAGCCCGATCCATCAGCATGTGCCAAGGCCCTACGGCCAGCTGTAATGTGGTGAGCCAATTTGTTATGCCACAGTTGTGTGCTTGAGAGCTCATTTATTGGTTCATACATGCCTGTAAACTTCCCACGACTGTATTGAGTGCCTTTGTCACAAATATAATGAGGGAACTGCTTTGAATGTTTCACTGTGGAGGATAGTGCCTTATTAATGGGGATAGCACACTTCAGATGAGCGCAAACAAGCGAAAAATAACATTTTCACACAAAACTGAATGGAAAAAGAACGGAAACTTTTTCAAACAAAAGGGTTGTACGTTTACTGGTGAGAAATGTTGCTTTTTTTGCCGTAACCACTGTAATGCACACACTGGTTTTCTTGCACTCATCCCCTGGAGAGAGAGGGGGGGGGGGTCAAAGGTCAAAGCCTTTCACCTCAATCAGCGACAGTAAGGGAAGGCCTCATGTTGTGCTTGCTGAGTCTGTCCTTAATGGGTCAGACCCAATATGGCGGAATCACCCAGTGAACATAAATCCCACCTCTCTTTCTCTCTCTCTCTCTCTCTCTCTCTCTCTCTCTCTCTGATGCACTGGAAAATAACAAATTACTTATATGATATGCAGTAGTTGTAGTGAAGTGAATGAGGAAAGGTTAAAAAATATATACTTTTCTTATTTCTTCTGTTTGCTTTTGTTTGATCAACCGCTTTTCCTGTCTGTAAAATGTATAAAATACAGTCAGCTTTATTAGACTAGAATTTTCTGGTCTGTGTTTATTTTAATATGCACCTGTCCATACACTTCACTACAACATTTGAAAATGGTTAATAAAAGGTTAATAAAACGTCTAACACCTATTCAATAACAACAATGCAGTTTTATCAATAGGCATCACATATTATGCAGCTGCCTAGAAATTAAAATTCCAGAACCCACCAACCATATATTTAATCAATAATTCAGATATCCAAATATGAAATTTAAAAAAAAGAAAGTATCAATTTTATGCTGTTTATTCAAATGTAAGTAGCAAAGACACAGTCCTACATTAGGCTACAGATGAAAATGGTTAAATCAACTTTTATGGTGTGAATTACCAGCGGTATTCTAGATTTGACGATAGAATTACAATTGCACAATTTTACAAGAAACGTCACTCTGCTGGTTATTTTTCATAAAAGTAAGCCGTTCTTGTAAGTGGAGGGGAATGTTTCAAAGGCACCATCTGTCTTATTTTTATGCCTTGCTATATTTGGAATAAGACACTGTAAACTGTTTACTTAAACAGCATATGAGCATCGTTTCCATTTCAAGTGCCCTAGCCCACCATACGGAAAGCCGCCTAAGGACAACAGATTCGGGGCTGGCTAACAAGGGGAGAGCTTTCTTAAAAAGCTTTCTTGAAATGTCCGTATGCTTTGGATCCATCTGCTCAAAGTATTGGGTAATTAATCACTTCGATAAGTAGGCTGGGCTACCTGCATTACTGTATTTCAATTCGAGCAATCTGCATTCGGTGTGGCTTTAATTTGTTTCCATTTTTACATTTATATTATATTATATTTTTATTATTTATATTTGTAAGTGAAATAGTTCAAAACATATAATATATAATTTGCTGATTTTGATTCTATATATTTGTCGGATGTGAGCCAATATGGGAAGGGAAGACCAATTTCGCCGTTCATAATTTAAAATAATTATGAAATAATAATTTTATAATTGTGTTGCCCTGCAGATGTCTGCACCGTGTGTTGTTGTTGTTTTTCCAGAAGAGGGCAGTGATATGCGTATATTTCCGCGTTTCAAAACGGTTCTTCTTTCCTTTCTCTCTCTCTCAAGAGCTATCAAACAGATGCACTGTATCAATTTGTATACGTCTTTGCCTCTCTCTCTCTCTCTCTCTCTCTCTCTCTCTCTCTCTGTCGCTCTCTCTCAGTACAACATCCAGTACATCAGAGCAAATCGTGCCTCTCAAGAGTTGGCACTAACCTGACATATCCATGGAGCTCTGTTTCCGCCTCCAGTGTTATTGCACAATATTACATTTTAAAATGACATAGGGGGAAAACACCTATACCGATAGCCTGCATATTTACGCCGACTGCGTTGCCACCTTATCTGCGATAAAATAATAATAATAAATAACTTTTTCCGCCCTCTCCTCAAATCTTCGTTTTGCTCATTTTTCTGCAAAGATTTTCTTTTTTATTGCGCGCTAGTATCTAGATGGATGGGGCAGTCGCCGGGAGGATGTCTCCTGCTGTCCGAGCTCGGACTCGGCCGCTGCAAGTGATGCTGACCCAGAAGAAGATTAAAGCGAAGAGGAAAAGGCGAAAGGAGTTTCTTCTGGTCCAGATGTGCTTCATGGGGTTTTTGCTCTTGGTCGTGTCGGGGCTTTCCTTGCTGGCTGAAAATGCAGGTGAGCTTTTCGCAAAAGGCAAATCGCATAGCTGCTCGTGCCACGGTGGATGATTGGATGCTTAGGTGGGCGAATGGGTTGTTAAAGTTTTTTTTTAAAAATGTTTTAATACAGAAATTATGAAAGTATTTCTACCGCTTTAATATGTTTCCAGCCGAACGGCGAGCATATTACGCATAGCCTATTACGTTGCTCTGTCACGCGTATTTCTGGGTATACAGTAACCTGTGGTATATGTTTTATGTATAGCGTTAAGTGCCTATGATTCTGCGCGCTCAGCATTAATTTGCGAAATTCTTCAGCGGGGTATGTTTTGGTTTCACCGTAGGCTGCAAACGTGCGCGTGACATCACCCCTTTCCCCCCATGAGCCCAGTTCTCAGAATGCACATGTTGACATAACATGAAATACGCTACGAATTGTTATGTTAATATAATAACAAATGTCTTGTGTGGTTTATTCTAGATGTTGTTTCAATTCACTCTAAAATTGTCAAATGTAGCTGGATAGTTAGCTACTACGTTCAAGTCGTGCTTCGTTTTAACAAAACGAATATCATTGATAGTGCATATGTGGTTGATTAATTTGCAGTTTGGTTTGGTCTTTACATCAGCAGAATCGCTCGTGATACACTCTCCAAAGTGCTGATGCCTAGAAATTACCTGGGACAAAAAAATAAGAAAACTTTAGGAATCGTTATGCTATCTATTTTTAGTGCGTCATAAACCATTAAAGATGTTAATGAGTTTTAATTTAGCCACATTTCTATTGACGGTGGATGCGGCTGTTGCACCTTTTGTTTACTACTTGTGGTTATAGTCCCTCCAATAAGGACCTCCGTGCCCGTGGCTCCTTCCGAAGCTGCAAGTTATCAAGGGACTCTACCTGAGGCCTGTTATCGCCCTCGCAGTACATTAAGGAATCCTCTCTTCCTTGTACTGGCGGTACTGTTTACATTAACAACATATGTAAATTCAGATGGTAATTGGCTGTAGTTTCTTTGAACATGCTGTGCTAGGCAGTGTGTTTGCTAATAATGAAAAAAGGCTTCCCTAAATTATTTATGTATTTGTTGTTATTTTTGTTCTGTTTTTTCTTTTTCTTCACAAGACAGTATGAAGAAAAAACATACTGAACCCAGGCTAGATTAAGCTACCAAAGCAAAGTCAAATGGCTTTAGTTGTGCATTGTCCAATGTGAACGGAACCAGTTATTTCAGTAATGAATCGAAACGCAGAAATTGAACTTGTGGGGTTGTTTTGATATTTAAAATGGCCGCTGAAATTCCATGGTCAGCTGAGTTGCCAAAAACACACTTAATTGTGAGGAAATGGTCTGGTTTCCAAGTGGAGCCCTTCAGTTACCAGAAACAGAGCTAAAAACACCTTCTGCGGAGAGGCAAAACAGCTGTGCACAGGTCTAAATTAAATCTGCCATTGACAATAACCATTCCTGAGAAATCATACAGGAGAAATCTGTGCGTATTGTGGAACACTGGGCAATAGTGCCCCTGCATCTTCATTCACACCTATTGAATGAGAAAAGGACCAATAGAAACCCCCCCTGTCTACACACCTTGCCCACTCTGAAGCCTGCAGCTATCATATAATCAATCAAATAGAGTAACGGAACAAGGTCATGGGGTGATTTACTTGAACACCCCAGTGATTTACTTGGACCTGCCCTCAATTATTTCCTACTGTGCTGTAAAGTTGTGTTTCACCACAGTGGAAATAGGCAGAGACGCAATTAGGGAAGGTTTGTGAAAAAACAATGTATGGCTGTTCAATAAAAGGTGTTATTTCAGTGGCCATGCCTTTGAGCGGGGCGAAAACGTGAGCATCAGGGGGTTGAACACACTCCACGACCAGTAGACCGGTGATGCAGAAGTGACCAGTGACACATCCTTGCTGAGCTGAGAATCTCCTGCACGCTTGACAAGATGTTTTCACACCCACACAGAGCTCTCAGATTTGTCTCAATAAGATATTCTGGTAAGAGAGCCAAAGGTTCTTTTGTTTGTTTACTTTGTCATTTTTGAGTGCACAGTCACTGGGGTTTACTAATTAAAAATATACAAATATTTAAAAATAAAAATAATTAATATGGATTGAGGGTTGGTCTGGATTAGTCTTAACTTTTTTATTCATATCACCTCCCACATTGTGGCTCAGCCTGTTGGTTTTCTGATCAGAGTTCAGTTTCTGCTCCGCTCGTACGTTGTGCATTTTAATTAGATTTATTTTATTTTACTCTCCGAGCATATGCACCTGCTCCCATGGGACAGTGTACAGGTGTGCTGCGCTTAGCTGTGATTGGTTGAGCCTTCTGTGCGCTGGCACGGGAAAAAAGCCTCGCCATGTGGCTCGCTGTCAGACGGGCATCTCTGATGTCTTCACAAACTGTTTATAATTTTCATTTAAGAAATTAGTCAAATGTACAATCCATTCCCTGTAGTGAAGAGGGGTTTGGAGAGTTCCAGCTCATCATGAACCCATACTTGAATCCCTGTGTCCATACTGAACCCATACTCGAATCCCTGTGTCCATACTGAACCCATACTCAAATCACTACGTCCATACTGAAGCCATGTTCGAATCCCTGTGTCCATATTGAACCCATACTCGAATCCCTGTGTCCATACTGAACCCATACTCGAATCCCTGTGTCCATACTGAACCCATACTCGAATCACTACGTCCATACTGAAGCCATGCTAGAATCCCTGTGTCCATATTGAACCCATACTCGAATCCCTGTGTCCATACTGAACCCATACTCGAATCCCTGTGTCTATACTGAACCCATACTCGAATCCCTGTGTCCATACTTAACCCATACTCAAATCCCTGTGTTCATACTGAACCCATACTCAAATCCCAGTGTCCATACTGAACCCATACTCAAATCCCTGTGTTCATACTGAACCCATACTCAAATCGCTGTGTCCATACCGAACCCATACTCAAATCCCTGTGTCCATACTGAACCCATACTCAAATCCCTGTGTTCATACTGAACCCATACTCAAATCTCTGTGTCCATACTGAACCCATACTCAAATCCCTGTGTCCATACTGAACCCATACTCAAATCCCTGTGTCCATAACTGAATCCATACTCGAATCCCTGTGTCCATACTGAACCCATACTCGAATCCCTGTGTCCATACTGAACCCATACTCAAATCCCAGGGTCCATACTGAACCCATACTCAAATCTCTGTGTCCATACTGAACCCATACTCGAATCCCCGTGTCCATACTGAACCCATACTCAAATCTCTGTGTCCATACTGAACCCATACTCGAATCCCCGTGTCCATACTGTTAACTTTGTTCAACGTAATTACGTTTCCGCTTAAATTAACAGCCTGCATACCAATGTCGGTCAATTAAAAGGTCATTTTGTCCTATAGCCAGTAAACGGATTAGTGGTTGCTCTCCACTGCTGTTTTAAGCACACACCTAGAACTCTGCTTACCTCCTCTGTCAGGTCTCTGTTCTTCTGGTGTTGTTCCAATTTTTACAATATGGGTTAGACAGTGAAATGTCCAGTGTTAATTCAACTCTAACAGAGTTTATATGAGTCCACTCTGGCCATAGTAGATAGTAAATATAACATTGAACATTTTGCTGTGTAGAGTGATTAAACTCTCTGGAAGTCCTAGGCTATTCGTAATTTAACCACAGGTATGAACAGTGAATGTGTGCTGATATACTGTAGATACTTGTGGCTGTTATGAAAAAAAACGGCAAACACATTTGCCTTGAAAAAAACGGTGCACGTAGCACATTATTAGTACAAAGGCTTGACATTTTAATATATTTTCAGAGAGTATGAGCCATTGTTATTGCCCCATTGCAGAAGCATGGGTAGAGACACTTAGCACTGCTTAGCGGAGATAATTATTGGTGAGCATAACAACGTTCCTTTAGCAAAATCTGCTTTTCTGGAGAAAGGCAAAAAACACCCCCCCCCCCCCCCCCCCCCCCCCCCCTTTCGGGCTCATGCTGTGTCGAGCCTCACTTGTAAATTCCTGTTTAAACAGAACAAGTGCTGCGTGCTTTCCGTGCGAGGTTCAGTTAACCCTAGAGGCTCCCATGAGGTCCCTGTCACTCTGTTTACATCGAGAGCATCGCCCTGCCCACACCTGTCAGTGTTCTGGGTGGGGGACAGGAAGTCACGCAGAGGCCATTTTACGGCTGCAAGTTTTTTTTTTGTTTTGTTTTTTTTTAGCCCTCTGCCCCTTCTTACCTCCAAGTAAATGGTTTATGTTGTCAGCTTTACTTTTATTGGTTCCAGATAAGTCCTCTCCTGCCATTGACGTCAGCTGTGAGGTGTTTCTGAGGAAACTAAGCCTATGTATGGCACTTAAGAATTGCAGTGATTTATTTTTTGTTTTTTTGCGTAGCCTGTACAAATGATATTTTTAGTGCATGGCTCAGTGTTTCCGCATTACATGCATGCAGATGTTCAGAATTTAATTTCTGGACAGATTTAGGCTAAGAACGGGTCAGTTGTTCAGCGTTGTTGTATAAAACAACACGTAGCCTAATTACAGTAAGGAGTGTTCTATTGCGTTCAATTTAATGAGAGAGAGAGAGAGAGAGAGAGAGAGAGAGAGAGAGAGATTTTTTTATCTTTTAGAGTAAGCAACCATTGTGAGATGCCCAAGCTAACATAGGAGGGCTTAACTCCCTGAAGCACTTGGTGTGATGAGGGTGTGGTTTTCTAACTTCAGGTTCATGCACGTGTTCTCTCCTACAAGGTGTGCAGCTTTCCTCTGGTCTTGACATGGAGATGGGGGGGCATGAGGGAGGGGGGGGGGGGGTCATTATTCTATGTCTTAGAGGCAGGGAGGGAGGGGTGGAGCAGAGCTTGGGGGAAATAAATGGAGAGGGCTGTCCTACATTCTTTCTCCACTAAATATAGAAATCCTCAAACATCCGCATTACAGGTTTGATTTATGATGCCGCAGCGATCCCTCTGCATTGTGCTTGAATGGGGAACAGGGGCAGGAGTGCCGCTATCTCATCTGTGCGGTTCAATAATACGCCGCCGCGTTTCTTGGTAGTGCGTGAATTTTAAAATCCCGCTGTGCCTGGTTACGTTTTTGAACCTAAATCAAACAGAGATGGAAAACATGCTCGCGTCCCAGGGCAGTTGGCCATGCCAGAACCTCTGGTGAACTTTCCGTGGTTGTTAGAGTCGGCCAAGGAATCATTTGTGCAGGTGGTTTTGAACTTTATTTGACATGGACTCAGCTCAATAAAGTGCTATCAGTGTGTGTAATCTTTAAAAGGTTTAGAACATGACATTTTAAGCAATACATACATATACTAAGTGCTTTTGTTTTTTAAGGCCTTTGCCATGTGTGCCAATAGCATTGTAGAGGCCTGTCATTGTAATAAACACAATATACAGTATGTATATAAATGTGTAAAAAGTGGTACTTATTGGCACTACTTGATATAGAGTTAAATTAATGGAATAACTTAAATGTATTTCAGTTTTTTGTGATTGGTTAATTCTCAATCATGTTAAGTTTATACTTGAACAAAGCAAACGACAAGCTAATTGTGGCACATAGGCCTTTTTGTTATCACGTACGTTCCGGAAGTTTCCGTTGATGTAGTAAAACAGGCTCCCTTGCTCATTGAGATCTAGAAAGTGTTTTTTTTTCTGTCTGGAGGAATGCAGCGTTCTGAAAGTGAAACCACAGATCTTCCACTGTTAGACAAATAGACTTATTTTTGTATTTTATAAAATTTTTCCCCCACTTGAAATGTGCTCTCAAAACTGTAGGCTTTTTCCCCGTAACTGCAGTGTCCTCCATTGATTTGTGCGGGCAAGTGCTAGGGCGCGTGTTAGCTGTTATACTTTGTTTTCACAGTGCCAGCTGTTGGCTAAACCACTGTGCGAGACGAGCTTAAGTGACATCACAGGCAGAGCACAGTTGACCAATGAGGTCGCGCTGTTGACCGAACCCCTGATTCCGTGCATTATATCGGCCGGCTGTGTGTTCTAACGTGTTCGGTCAGTGTGGTCAGGAATCCATCCACGGGGCACACTGCTGCCTTACACACAAGGGACTGGACTAGATGCACCATCTGGACGCCTGTGTGCTTCCGACCGCTACGGGCAGCGATGTAAAATCTAACTTCTGAAAGACGAGAGTCTCCAGACGAGCACAGGAGCTTATGTCCTGTTTCTGATACAGAGCCAAAATCAAAGCTCCAGCAATAAAAAAATTAAATAAATAAATAAATAAATAAATAAATACACAAAGCTCTCAAACAAGTAAGTAGCCAAGCACCTCTTTTAAACAGCAGGAGGATGAAGCCAAAGCAATGAGTGTGGACTCAGAACCAGAGGAAGAGACGCACAGACTCATTGAATTGCTTGTTGATATTAATTGTGGCCTCGGAGTGTGTGGAGCGAGCGCTGAAGCTATTCGAGTCTGCTGCCGGTGAAAGGGTAACTAACTTCCTCATTTTGAGTCTCGGTTTTAAATTCATCTCTGTGTACACAAAGGGACGTGTTTCCAATGCTGAGAATGAAAACTAAAAAAGCTAAGCACTTAGATCAATTTTCAGGTGTTAGGCCGCTTCTCACAATCCACTGTTCTCGGAACAGAATTGAAGCAAAAATTATAATAAATAGTATTTTTAGAGTTTGGATTTAAAAAATTGCAGTTTGGGGTTTGTTAAATTTTAGTCCTGCTGTTATTACTTAAGTACTCTTACGAACATTTTTTTATCAAGATCCAAACTTTCAAAGCCTGGGAAACCAGTAAGTACTTTGTGTTAGTGGTGTTCCACAGTACACACTGACCTCTGACCCCAGTATTTTCTTTTTAACCCTTTGAAGTGTAGGTTATTTGGAATGTATTATTATTTTTTGTTTTTATTCTACTTCAATGTTCTAGAACTCCATTGCTTTCAATTACCAATAGTGATTGTAACATCAGCATTAGAATGTTCAGTTAAGAACATTCTAATCACATTTAGAATGTTTGTAATTTTAGGATTAATAACGTAGAACAGTGTGTCAGCATCAGGTTTGCATTCGCTGATCCTGGATCAGAGCTGAAGTGCTGCCCACAGTGAAGACCAGAGAGGGCACTGATTCCATTTTTTTTCAATTATATAGCAGTAATCAAAATCATCGTTCTATTTGTCATTTGTAATGTTATCAAAACGTACCTGTGCAATCTGCTTAAAGCCACATGCCCCTCTATGTCAGCAATGTTGTTTTCTTCCGTTAGTAGAGAGTTGAGGGTAGCACGATGCTTCTTAAAACTGCCCTTTAACAAGTACTCATCCCTGAATAAATATCATTGTGTCAGAAATATGATCACAGAACAATTGTATTTTCCATTTTTTCAAAATACTGTGGCGCTCTTCACTCTTAGGTAGATAATGCTATTTTACGTTTTCAGCAATGCTACTCAGCAGGATATCCAATTCTAATTCAACATCAAGTGTTTGTATCCACAAGGGATACCAATGCGCTCTATTGCAGTAAAATATACTATATCACAGTAGATTTAACGCTAAACATTTTGCTGTGATTATTGTGTATACTAGGCTATAAAGGGAACTCGTTTGCCTGCATGACATCACATTGCATTCATTTAGCAGAGGATGTTATCCAGTGTGACTTGTAATGTTGCAATATCTACCAGACATAAACTTTATACACAAGACAGCACAATGTCTTACCCATCATGCATTGAGGCTAACCCCGTCTGCATTGATGGAGACTGTTCAAAGGGTCAGATCGCCTCTCTGTCTGTCGCCCAGGTCGCTAATGAGGGTCAGCTTAGCGAAACAGGAAGATGACTCACAGTCATAACATGGTTTTTGTTTTTTTCACAACTCCCATGGAAGATAAATTACACAGCAGGCTGTGAAATTAACGCCCGCCACCAGCCAAATGCTGGTAAAATCTTGATTCTGACCGGCAGATTTTCTACTGTAGCTAAATTGCTATTTTCCAAATTGCTGGTGAATTTTAGAGTCTACGAGCCACTCTGGCCAGTCGGTGAAAAGGTTAATTTCATCCTCTGTTATACAGTAAACTGCTGTTGGTTTGTCAGAGAACTCTGGCCGGGTAACTGCAGCCTGCGCAGAGAACAGTCACACTCCAAAAGAAGCAGACCTCACATAATCAAACCCCGGAATTCCCACTGTTTCCGGAATAATCCACCTTTTTAAAAAGCCAGAGAGTCGCTGCGGAGCTTCTCAGGCAATCCGCTAATGAGTTCATTTACAGGCTGTCGCGCTCCTAAAAGGCCACTTATCTCAGCACATTTTATATACGGTATAAAACCTATTTCTTTTTAATCATGAGGCCTGCAGTGCTGTATGCCTCTTTTAACTCTAAGGGCCTGATTTACTAACACCTTTAGCACACGCAAAACCAATAACATGACCAACAAATTGGTCATGGTATTTGTTTTGCACCAATCACTGGTTGTGTTATTAGTTTTGTGTGCACGCTATAGATTTCAGCAAATCAGGCCGTTAGTGGAAAAGTACCATCGTGGGTACCGTCTTAGAGAGCACCTACAGAGTGCGGGACACATCTCAGGTTCAGAACGTAAAAGTATTTTGTTCCAATCACCTGGATTTCACAATTAGCACAATTATTCAGCCAGGAGGTAGAACTAATTAGTGAAATCAGTTCATGGGTGGAAGAAGCACATGGCAGTACTTTTACTTTTCATCTCTGCATATTCTAGCCACAAGGCTACATCGACAAAAACGTCCAGAAAGTATGTGTTTTTTCGAGAAGTAGGTCTCTGGACAAAAATACATTAAATAATGTGTATCAAGTTCATACATGTCCAATTGAGCCTCCTGTTTCTGTGAGCCTAGATCCTAACTCTCGACCAGGGGTCTTGCATATCTGTAAATGATCGGAGAACTGTCCATCTAAAAAGCAACCTCTTCTGTTCTTGCTACTGCAAAGCTCTGTGTGGTAGCAAGGCTGCCAAACTGAATTAGTCTGTTTTACAGGGACAATGCACATTAATAGCATGTCTGTAAATGTGCCAGAGTTAGCCAGGGAGGCTAATTCTCATCTGTAGTCCCTTGGCTACACTTCTTTGGACTGTGGATGGATGCCACACTACCGGCTAACTAACGGTGGAAACCCACGTGTACACGGAGAGAACATGCAAACTCCACGCAGCGAGGATCCAGGCCGGGCCGGGACTCGAACCCAGAACCTCCTTCTTGCGAGAAAACAGTGCTGTACCACTCTATGGGGGAGTAGTGTTGGGTTCTAGGTATACGGGATGTAGTCTCGACTGCTTAACCATGCATCATATCAAATGTTGTTGTTTTTTTTACCAGAGTTCTTTTAATTCTAGCCAAAATAGCTATTGTTTCAATCGCTATTTTAAAAGGGGTACCTCAAAATATAGAAAACGAGGGTTTCCAATCCTCTCCTTCTGGGATAAATCCACATTTCTCCCCCAGTAAGACCCTGTTCCTCCACTCACCTCACACCTGTACTCTTAATGAAGATTAACTGTGCAATTAAGCCTGGCAGGTATGAATGTAGCCCCTAATTATAACATTAACCGCTGACATTAATCGGATCAGGCTTGGGGGTGGGGGTGGGAATGTTGGATTTTTGCCCCTTCTTTGCTCTGCACCCCCTCTCATTATCTAAAACGTGATGAACGCATGCGTTGCGGTGGCATGCGTTGCGCTCGCCTTCGTTACGGTCTCATGTCGGTCACACAGCGGTAGCATTGTCAGCCCACACCTGTACGACCATCCATTCTTCTCTCACCTCCAGAAGTCCACCAAGGGTCAATGGCCAATTTAAAATAGCCCGTCAGCCAATCGCATTCGACTGGAGCAGAACAGGCACCGTTTTCGGAGGTGCTAATGACTATCTGGCGCCGGCGTCGAACGCGCGCTCTCTGCCTGCCTCGCTGAAAAGCACACTGTGCGCCAGGCACCGCGCTGTGCGCCAGGGACCACACTCTGTGCACCAGGGACCACTACGCTGTGTGCCAGGGACCACGCTGTGCGCTGCTGAAACAGCTCCTTTCACTGGGGGCTCCTTCTCCACACTTTAATGTTTTGGCACAAAGATCTTTGTGTTTTTTTTCCCCCTGTATGGAAAAATATGCAGAGTATGTTCAATATGAGGGAAAACTGATTTTTTTCCCCCTATATCTTTCCCATGGCAGGAATATTTTGGGAAGCAGTGTGCAGTTGTAGCTTTTGCTCTGTGTTCACACACAGGGGATTGCCGGTTTATCTCACGGTGTCCTTAGAGATATGCTTGGTCCTCAGTGGGTCATTTACACCCCAGGATTGTGTGCAACTTTTTAATCAGCTGCTGTGAGTGTTAGCACAGCCTGGGAATGAATGCATTGTACTTTAGCGAGGTTTTGCGCTACAAGTCAGAGTGTGCTCAACAGCCAGGCTGGGCCAGGCACATGCCTCTTATACATGGGGTATTGGTGATTGAGGACTGGGTATGCTTTGGTTCCACACCCCGCCCTGAGAGCCTGAGTTCCCTCCCCTCCAGGCCAGGCACGTGCCTCCTAAACGTGGGGTGTTGGTGACGGAGGACGGGGTTGGTTCTACACATCCCGAAAGCCTCAGTTTCTCCCCCCTAGGGGTACACAGAGGAAGTGTGAAGCTGCGGAAATGTCACGCTAACAGCCTTAGAGTCCCGCGGTCACTTTGACGTGGGTGAACTTTAGGCCCTCGTGCCATTATAAATCTTTAAAACGGCGAGCCGGAAAGGGCTGAAGCAGACGGCTTATCTGCTGCATCCCTTTCCATCTCTCTATCAATTAGACGGGATAATAAAGGAAGCAAACTCCAGTTTTAGTAAGATTTGATCTTGTGAGGTCAGACGACGGGATGTTTAAATAAACAGTCGGGGGGGGGATAAGGAGGGGCGAGTTCTGGTTTCACGGAAACAGCAAACCCCCCCAGTAGAGAACAGAGAATGGGGGCTAGGCCGTTTTCTAGTGTGTGTGTCGCAGCAGTTTTCTTGTGGAAAAACAAACAGCAGGATCTCAGTCACACCTGTACCGTAAACAGACGGGGGCCATGGGTAGAATGTTGCGTGGAGTGTGGGGGGGGTGTTGTCACCACGGTGAAGTCAGAGAGGGATCCGTGGGGCAGGGCGCTCCAGATGACAGCGCCGCCAAATTGCAAAATGATTGCGCGTTGCCAGGGGGTAGCCGGGGAAAGGGCGGCCCTCGCCGTTATGATGTCACATTCATTCCGCCTCACCTCGTCCACCAAACAGGCGGCTTCCTTGAATGCGCGGCTGGCTGATTAGCGCGCCGCGCCACCGTATCCCGGGTGACCGGAATGCGACAGAGTGCATCTCTGTGTAACTCTGCCACCTGACGCGAGCATCCGTCGCATCGCGTTCTCTGCCCGTTAAATCCTAGCGGCGCTGACAGAGTGCCAGTTGAGTCCTGATTATTTATGACGCTCATTACGAAATGCACTCAGCGGAGCCTGATGCTCTCTCGCTCCCTGCTTTCGTAAAGCCTGCTAAATATCATAGTTGCCGTGTTACTCCGCGCTGAATTAGCCGTCTTGGTAGCCTGGATATTTGGAGACCATGGTGTAATTCGTACAAAGCTTTGCCAGATGGAACAACCTTGCATGCAATGTTGACAAATGCATGAAGTAACCTACCCTACCCATCCTGCAAGATTTTGCAGTGGAGCGAAAGCTCTTCAAATCTTTCAGTTGTCCTGTCCTCATTATCACGCTTTGAAGTGACCGCATGAAAGATGACAACATGGTGTCTTAAGCTAATTATTGTTCAGGGGTATGGTGGGCATCTTGGGAGCTTTGCCTCTCCGTTTATTTTAATTTCAACGCAGGTTATTGCCTCTCAAATGAGGTCGGGTGACTGTTCTGTCTAGTGCTCATTGGCTAGTTGCATTTAATGTGTGGTGGGCCACAGAGCATGAATTTATACAATATTTACCCATCTTGTTTTGCAGGTTATGACATATCCAGCCACACTACTGATGAACGTGACGGGTGGGGTGCTCGGCGTCTCCTTCAGGAGCTCGGAAGCAATGACACCGAAGAGAGAGAGATCCCCAAAAACTGCACTGAGCCAGGTAAGAGAGCCGGTCGGCAAAATGCTTCTCCCCCCCCCCCATGGAGACTTCTCTCCCGCATTTTAGAATTCCCCGCAAGGAGCAGCTTTCTGTTCAGAATCCCGTGATTGGCCGGCGTTCTGCTCAGAATCCCGTGATTGGCCAGCGTTCTGCTCAGAATCCTGTGATTGGCCGGCGTTCTGCTCAGAACCCCGTGATTGGCTGGCGTTCTGCTGAGAATTTTGTGATTGGCCTCATTCTTTCCAGCATTGTGCACACAGTCAGTTCAGAGGGTCAAACAGCAGCTGCACTTATCCTGCCCTCTATGACGTCACAATCGGCCGGAACGGAATCTTCCCATTGGGGTAAATGACACTGTGATGGTGCTCAAATCAGGGCGCCCTTTAGCTCGCGTCAGGCAGGCTCCAGCTTGATTGCTCCTTCACCCCCGCTGATGTCATTATTGATGTCACTGTCGATTAGCCACTTCCCGTGTTTCCCTTCTGCATGCCCGCCAGTGATCGGTCTGTGTGCTTAGCGAAGGGATGTGTCAGGATTATAGAGCTGAACTACACTGCCAGCCACAGAAGCAAACTTCTTCTCTGTGAGTTCAGGACAGGCACTGACTCCAGGTCAGTTTTCTGGCTGCAGGTCAGCTCTGCTCTCCCCCGAGCTCGTCAGTCTGGAGCTCTGTTACCCGCCTGTCAGTAATCCAGCTGACACAGACGATGCTATTGTTGCTAGGTTACGGTACGAAGACGACTGACTCATGGCCATGGCAGTGAAGTAGGGACTCCTGGTACAGCCACACTTTTGATTGGCTCGTAAGTTGCAACAAAAAAAAACTCCCCTGGATTGGCAGTCCCTTACAGACATGGAATATACTGAAAATATTTTTAATAAAGTTTCATCAAGGTATACTGCCACGTTTCTGGATATTTGGGCAAATGTACAAATTACTGCCGGTTTTGAATATTGCAGTATGTTTTTAAAATACACTTCTGTCAAATATACTTGTCATTATGTTTTCAAAAAGGTCATCATGGAATAGACTGCATATTTACAATATATCTACACTATATCTGTAGACCAGATATATGTCAAACTATATGTCCTGGAGGCTCTGCTGCTTTTTGGTGTGTTTCAGCACAAGTGATTAATTTAAGTCATTGATTCTTAAACTATGCGTCAGGACCCAAAATGATTGGGAGTTTTTGAGGTGGGTCCCAGAATGAGTCAGTTGTCATAACAGTGGTTATAAGCCAAGAAGGGGCCCTTTCAAGGCAGGTGGGGCGCGCAGTGCATGTCTTGCATATAGGACGGGGCCCCCACTGATAACACAGGACAATGCTTCTGAGGATTGGAAACGCTTTACCGTTTTTACCGTCTCCCGCTAACAACACGCTTCACGCAGTTCAAAGTCAACAGAGCGAAATGTGGGTTTTAATTAGCGTCTGCTTATCCTCCGCGGAGATTCCAAACTGGGACAGATTCGTGTTGCGTTTGGATGATAGATGACCGCTTTTATGCAGAAAAGGCCACATCTCAATGTTGTTTTTTTAAAATATATATATTTGTTTTCTTCCTGGAAACGCTCTGACTCCACCGTACCCGCTGAGCGAACGCCGACGGGCTAATTAAGGGAGGCTTACCGCGAGGAGAGGAAGCGGAGAAGGAGGAGGCGTAATCAATGCAGAGGCGGATAACTGATATACTGCCTCAGCCTGCATCAGTGCTGCTCTTCATGGCTTAGTTATGCTTCTCTCTCTGGCACCCTTTCCCAGCGCAAAATGCTCACTATAAATGACATAGTGCTGAACACGGTAAACGCATTAGATTTATTCAGCATATAGGGTACAGTGCATAATTTGTTTTGCGTTAGCATGCATCTGTAGCACAGGAGAGCGCGAGAGGCAATGCGGAATTTCTGCAAAGCATGTAGTATTAAAAATGTAGCTTTCAATCACGTCCTCTCCGCCAAAACAAATTGCATTTTTTTAAAACGCATTTGCCTTTCCTTTGCCATTGCAATGCAACCTCCTCTATCCACTTATTGGTTTCAGGGATTCAGGGCGATGGCATAATATAACCTGACATTGCACTGAAAACTCAAATTATTGCCTGACTGCTTTGAGGGTAAAAACTTTGCTTCTGTCCTGTGGTCGGAATCATAATTTAGCCCTCCGCTGTGAGGTGCTGGGTGGCAACAAGGGGGTTGCTGGTTTAGATCCATGAAAGCAGGGTAGACATGGTGCTTCAGTACGTGACAATGTGAGCATTTAATTTCATAGCTCATGCTAAATAAATCTGAATCACTGTTTATGTACTCTTATCAATGTACACATCTAAGTGTTCCCTTACACATGCATCCTCAGTGTGTAGATTTATTATAGAATATGTACTTATCCTGTGACTGACAGCTTCCTGCTGAACTGATGGCAATAGCATTGTAATAACAGGATATCCTTCTTCAAACCTCTGGTTATTACTAGTTAATAGTAAACGTTTTGGCCTATTCTTTTTTTTTAACAGTTTTTAGAATAAAATTAATAATAAAAAATTCACAGTACATCTGCACGATTATAATAACAAAAATAGCCAGTATTTGGTCATTTTTACAGTATATACTTCATATTCCTTAGGCATCTGTTCCTGCTGTTCTTGATAATGTGTGACATGCTTCAGAGTGATATCTGATAACCACTGGGGCATGAAGGACCGTGAGCACATCTTCATCAAAGTTAGGTTAGGTTAGATTAGACTGGGTTTGATTGTAGGTGAGATTAGTTTTGGTTAGGTTACATTAGACTGGGTTTGATTGTAGGTGAGATTAGTTTTGGTTAGGTTACATTAGACTGGGTTTGATTGTAGGTGAGATTAGTTTTGGTTAGGTTAGATTAGACTGGGTTTGATTGTAGGTGAGATTAGTTTTGGTTAGGTTACATTAGACTGGGTTTGATTGTAGGTGAGATTAGTTTTGGTTAGGTTACATTAGACTGGGTTTGATTGTAGGTGAGATTAGTTTTGGTTAGGTTAGATTAGACTGGGTTTGATTGTAGGTGAGATTAGTTCTGGTTAGGTTAGATTAGACTGGGTTTGATTGTAGGTGAGATTAGTTTTGGTTAGGTTAGATTAGACTGGGTTTGATTGTAGGTGAGATTAGTTCTGGTTAGGTTAGATTAGACTGGGTTTGATTGTAGGTGAGATTAGTTTTGGTTAGGTTAGATTAGACTGGGTTTGATTGTAGGTGAGATTAGTTTTGGTTAGGTTAGATTAGACTGGGTTTGATTGTAGGTGAGATTAGTTTTGGTTAGGTTAGATTAGACTGGGTTTGATTGTAGGTGAGATTAGTTTTGGTTAGGTTAGATTAGACTGGGTTTGATTGTAGGTGAGATTAGTTTTGGTTAGGTTAGATTAGACTGGGTTTGATTGTAGGTGAGATTAGTTTTGGTTAGGTTAGATTAGACTGGGTTTGATTGTAGGTGAGATTAGTTTTGGTTAGGTTAGATTAGACTGGGTTTGATTGTAGGTGAGATTAGTTCTGGTTAGGTTAGATTAGACTGGGTTTGATTGTAGGTGAGATTAGTTTTGGTTAGGTTAGATTAGACTGGGTTTGATTGTAGGTGAGATTAGTTTTGGTTAGGTTAGATTAGACTGGGTTTGATTGTAGGTGAGATTAGTTTTGGTTAGGTTAGATTAGACTGGGTTTGATTGTAGGTGAGATTAGTTTTGGTTAGGTTAGATTAGACTGGGTTTGATTGTAGGTGAGATTAGTTTTGGTTAGGTTAGATTAGACTGGGTTTGATTGTAGGTGAGATTAGTTTTGGTTAGGTTAGATTAGACTGGGTTTGATTGTAGGTGAGATTAGTTCTGGTTAGGTTAGATTAGGTTGTGTTGTGTTTGGTTAGGTATGATTTGTTTAGATTAAATTTAGATCAAGTTATGTTGTTTGTTTAGATTAAATTAGGTTATATTTGGTTATTTTAGTTTAGATTATTTTATATTAGGTTAATTTGGGTAGGTTTAGGCTGGTTTAGGTTTGTTTAGATTAAATTAGGTAATGTTGATTTAGATTAGGTTAAATTAGGTACGATTATGTTAGGTTAGTTTAGAATAGGTTAGGTTAAACTGGGTTGGATTATATTAGTTTATCTTAGATTAGGTTAAAATCCACTTTAGTAATCCCAGTTGTGAAATCTGATTAGCCGCTCTGGTTATGACATGTGCAGTAATAATCATATACATGAAAACTGGCAAGAATCTCACGATGTACCATTTCACATTGGTCCCTATAAGAAGAATAATAATGCATATGCCATAAAAAGGCGGGAAACAAACCCCCCAACAAAGAAAAGCAAAAAAGTAAACAAGCTACCCGGGGAGGGGGAGGGGCGTCATGAAGTACGTAGCATGTAGTATAAAGTACAGATAACATAGCGCTGTACTCCTGCGTCTTTGTGCGCTCAGGCGCGTACACACGGCTTCTAGTGGCACCCCGCCGTGTTTATGGGGATGTTTTTCTCTCAGCGCGTGTGATATTGCGTGCCATTGCAGAATACGCGTGCCTTCAGCCTTTTCTCATTCAAGGCCCGCCCCCTCCCTGGCCTAAAGGCATCCAAGGAACCCCCCCACCAGGTCTAAAAGCCAGGGGAGCCCCACCCAGACTCAAAGGTATCCAAGCGACCCCCATCATACGGTAAAAAGGGTTATATTTTTAAAAACGGTTTTATATTTTGACATATTTTCCCAAATTTATATATCATCATTGCATATTAAGTCTGGCCCGGGACCCCCTAAAGTACCTTCAAAGACCCCCAGGGATCCAAGGACCCCCTGCTAAAAACCCAGGTGCACTGCCTTCCGCTATGTCTCCATTGGCCTCTCTCAGTTGTAAGAGACCCCCCCCCCCATGTCCCAGCCTGATTGGCTTGGACTGTTAAGACCTCTTCAGTTGATCTGTTTGGACGAAGCTGTTTGGAATCCCCAGAATCCATCTCTTTTTGTTGACAGATTGCCTGCCCAGATGTACGTGATCTACAGTGCCCCGGCATGGTGTGGTGTAGTGCCGTGCGCTGCACTGTTCCGCTACCTTTATACGTCCTGATTATAAAAAGCCCACTCTTAAAACAGATGTGTTAAAAACCTGTCCTCTGTCTAGTTAAGGACAACACATTTTGTGTTACTTTCAACACAGTTTGTGTTAAAAAGTCTCTCTTTTTTAACACATAAATTGCGTAATTTGACCCAAAATGTGTTGAGAGTAACACAAATCTAGTGACTTTGACACAAAATGTGTTGCGGGTAACACAAAAGTAGTAACACAAAAAGTGTGTTGAATATTAAGACATCCTGTTTGAGAGTGTCTTTCTGCGCCTTTATTTGTGCATTTCGGTATTTTTGAGCGTAACGCTAATCTCTTCTGCTTTTGCAAGTCTCTCTGGGTAAGAGCCTCTGCTGTGCTAACTGAATGTAATGCAAAGTAATGAGGGTTTTATGGTCTTTTTTTCTGCACCAAAACTGATACCACAGTAAATATGACTGTTACTGCACGCTTAACTGTCCCTCATCCCATCCCAACCCATTCCCGTCCCATGGATTATCTATTTTCGGAGTAATGGCAAGCGCATGCTATATGATTAATGCATAGAAGAGGATTGGGCTGATTCATTTGCAATAGTAAATCAGCTATAGCAGCAATGAGTGCCATGAACCCTGTGTACACAGCTGTTATTGTTTTTAATTTGCTCTCAGGGTAATCAAAAGATAAAAGATACCTTTTATAGAGTGAGCAAAGTCAGTTTAGCTGCAGATGCAACACTTCCTGTTTGATGAATCAGTAAGTTATAAGAGGACTAGGCTTGTCAACATTATACGCCACATAACTAAATTGGACTTCAGATACATAGAGTCGATGGTACATAAGAACACAGATTTTGTTCAGCACGTGCTTAAGCCACTTTACCAACCAGACTCCTAGTGGTTCACCTGTATTTGGCCGCACAGGTGAGCCTGAGTTGATCGAGTCTTTTAAGGAAACACGGCCTGGTCGCTTCCTGCGTTCTCAGACCTGGTGCCGGGTCGATTGCGGCTGTGTCCTCAGACAGCAAACGCCTCCCTTCCAGATTGTTCTCCAGCCCAGCCGCGATGCTTTGTACTGGCTTCATGCTGAGGCTAAATACGTTATATTTAGAGAGAAATGCTTAATGCCTTGTTTCTGCTTAATTACGCCTTCCCTGCTGAAATGCTTTAATTATTTTAATTGGGATTATTTGTGCTTTTTGCACCGTGGAGAGCTCCACAATGCTTTCTCTCTCCCTCTCTCTGTCTCTGTGTCACTCTCTCTCTCTCTCTCTCTCTTTCTCTGTCTCCGTCAGCTTTCATCATCTCTTTATTGCTCTCTATATCTCTGTCTCCCTCTATATCTATCATCTATCTCCTCTCCCTTTCTTCCTCCTCTCTTTCTCTGTGTCTGTCTCTCACTCTCTCACACTCTGCTCTCTCACTCTCTCTCGCTCTCTGTGCTCTCTCTCACTCTCTCTGCTCTCTCACTCTCTCTCTCGCTCTCTCGCTCTCTGCGCTCTGTCTCTCACTCTCTCTCTCACACTCTCTGCTCTTTCTCACTCTCTCTCACACTCTCTGCTCTCTCACTCTCTCTCTCGCTCTCTGCGCTCTGTCTCTCACTCTCTCTCTCACACTCTCTGCTCTCACTCTCTCTCTCACACTCTCTGCTCTTTCTCACTCTCTCACACTCTCTGCTCTCTCACTCTCTCTCTCGCTCTCTGCGCTCTGTCTCTCACTCTCTCTCTCACACTCTGCTCTCTCACTCTCGCTCACACTCTCTGCTCTCTCACTCTCTCTCTCTCTCTCTGCACTCTGTCTCTCACTCTCTCTCTCACACTCTCTGCTCTCTCACTCTCTCTCTCGCTCTCTGCGCTCTGTCTCTCACTCTCTCTCTCACACTCTGCTCTCTCACTCTCGCTCACACTCTCTGCTCTCTCACTCTCTCACTCTCTGCGCTCTGTCTCTCACTCTCTCTCTCACACTCTCTGCTCTCTCTCTCTCTCTCGCGCTCTCTCATTCTCTGCATCTTGTCTCTTTCTTTTACCTTTTTTGTGTTTGATTTCTCCTAATTGAATGTAAAGTGTAACGTATGGCTAATTTTTTTTATCAGTGTCTGAGAGAATGCAGACTGGTAGGGAGATGCTATGAGGACAGGTTACAGAAAGTAATGCTGGTGTGTGACCAGGGACTTACTGTGAAGAATCATATATTTATTTGAACACAGATGGACATAATGACATGCTACATTAATGTAATTACTTTATTATGTAGCAACTCAAATCTGCCTGTGTGTGGAGAGAGAGAGAGAGAGAGAGAGAGAGAGAGAGAGAGAGAGAGAGAGAAAGGGAGAGAACATATGCATGTACAGGTGCAGCTCAAAAAATTTTAATATCGTGAAAAAGTTCAATATTTTTTGTCACTCATTTCAGAAAGTGAAACCCATATATTATATAGATTCATTACACATAGAGTGAAATATTTCAAGCCTTTATTTCTTGTAATTTTGATGATTATGGCTTACAGCTAATGAAACCCAAAATTCAGTGTCTCAGAAAATGTGAATATTTTGCTTTAGCATATTTTTTAAGTATCATATTTAATATTTGGTTGCATATCCTTTGCATGCTGTTACTTCCTGAAGTCTGTGACCAATCAACATCAAAACATCAAAAGACTCTCGATATCTTATTTTCAGGTACTGTTACAAGCGATACTATAACCTCTCTGCATTTGAACTGATCTCTATGGGAATTTGAGGGTGAGACTAGATTCAGCTGTAAATTACACTGGTACAGTAGGGAACACATGACTGGCTAAATGGCTGTAAGTCATCAAAGGTCTGAGCTATCGAACGAGCCCCAAACCATCACTCTGTTGCCAGATATGGAGTAGATGTGGATGGATCACTGCAAGGGTTATTTCTCCTGACTCATTTTCCTATAGAACTCTATGGGGAAAAAAGTCAGGAGAAACAACCCTTAAAGGGATCCATCCACATCTACTCCATATCTGGCCGCAGAGTGATGGTTTGGGGCTCGTTTGATACTTTTTCACGATATTCTAATTTTTTGAGCTGCACCTGTATATATGTGTGTGTATGTGTGTGTGAGAGTGAGAGAGAGAGAGAGAGAGAATATGTGTGTGTGTTCATGTGTGTGTACTGTATATATGTATGTATAGAGCCTGCCAATATTTATATTTTACACATACAGTATTTCTGCTCTCTTGCCTAATTGACAGATGGTGGTTCGATCTTTGCTGTTGATTGAACCCCTTTGTTTAGCCTTTCCCATTGTGAGAAAAATGACCCTACCTTTGATAGCTGTCCTCTGTGACCTCATCAACAGAAATGACCGTCATCACTCACTCCCGCCAAGGTCGCTGTCAGCCAGAAATAGAGCAGAAGGGTTCAAGCAATGCTAGCCCCCCCCCCCCATTAATATACACAGGCCCTTTCCCTACCCTGCTTACATGTATGTATATGGGTCAGCGAGCATTCTGGGAAAGCTTTGTACCGTCTTGAATACTCACCAATCCACTCTAGCTCAATAGTGAGAAGAAAGAAAAAATCTCTCCACTGGAGTATTTGTGCTGTGCTTTTGGTAAAGGCATCGTTGCCAGTGAGTCAGTCTGTATGTGACCTTTTAAGAAAGCACTTGCTCTAACGGGGCTGGCGTGGCGGTGGGGGCACTTGCCGTGCGCTCTAACGGGGCTGGCGTGGCAGTGGGGGCACTTGCCGTGCGCTCTAACGGGGGTGGCGTTGGCGGTGGGGGCACTTGCCGTGCGCTCTAACGGGGCTGGCGTGGCGGTGGGGGTCTGCGTGGAAGCGATGACGTGTCACAGGATACACAGGAAGCAGAACGTCGCGCTCTTTTCTGTTGTTGTTTTCTCAGTACGGAGTGACTGCTGATTGCTCAGTCTCTGCCCTGTTGACCTGTTCCTCAGTCGAGGCCGTCATTTCACTCATTTTCCCTCGAGCGTCCCCGTCCCTATGCCTTCGCTTCCTGCCTTCTCTCTCCTGCTACATAAAATGAAACTTTCATCTGTTTATCGTTCGCTCTTGATTTTAATCGCTGGACGCCGCCGCGGGTGCTCATTTTGCACCTTGTTTGTTTCCGCAGTCGTGGAGAAGCCATTTATTTCAGGATCTAGACCAAAAAAAATAAACGAGGGGGAGTGAGCGGCATGCAGCCGGCACTGGCAACGCTGTGGCTGTGTAGAGGCGCGGCGCTGAACGGATGCTCGACGGCGGATGACGCCGTTCGTGGGGTAAAGACAGCGCCCCCCCCTGTGTAGCAGGTTTGAGAGGAGACCCGCGGTGACATCGTCTAGCCCTCTCGTTCACCCTGGGAGATTTTGTGGCGCACTGGGAGAAGGTGATTTTTTTATTTTCTTGTAATGAAATCTGTCCTCGGAGGACGCTGATATCATGGGAACTCTCCCGGTGAGGGTGTTTTAGCACTTCTAACCAATGCCTGGGTGTTCTTGCGCAGCCGGCTAGAGACAATCAACCCTGTGGTACATCGAAGAGTACCTCATGCCAATTCAATCTTTGGGTTTGTGATATAATACTATTGTTTATATAGAGGGGTGGAACGTACTGGGCACTGTACTTGAACCTGACTGTGTTTCCAGACACTTATTTGAAATACTGGACAGTACCAGCTCCAGCTCTGCTATAGTATTAAGGTCTGTGAGACAGAATGTAGGGTACAATAGTTCTTGCAATGATTACAAGGAAAAAATATTTAGAAAAATGTGTAAAAGGTATACAAAGCAAAACAATGAGGCTCTGATGGTGCGGTCAAAATGCCCCAAAAAAGTGTCTAGCTCATCCTGTAAAGGCCCCAGGTTAGATGTGGTATCTCCTGTCAGTTACCACACGTAACCGGGACATAGCATCGCCCAGGGAGGGAGGGATTCAACGTGCCACTTCTCACCAGCGCCCCCTGCTGGTCGGTCAGGCACCCCACAGTCTTCCTCTGACACTCAACTCTGGCGGTCAAACGTTTGAAGAAAGACGCAGCGGCTCGCCGTACCGGTTTCAGGGTCGAGCGCGTTCTTGTCCGCGTTGTCGCGGCGACGCAGCTGGTGTATACGATTGGCTATTCGAAAGTCAGCAAAAGGGGAAAAAATCATTAAAGGACTGTACATGTGTGGCCGTATGGCCTAATATATACCTCCTAAAGGAAGCTTTCCTGATTTATCTTGCTACTGTTCAACCGCAGTTGTCACCGATTGTCTTCCAACTCCAGGGCTGGTAGGAAAGGGGGTGGCAACTGAGGGTATGATAAAAAAGAGATGGTGTGCAGCACAGTTGATCTGGGAGTGCAGTACAGCTGACTGTGGATTTGCCCGCTTCCCCTGGTCCCGTGTAGCCAGTGTGTCAGAGAGGAACGGATGGATCCTTATTAAATTCCGTTTTCCTTTTGCTCCTCTGGCCAGGCCTTACTCATTCATGCACTTCCTCTGCTTGCTCCCCCCAGCGGGAGGGTTTCTTTCCTCCCACAGAGCCAGAATGGAAGTCGGTGAGCGGTTAAAGGGTTTCTTTTTTCCTGGTGTTTTAGGCAGGTTTGGGGGAGGGGAGGGGGGGAGAGAATGAGAGAAACAGATAGAGAGATAGAGAAGGAAATAGAGGGAAAGCGATAGAGAGAAAAAGAGAAAGAGAGAGGGAGAGAGAGAGAGAGGGAAAGAGAGGGAGAGAGAGAAAGGTCTCATGGGGAGCACCACTTGGGTTATTTAAAGTCCTGTGTTGTTACGATTGCGCCGCCGGAGGGGAGATGTCTTCACCAGCTGCGGAGAGAGCGGCAGGGCGGCGGGGCTTCGTTAGGGGGAGAGGAGAAGTGATTAATTATAGGGAGAATCCCTGGATGGCGGTGGGAGTGGGAGTGGGAGTGGGCGGGAGGTGCGGGGGAGGGAAGCTTGCACCAGCTCCTGTAGGGAGAGCGGGGGAAATCAGGCCAGCCGCCCGGGCATTAGGGCCTGCTGAGGAACGCATCAAAGAGAGGAGCTAACGCTGCTGCCTCTGGACTGCCCGTTGCCTCAGCCGTAATCTCTACCCCAGCGATAAATGCCCCAGCTTTCTGACAAGGGGGGCACATCTTTGATGATAATTGACTGGAAGTCGTGTGAGGCCAAGGAGATTTTTACGATCCCGGTAATGGCCGTAGCGACGCTAACAACTAGCTTTCTGAAATGGTTGAACAGATCAGGTGTTTCCCTCCACAGAAGAGCCCTATGATTGGACCAGTGCATGTCAGTGAGCCACTCATATGCAAATGTAGCTCCGCCCATTTTTTTTCCATCACCTGATTGGACCTAGAAGAGGCTTCGGTGCTGTACAGCAGAGTGACACATCTGATGTCGGTTCCATCCCGGTCAGGTGACTTAAGCTCTGTAAGGGAACGTACTCTGCTAACAGGGTTTGACAAAGGGCAGCAGTTCTTGTGACCATTCAATAGTTTATTGCCAGTCAAGCACCCTTTGTCCCTCTCAAACAACCGCTATTGTTCTTTGTTTTTTTTTTACGCTGGTGTCAGCCATATCCATTCTAAATGGTGAACTGAAACTGCAGATCTGTCAGACTTATTTTCTTTGATCCCTTTGGACTCAAAGAGGGCCCCTATGTCCATGATCATCCGTCTGACCTGCGTAACAAAAGCGCTAGGTGTTAGTGACTGGGAGGACTTCCGCAGGAATTATCCACGGTGCTCCATAGGCCGATAATTCTGCTATCATATCTTTAAAACACACATGTTCATTCTTTGTTGCGTGAGCACAGATCGTCAGCTGAACAGAACAGGCCGGGGAATCGTTGTTTCACTTCTGCCTGGGTTCAACCGTCTCACTTCATTCCGCACAGTAAGCAACTTTCTTCCTGTCTTAGTTTTCTTCCTCTATCAACACTCAAGCGCCGGGCTTTTGATCTTACTTCTTACCCCAATCTGGAACAACCAAATATGTGTTTCTTTACTCACAGCAGAAAAGACAAGAAGCAAATGATCTTCTTCAAATAAAAATAAAAAACCACACCTTCCGGTGATTAGCGCAACACATTTTTGAGAGGCTTAGTCTGCGGCAGACAGCTCCTCGTTTGTCCTCGTTTCCGAAGGAAGAATGCTCGCTACGCGGTCTCATTACACCCCGCAGAGAAACAGCTATCCGCTGGATTAGAGCTGAGTTCACCTCCAGTGGAAATCTCTCCACTGTGATTTTTCAAGATTAATTGTGTTGCCGAGACGAAATGAGAGCAGGCATCTTGTCTCCTCACGACGGTGACATTGTGCAGTATCTATACTGCCTTCAAAGCCCCGATATTTACTGTGTCACAAACATGGAACTCTCAGGTGCCCCAAAACCCAATTATTATAGCCCGGCAGGAGTCTAAGAATGGGAAATATAATTAAATGGCCTTTCTGCTGGGGATACTAGCGATTGTTGTCATGTAAAGTTTCTGCTTGTCCTGATTAACTCACCTGTGGTCAGCTGTGCAGATCTCTTGTTCACCCCTGAACAGAACACTAGTCTGATTCCACGGGGACAAATATCAGTTCACACCCATTTTAATATTTTTTTTTCCTTCACTTTAAACTTGGTTTACACTTGGCGACAATTCCCACGATTTTAAGCCTGACTGCAGTCCCAACGGTTAGCACTAATTATGCTCTAGTGTGAACGGGCTCAAGACGCCCGATTTTGTCGGCCCCTCCATTGACTTCCTACCAGTCGGGGCAGGCAAGATTTTATTCAAACATGTTTGCTTTTGTCAACTGACTGAAACACTCAGTGGCAATTGGTGTGAATTGGTCAAATACTGACATCTGAGACCGACCCTGGCAACAGCCAATGGGATTTAAGCGCACGATAAACAGAATGGACAGGAAGTGAACTCGCTGTAACAACACCCACAATCCTTTTTGAGCTTTAGTGTTTCTGAAAGATTTTGACATTAAGAAAAAGTCGTTAAAAATCAGGCTAGTTAGGCCTCATGTGTGAAGCCTTCCATCTGCTTTCAGTTGACGGAAATACAAGACCGACCGTCAAGACCAGTCGTTAAGTGTGAACTAAGCTTTACTCTTTCTGACTAGAATTAATTTTCAGCGAGAAATAAATAGTTATGTCAACTAGACCCATGTTATATTAATTATTGGTGAAATTCAAAGCTGTTTCATAACCACACATTTTGGATGTCGTTGTTTACCCTTTAAAATAAATGAAGAGGGGGCTGAGCTTTAATATTTAATTCTATGCGGACGCAAGGCCTTCATGTCCTGAAACGGTTCTCATTATGGCTGTTGAAGTCACACCGCAGCACATCTCCCTAGCTGCTGTTTCTGAGGTGGCAGCAATTAAAGTCCTTTTCTTTCACACCCTTCCTACGCCCGCCACCTGGCTGGCAGCCTTTGCATCCCACCGTTAATCCGTTTGAAGCAAGGATTCTTGAGCTTTTGAAGAGAGATTCTGGACCAAATGAGACTTATGAATCGATTTCTAATGTGGAGCCCCATAGGAAGGGGGGGGGGGGTGTTGGATCCAATCAGGGTCTTCGCTGATCAGAACTGTGGTCGTGTGTCGCTCTCCACATCTGAAACAACATCCCCGCAGGCCCCCATCCCCCCACACCCCCTTTTAAGACCAGAATGCACCCCCCCCCCCAGAAAGCAAGCCGCCCTGCTTCTCAATAATTTGGCGTGAAAGAACAGAATTAACTTTATGTTGTAAGATTGCATATTGTATATATACCTGTATATGTGTGCACTTATGTCAGTCATTCTGGATAAGAAGCTCTGGTAAATGGCTAAATGGAAATGTGAAGGTGATGGAGGGCAGCCAAAATAATGGGCTAATCCCAGAGAAGGAGTATGAGAGAAACCAGGAGTGAGACTAAGAGCATTAGACGGAAGGCTTTTTAGGGCTGGATAACTTGAAATAGGTTATGAAATCGCAGGAGGGTTTCAAAAATCGACCCGTGTTCTTAGCTACGCCGGCAAGTGAACTTTTAAGTGTGGATACCAACTATTGTAAATACCAAAACTCAAATATACCTTCAGACTTTCTGTGAAATTACCCTTTAAAAAACAAAAAAACAAGCAGTGTTGCTTTCTCACAACAGACACAGCTCTCCACCAGAATATGCACTTTCATCATTTTTAAAGGGTTTGGACTGAGGGCGCGAAGCAGGCTGCTGAATATCGGTACTCAGACCTTTGAAACACCTTCTGTTTTCAAACCGGCGCGCTCCTCCGGCCCCACCGATGGAGAAATGTGTCCCTCAGATCTCCAAATGAATACTTTACCCCCGAGGAGACGGCTGTAGACATTGTTAAATTTTAGTACGGAGGTGCCACTAGTAGCAGTGGTATCGCTTCCTTTTCGTGCGTCATATTTGAACGGTTTTCTTTTTCATCTATATTCTTTTTTTTACGGCTCAGCCCCCTTGCATTGTGCTGAAATGTTCGGAAATTCTCGTCTGCCGATGGACCGGGCCTGGTGCCAACACCCATGGGCCTGGTGCATCAACTTGCACTGTCATATTAGGTTCTGAAGTATAGACATTTTTTTTAAGTAATATTTTTATGCCTTTTCAGCTTTATTGCACAGCACAGTGTAGAGAGACAGGAAGAATGGAAGTGAGAGAGAGGGAGAGACACGCGACACAACTCGCAACGAGCATGTGGACGGACCCCCGAGACAGCCCCGGATAGACATCTTTAACAAAAAAACAAAAAAAACAATAATAAAATCTGTATTGAAATCAGGAGTCGTTAAAAGTAGAATAAAAATCAATGAGCTTTGAAAAGGTTGCTGCGCGCAAGTGTATCAGATAGTAATGGAACAGCAGCCCTTTGCGCGCTGACTGCGGGGTTGTGCGTGCTATTATAAGCATGTGACTGTTTCGAGCGGCCATTTCCCTTCCCGTGAGAGCTAACATCACTCCCAATCAATCATAAGGGCTGCAATGTGATTGGGTAATCTGTTATGACCTCATAATGGCCTCTTCACAGAACACTTTTCTTTCAAACTTCTTAAAGATGCTATGCAATAAAAATTCTTATTTTTTTCTTTTAAATAGTAAAGAAAAAAAAATTGATCTCTCCACCAGGACGCAGTGTGTATATCTGATTACTCTATATTACTTTATATAACACATTATCTATGCTATATCTGGACGAGATGTATGTGCATATGAATATATAGAAATGATAAGACTAACTTACGTTATTACTTGACACGTCACTTGGCATGTGTTGCCAGCTGAACTGCATGTTTTTTGTGATTTTTTATACTCAACTGAGGAGGTAATTAGCACGCGATGCAAGACCCAAGATCTTAGACTAAATCTACTGATGAGGCAATAATTATTCTCTTTGTTTTTTTTAATTAGGTCAGTATTTGTTGCAAATTTGAATCCAGTTCCAGTAAAAGAAAATCACTGCTTATACTATTTGATAACAGTCTGAATTAAGCTGTCTCCTTAAAGCATTGTAACTGTTAGTAATCAGGGTTACATTTTTTAAACGTTTAAACAACGGTTTGTGCACCGCTTTGATATCCTCTGTTTGGTTGGAAATTTGGAATCAGTTTGTGTATGTTGGCCATCGTTTCCTGACACCGTCCAAGTCTCTGATCCGAGTGAGAAACCTCGGCTGAATCTACCCTCTGTGTCCCGTTTGCTCACGTTTTAATATATTCACAAAAGGAGTCATTATAGATTCTCATGCACACGGAAGTGTGCGTGCATGTGACAGTTCTGTATGTATGAATATGAATGCATTTTATAAACATGAATAAATATGAGGCTCTCATGCATACCTCTTATTTGCTTTTCATGTTATCAGAGACTGTTCAACACGGATCCACAAAACCTCCTCGCACGGAGAAGAAATATGACTTTCAAAGTGCACTTTAACCACAGCCGGAGTTTTCTCTGAGGTTATTGTTCTTATATAAAAATATGGCACGGCCTGGAACTCAATGCAGATTGTGTTAATATTTTATATAGATATGGTGCCTGCTGATGATCGATACTGTTTTTCACTTGGTTAGTATGAATTCATAATAAATATCCTGTCAAACTTAAAATGTTTTTATCTTGAATTGTTTCTGTTGGGGGTTTTGCTCATGAAAATAAGTTGTTTGAGTTGTTGAGTAGTCATTGTATTTGAAGGGAGTTATAAACAACAATAATAAAATTATGTAGGTATTTCAAAATTATGTATACTTATGTAATATATATAATCATAACGGTACAATTCTCTAATATATGCAGGAATTGTGTTATTTGTGCTGGCAAAAGAAGTTTGAATCATGATCCTAACTGTGCGAGGAGAGAACGAAACCTTTGATGGCATATTACTCAGCGTGGTTGCTAAGCTTACTACACACAATGTGTCATGGCATCAGCGTCTCCGGAGTGTGTGTGTGTGTTTGTGTGTAGACAGGGCTGCGCTCGGGAAAGATGTTGATTTCATCAGCGTAGTGTTGGGAGCCTAACTGGAAACGAGTAACACAGGCTAACCCATGACTGCTTACTGCAACCCGTTACTTTCTTTCTCCAAGTCTCATGGAGGGCGGTCTCTTGTTTGTTTTCTGCTGTTGTTTCTTTTTGTTGTTTTCATTGATGTGCTCATGCCTCCTTCCTGCTGTTGAAGCAGTAGTTTCTCCAGTAGTTACACCTGTATGGGGTCTTTAGCTATCTGCTGGTCGTGCTTCTGTACATCTGTACCTCAATCTACTGAGGTTTTAAAATGAATAAAAAGGGACTTACAAAGTGAACTACTGTATATTTTTCCAGGTTGAGTTCAGAACAAAGGGGCGTAGGTTGAAGAAAAAGGTATAGATCCGCATGAATGTCAGGAAGTATATGTTTACACAGAGAGCTGTCAATGTGGGCAAAGCCTGCTGGGTAATGTAGTAGAAGCAGAGACCCTCAGGGTGTCCAGGCTTGGTGCAGTGCTGGGTACTCTAGTTTGTAGGTAGCCACAGAGCCAGAATATGTTCATGGGAAAAGTTGTTTTACAGTTTAAAAAAATCTCATTATTAAATGTAAAGGATCAGATGATAATTTATTTATTAGCTGCCGACACTAAAAATGGTTGCTTTTTGCTTATTATAAATAATGTCTTATCAAGCTTTGTTGACCATAAAATAGAGTCTCTCTTAATTTTTTTTTCCGTAACGTTTTGTCCATGGAAACTAAACATAATGCTTGCAACATCCAAAGTAATTGAGCCCAAGCAAGCCAGCTGAGTTACAGGTTTGAGTCCCAGATTGACTGCTGCTGATGTGTTCTTCATAGGCAATTCATGCCAATTAGTTAAGGAAATAGGTGTCAACAGATTAGTTAGTTAGCTGTGTCAACAGATACTGTGTAAATACACTAAAGCTATGTGTTGTCAGCCACCAGGACCTGGGTAAGGGCTTCAGCAGATACTGTGTAAATACACAAAAGCTGTGTGCTGTCAGCCACCAGGACCTGGGTAAGGGCTTCAGCAGTAAGCATATAAATAAACATGATGGAATTTTAACCAATTAATGGCTGGCGGCTCTTGTGTGACTGACGGTCACTTGCCGCCAAAATTACCAGTGTTAAGTGTTAAACTCTCACTTGAATTATGATTCCAGTGGGGATCATAGCTACTATATTAGTGTTAAAAGTACTCCATCTGAATGTTGCACAGCTGCTTAACAGCAGTGCTGCTCTGTCTCCACGATCCTCTCACAGCACGGCCCATCGCCACACAGCAAGTGAAGGCCCTTTTTTTTAGATGGAATGAAGATACATGTCATGTTTGCTCAGTAGGATGTTGCAGCCATGTTTTTTTTTTTTTTGGGGGGGGGGGGGGTGAATGTTTTCATGCAGAGAAAGCGGGCCTTCACCAGTGAACTTCTCTCTAATCGTTTCCTCGATTAAACTCAGACCTGCTCAGACTCTAGCCTTTTCTGTAGTGAGTGT
Organism: Ilyophis sp. 1 JC-2022; assembly: GCA_022702515.1. NCBI lineage: Eukaryota > Metazoa > Chordata > Actinopteri > Anguilliformes > Synaphobranchidae > Ilyophis > Ilyophis sp. 1 JC-2022. The sequence continues at coordinate 86,272,165 of CM040405.1, forward strand.
GCGCAGTCACGACACACGCGCGTAGGATGGTGTGTGTGTGTCCTGCACTCTGGAAAGCTTTGTGTGCCCAGCAACGGGGCTTTGCTTAATCTTCCGTGCAGGTCTGCGGCACGACTTTAATGAGATATTTTTGTGTTTGTGGAAATCTATACACAAGCAAGGGAAATAAAAAGTTGTAATGTTGTTGAAACTCGGGCTGAAAAAGTAATCGTGTTTGGTTGTTTTCTGGGGTTCGGTTGCGGTCCCCGGCGACGTGTTGCCCGACACGCACTTTAACACTGCAACCCGCGGGCGCAGCGGAAAAGATCGATGCGTCTCGGCCTCTCGGGGCTCGACTCGGGCAGCGGCGCTAACAGTGGCACGACGATGGGAACCGTGGCGTTACGCACGCTCTTTCGCGGATTACTCCGCCCAAGTGGTCATTGAGCTAGGCTATCGTTCACGCCTTCTAGGTCACTCAAACAGCTCTATTGACTGATTCATATTTCCAAGCCACAATTGTACTGTTTTACCAAACCTCACTAAGTCCAGATTTAATAAGCCATATGTTTCAAAGTGGGTGTAATATTTCTGATGAATAGTTAGATATTTTCAGTTTTTTTTACACTATTATTCTTAGGGATTTAAGTATATCATTTTTTTTCATGCACAAATCTCTACCAATTTAAAATAAACAAAAAAGTTAATTTTCTGAAAACTGGTGAAAGTGGGCTGAGTGAGTTTTTGGAAAAACACACACTACAGCAGTACTGAGAAAGTTTCAAATATATATATATATATAAATACATACAATTTCAGTGTTATGTTGATTTTTCTTCTTTTTTTTTTCATAACTGAAGATTTTTATGCATGTCTGAGCCTTTTAAATGTCCCCCCTCAAATGATAAGACTGTTACTCATGGCTCATGATAGACAGAAAGCTTTTTCTTTCGAGACTAATTGAATTTACCCCTCAAATAAGCCTTGTTGTTGCTTTTAAGGAGTCTCTTGACTGATCTGCAGATAAGCATAGTTCTGATAACGCATTCCTGCGCAGTCTAATTAAAATCAAACAATGGGAAGAGGATTCTCCAGCACTGTTTTGTGTACGTTCTACGCTTTGGATAAAAAAACGTCTCCCACTGTGCATAATAATGTCCATAATGAGGAGCAGAAATGCCTGGTACCATCCCACATGCCTGCTTTCATCCCAAATGCCTGCTTCCATCCCACATGCCTGCTTCCATCCCAAATTCCTGCTTTCATCCCAAATGCCTGCTTCCATCCCAAATGCCTGCTTCCATCCCACATGCCTGCTTCCATCCCAAATGCCTGCTGCCTCTGGCCAGTAGTGGACAAGAGGGGGACATTGTACCAGGATCAATATTTCTAGATATGTTTGGAACAGCTTACAAGGAAATGAATTACAGTGTGGAATCTGTGCGGTGTGTATGTGTGTAATATTACATAATTCATCATGTTCAGAGAGTTTCCCAAGAGTCTATTGATGGCTATTGGTCTCTCTGTAAATATGGTAGTATATTTAAAGGGAATATACTTTATCCTCTCGGTTTTCCTGTTGGATCCCCCAGGAAAATAGAGGCTCTCTCTGAAGCAGGTGTATCTTTGTACATTCGTATACCTGTGAAAATGTCCCCATTTTTCATTTTCACTCCTATACGCTGTGGTGCTATTGAGTTGGATGATGTGGATTGAGTTGGTAGAGCAGTCTTTTGGCGGTTTTGTATTGAACTGGAACAAGACTGTGCATGTTGAATGTTGCACGCTCGGCTCTAGATTTACACAATCGAGTGAAACAGGCTGAAAATAACATAATCAAAGAATAATGCCTGTGCATTGCAGGGGACCTGCAGACAAGTACTGCTTGCAGACAGCAAGTGGCATTGGAACGTCTGTCATTTGTCTGTACTAATTCACTTTCTAATGTTTGTAATAATCTGTCCATTTTGTTAACAGAAATCATTCAATCTTGCGTTCTGATCATCTCAGGAATTATCTATCGGGCTCATAAATCCACACAAACAGGGAATATTTAATAGAATAACTCATTTGGAGCCGTGAGAAGATGACTGACCCATTACAGTAGGAATGCTTTGAATCCATCTGAAAGGTATGGAAACAAAACGTAACCAATGAAACTTCAGGAAACCGCCGACATCATATTCCTAATGTAATCAGCGTTGCACCAGTGAGGACAAGATGAAATGTTTGTGATGCTTTGTGTGATGGCCCTGTCAGGGGTATACCTTGCCTTCAGCTCGCTCCAATAACGTGCTTACCTTTTTAAAGAATTTGGCTGTCGCTTCATAACAACGGGCATCGCAGTTGAAATTATTGAAAAGTCTTTTTATAAAACAGATGGAAAGTCAGATGGAATCATCAGGATGCTGGAAGGGCTCGCTCTGCACAGATACAGTATACCCCCCCCCCCCATCCCCCTCTGCTCCACACACACACACACACACACACACACACACACACACACACACACACGCACCCTTCCTGTGTACCATCAGTCTGTGAAATAGCAAGCTTTCCTCCCAGTGAAATGACCGTAGTGTAAGCCCAGCAAACAAAAGGCCTGGCGGGAGTTTGCCTCCATTGCTTAGATCATTAGGATGGATCATAGGATGACCTATGCTGACCTGTGCCGGCCCAAATTTCCAGCAGAAGAGCACAGAATCACATGGAGGACATGCGTTGCTGTAAAAGAGCATGCGTACTCAGTCAACCTACCCTGTATAAATAAAGAGGAATTAATAAATAATGAATGCCTGTGGGACTGGCTGAGACTCTTTTTGGTGATCGGCCTGTAGACAGGCCCGCTCCTTCATGGAGAAATGCTCCTGGGCACACAGGTTCAGACATCTCTCTCTTTTTCTCTCTCTCCCTCTCTCTGTCTCTCTCCCTTTCCCCCCTCACTCTCTCTTTCACTCTCCCCCCTTCTCTCTCTCTTTCCCTCTCCCCCCCTCTCTCTCTCTCTCTTTCCCTCTCTCTCTTCCTTTCTTGAGTTTCACTGATTTCATGTTAGCGGGATTTTTACATTAGCGTGGTTTTTACGTTAGCGGGGTCCTTTTTGCGGCGCTCTCAGGCCTCCGCGCTCGTGCGCTGACATGCCCAGTCATCGCTCCTGCGCTGATTCACGTTCCTCTCCCTTCCCCTCTCCCCGTGATGCTGCACATAACCCCACTTCCTAGCACCGGGGGGTTGCCTAGGCAACCCAGCTGAGCGTGAGATCATCGCGGCGGATGCAAAAAAGCGCCCGAGACCCAGAAAGGGGGCGGGTCTGCAGCTACGCCATTACCTAATGACCCCGGGGCTCGGGTCAGGGGAGTGATGTCATCCCTCGGAGGGGAGAGCACGGTTCTGGATATGTGAAATGAAGGCTGTTAATCCAGGGAGAAAAGAGGGTGCATTAGACCTGCAATTCTTGATATGCCTGTTTATGGGAATACACTTTCATCTAATCTGTCCTTTTCTGTGTGCGAGTCTGGGAGAGTAAAGGCTAACAAACCATGGCCCTGAGCCTGTGTGTGTGTGTGTGTGCGTGCGTGCGTGCGTGCGTGCGTGCGTGCGTGCTAATATGGAATCTATGTACTTTGATCTAAAATGTTTTATGTTGCTGACTATAAGGGAGAAAGAGGATAAGGTACCGAGTTAGGATGTATGCGGTTTCAAAATTAGCAGATCAACTGGATTTGCTGCATTTGTCCAGTGCTGAGCTTTTACATCGCCTCAAATGCCACTGGTGCTTTTTTAAAGAACAAAATACAATGATTTCAATTTAATTTGTGTGCGTGAAAATGTCTTTGTTTTAATCACAGTTATTTTGATTTTGAATGAATTCTTCTCATTGCTACTGCAACACTGCAACTGTTGGCACGGTTCCAACCCTCAATACGGTGCTGTGCTGTGACAAAACCCCTCCATCGGATTGCTTCTGTGGCTGCAGGGTGCAGTTTTCAGCTTACATAACATCATTGTGTGGGAATATAAGATGTAATGTATCATTGTTTCTGTGGAATTACAGTTCATTACATCACACTCACTTAAGCCTGGAAGGAACTGTGCATGGCCCTGTCACGGTAGGGGGGAAATATATGTTAATAAACGGTGGCAGCTAATGAATTTAAAACCTTAAACACTTTTTTGGCTATTATAATTCTTGTACACGGTTTGTTCATTACTCTTGCCAGCTCGGGGACGTATGTGAAATCCTGGGCTTGCTTAGACTGTGCGCTCCTGTGGATTAAGCATAAGTGCGAGGTCGAGAGAGGCAGTGCGTGAAACCGGAACACGGCATTGCGTGTAGCGTGCCGCCAGCTTCGCCCGCGTCAGTGATCACAGGTGATGCGCGAGTAACTGGGACAGCTGTTTTTTTAAAGAGAGAACTTTAAAAAGAAAAAAGATAACCTATGAGGTTGACTGTCCTACTGTAGAAATAAAATACTTGGGAGTCGTTATCTTGTGACGAGTGTGATGGGCAAAATGAGCCCAAATGAAGGGATAAAATATGTAGAAGGTATTTGGTTCTTTTCTGGGGCCTGCGAGTTGAGAGAGATCACTTTGCGTTCTGCCAGCAGAGAGAGTAATGAGGGAGTGCTCTATATTTAAACAGCGCAGACTGCAGATGGATGAGGCTTCTCTCCGGTCACCGCTCCCCAAAGACGAGGTTTCTTTACTCTACCTTTTATCCTCCACCGCCGTTAAAAATAAATGAGCTCGCTCTATTCCGGAGGGACGCGGGTCCATAAAGATAGCCGTAATGCAGTACGCCAACAAACCGTGCTCGTACGCGCACGCGCAACTTCGGAACTGCTTAGAGATGAGTAATGCCGGGCAGTCCATTACCGGCGACCAAAACAATGTGAGGATTGAAATCTGACCTTCTGCTGACGATGGATTTTGTTTCGTCCACCTGTGGAGGAATCGGGCGATTCCGCACGGCGGCTGGAGGAGAGATAGCAGGCAGCGGCATGGGAAATGTCCCTCCTGCCCTCAGGGACTGGGACGGGCGTGTGAGCCAATCAGAGCAATCAGAGTAGTCAGATTAGCCAATCAGAGCATGCCGAAGAAGGCGCATCCATAATTACATTACATTACATTATAGGCATTTAGCAGACGCTCTTATCCAGAGCGACTTACACAGCATTTTTTTTACATTTATACATAGTATCCATTGATACAGCTGGATATATACTGAAGCAATGCAGGTGAAGTACCTTGCTCAAGGGTACAACGGCAGTGTCCGACCTGGGAATCGAACCGGCAACTTTTCGGTTACAAACCCAGTTCCTTAACCATTATACCACACTGCCGCCCGCTAATTACCTTAGACGAGTGGCTCCCAAACCTCGCCCCCTGTACCCCCAGCCAGATCCAGGTATTTGATGTGATCCATCTCAAGCGCACCTGATGAAACTAATTGAGCGCTTGATTGGTTGTATCAGGTATGTGTTTGAGGTGGGACCAATCAAATACCTGGATCTGGCTGGGGTTACCCAAGGAGAGGTTTGGGAACCACTGCCTTAGGCGTTCAAAAAAACAAATGCGTTCACTGTAATCATATGCAAGGGTTTTAGGTAAAATATCGAAATAATGCCCATTTCTCTACAAAAATTGACTCGGAGTCGGCCATTCCTGTCCAGATGATTGACATGTTGACATATTTCAGTCTACTTTGCCCTAAGTCCTTAGTCTTTCTTCATTTTTGAGCCTTTGAACACAAGTTAAAGTGCTCATCAACCATTCAAAGCCTTTTGAGTCTATAGGATACGATACATCCTGACAGGCCTTTCCCTTATAGAGTCTATAGGATACGATACATCCTGACAGGCCTTTCCCTTATAGAGTCTATAGGATACGATACATCCTGACAGGCCTTTCCCTTATAGAGTCTATAGGATACGATACATCCTGACAGGCCTTTCTAAATGGAGCTATTCCCATGCATGCATACATTTTCTGCATAAATTCAGCAGCATCTGTATTTTTAAACTGGGGAGTGTCTCATTTGTTTCCGGGTGTGTCTACAGCGCTAGGGAGAGCCGTAACCCAGTTCTGCCTTGGTGGGGGGGGGGCATATGGCCCCTGCATGTGTTACTCTGTGTGCTATAGGGTAGGACCTGAGCGATGTCACATGTAGTTTACCCCCTGAAGGGAACTGAGCTTGGACAAGCCTTTACAAGCTTTTGCAAGGTCGGGCAGATCCCCGTGCCCGTTGGCTATGTCGTAGGGGAGCGTGATTGAGCGTGTCGCTTGTTGGGTCCCTCTTCCCAAGGTGGGACACAGATTTTGAGATGCCTCGCCAATCCCATCACCTCCACTGTCTCCACACCTTCCCGTGTTCACGGTTCACACAGTAAGTTCACAGTAAAATGTCCGGTGTCCTTTTTTTCATTTCTGTACAAAGCAAATGGCAGCATTAGCATGTAATCTTTACTTAGTTTCCATAACACTACCCCACCCCCCAACCCCCCCCCAACCTCTCGTTCACCTCCCTCCCCCGTCATACAGCCCCATCTCTCCTTGTCATATATTGCCCTTATCTCTGGTGTGTGTGATTTATGGTGCGCTCTCAAGTGCTGTGTCAGAAATAGGCGTCTTTTTCAAAGAATGGGACGTCTCTAGGGGAAGGGGTGGTTTCGTACACCCGGGAAACATCGCTCGCGTTCCTCTTTGAGCTCGCGAAATCTGTCACAGCCCGCTCGCCGCCGCGTTTATTGAGACATCAGTCTCTCGTGATTAATAAGAAAAAAAGAAGAACACAAGTTTTTGAGTCTCCTTTCCCCCGACGAGCCAATTTAGACATCAGTTTTGCTTTATTAAAGCAGACAGGTGGGGAAACAGAGTAAAAGGAGTCGCGGGAGATGATTTGCTTTAATGCCGACAACATTAGTCATGGAATGCCTCAGCTTGGAGAATGATCTGCTGCTAATGGAGAGCTAGCATTGCTAAACACCCCGGGCTTACTTCACAGTCAAATTCTGAAGCGGAGTCAAATTTAATTTACCCCATGTCATTATAAGGACTGCAGATAATCATTTATGAAATAATTAAGGCTTTTTAACTGATTGAGATAGTGAACAGATGCAATGAGCGGAACAATATTAATATAAAGAAATGCTGGGGGATATTTAATGTGTTTCCTTGCATTTAATTTTCCTGTCACATGTGTCTGTTTATTGCGAGCATAGTAATTTTTTAGTAATTGATGCAAATGGATTCATATACTCTGACATGCAACCACGCACTCTGACACACGTGCAGACAAACACACGCACTCTCTCACACACACGCGCGCACTCATACACACGCACTCTCACACACACGCGTGCACTCATACACATACATCTACACCGGGTTGAAAAAATATGGTTATGGATGTGGTTATGATTTGTCAAGGTGCTGCTTGTTCCTGATATGTTTTATTAATGGTTCATACTTCTGCATTTGGCTAGCGTATGGCATGCTACGATTATATAGATCATTTTTAGTACGGTGAATAATTCATCAGAAGCCTGCTGTGCATGTTAAATTAAACCTGTTAACTGCAAGTACAGTACTGTTACATGTAGGAGTTATATGCTGTGTATATATGCGCTATAGGATGTGTATATATGCGCTATAGGATGTGTATATATGAGCTATAGGATGTGTATATATGCTCTATAGGATGTGTATATATGCGCTATAGGATGTGTATATATGCGCTATAGGATGTGTATATATGCGCTATAGGATGTGTATATATGAGCTATAGGATGTGTATATATGCGCTATAGGATGTGTATATATGAGCTATATGCTGTGTATATATGTGCTATAGGATGTGTATATATGAGCTATAGGATGTGTATATATGCGCTATAGGATGTGTATATATGAGCTATAGGATGTGTATATATGCGCTATAGGATGTGTATATATGAGCTATATGCTGTGTATATATGTGCTATAGGATGTGTATATATGAGCTATAGGATGTGTATATATGCGCTATAGGATGTGTATATATGAGCTGTATGCTGTGTATATATGTGCTATAGGATGTGTATATATGAGCTATATGCTGTGTATATATGAGCTATCAGTGGCGGGCCGTGCATTTCACACCTAGGCCTTCAGTGATGTCCTACACAGTCCTACCTGAATTATTCCACCTCTTAATACCATCATTATGACGCCATGGCTCTAGAAACTATACATTTAGACAGAAACGCAGTATAACCGGGCATTGCATCACCTTAACATAGTCAAGTACAACAGAGTTATATTAATATTTCCGAAGCATTTATAATCAATAAATCCGCATTTACAATTAAGAGTGTTAAACTACCAGCTTTAAGATCGCTTGGATACTGTCAAAACTTTAAAATAAAAGGCGCTTTTAAGGGATTAGTCTACAAAGTTTTATTAAGTCCACCAAAAGTATGTGAGCTTTAACAAGTTTGTTCACTAAACAGCGCATTGTCGCACCCAAAGCAGTTTCATTTAAGAAACGTGACGATAAAGACACATAAACTATTCACTGAAAATAAAAGAAAACAAACAAATAATTTGCATTTGTTCACGAGGATATATTTGCGACAGTGGTGAAAGTGTATTCCTAGCCTTGAATGTCCACTTTGACTCGCTAGCGTCGGCTCGCTAGCGTCGGGGTTGGCCGTTCTCTTCTGACGATGTCTAGCTTTTCTTGAAAAGTTTGTCTTGAAAATGGCGTTGTAATTATATCTGCGACCAAATCGATCTCTTCTCCTCCTTCAGCCATTGTGGGTTGAAAAAAAACAGCTTGTAGAAATCTACACAAATGAGCTCGTTCAAGTTCAGTTTGCTAGCTGTGCATAGCTCTGCCTCTGAATAGTGCATATCCAATCAAAAGACGTGCACGTGCTGACGTTATCGTACGCCTGCTAGCTGGCCCCGGTGTCGCCAACTCAAAATCTGATTGGTTAACACCACAGGTCTGTTTCCGTTCACTTTAAGCTACAGGCGCCCGCACTGTCGTTTCTGAAGGCCTAAGGGCAGATTTCTTGGACCCTGGCAACACATTATGGCTGAAATATGATTGGATAAAAGCTCTAACATAAAGGCCAGCCCTCCAAATCTCGATCTGAGGCTGGAAGCAGCGCAACCAAGAGGAAAGCTATGAAATGAAGAGAAGAGACTATGGGGAATAATTTAATACATATTTGTGGAAAAAATATATCAAAATTAAATTTATATTTAATCTGATGATGTTTAGGCCAGCAGAGAAGGCCTTGCTGGCCCTGACGGCCCGCCACTGTGAGCTATAGGCTGTGTATATATGAGCTATAGGCTGTGTATATATGCGCTATAGGATGTGTATATATGCGCTATAGGATGTGTATATATGCACTATAGAATGTGTATATATGCACTATATGACGTGTATATATGAGCTATATGATGTGTATATATGAGCTATATGATGTGTATATATGAGCTATATGATGTGTATATATGAGCTATAGGCTGTGTATATATGAGCTATAGGATGTATATGTGGATATTCTGTGGCTTCATTTGCAGGTATGCGGATAATTTCTAGGTAGCGTCCCAGTTGTGTTATTTTGGGTGAGTCCATAGTGCCCCCTTTGTGTGGCTGCACTGTGATTCTGTTAATTGGTTCTGTCTGCGCTCTGGCCTTCGTGCGGTGCTTCACACGCGTGTCTAAATGGAACATTTCAGAAGTTGTCAAGCGTGTATAGCAAAACAATGTAATAAAGAAAGGAAGTAAAGCTAATAGAAGAACACAATGCTCGAACGAAAGATCAAACGAGCAAAACCCTGGAAGTGACCAGTCTCTCGAGTCCCGCAGTGTTCGGAGGGAGCCGTAATCTGCTCCCTTGCAGAAATAATTGTGTGCAGTGAACCTTCACCTTTCAGCAGGGGTCTCTATATTCCAGCTTTTCTGAGTGCAAGACATTTAACCCTGTAAGAGGTAAAATCGCAAATATGTGATTAGAAAGTTCTTAACTGCTGATGCTGATGTAACAATCACTACTGGAATGGAGTTCTAGAACACGGAACATCAGTACTGAAATAGAACACTGACATTCAAAAAAAAAAAACTGACTCTTCAAAGGGTTAAAGAACCGTACTTTCTCCTCTCGGCTTGAATCTTTGCTCACACGTTCTCTCCTGTAGGCCAATTGAGATTGTGTGTTTCTCACAAAGCAAGGCTGTTTTCTGTAAGAAATGACTGAGGCCATTTTAGTCAGCGTAACATGACAGCCATAGAGCTCCTGCACACGCCGTATGTCCCTGCGTGCTCTCAAAGAAGAAGTGTATGGCTTGGAGAAAGGCTATGTTAATATCGAATGATACAATCCTCTTGCTCTAGCTTTGGGTGTTTACTTGCAAAATTATTAGTTTTTCTGGTCACTGAAATTGAGAGAAAAATACTGAATTGACTAAATAAAAATCTCGTGTGTTTTTTTTTAGACATTTGAATTTAGGAATATAACAGATGTTTTCATTTTTTATTAAAATCCATATTTACAGCAGGATTTTTACTTAAGCTGCTCAGCTAAAGTACCCTTGGGTATAACTGCCAGTGGCCCACTTGGGATTCAAGCCTTGCCCCGTTCCTACGACAATTACGCTCGACTGCCACATCCAGCCGACCCTCAAATAGGATTATACATGTGGGCTGATCATGCTTCTCTCAGCACTCTTCAGTTTTAAATGCTTTTGTTGTGGCTGCTTTGAAATGGACACACATTTGGCTTGTACTCATCTTTTCTTTATTAAATGTACAGTCCTGAATCCTCTGTTTTTGTTGCACTGCATATATAGGGCTGTTTGTCATCATTATAATGCTAATTGATTTATTGATTGACTGATTGATTGACTGATTGATTGACTGATTGATTAACTGATTGACTGACAGATTTATTGATTGATTGGTTGATTGAATGATTGATTGATTGATTGATTGATCTCAGTGGATTTGCAGACAGCTGAATAGAGATCTCGGCGGTGTACATAGAAATTCAGAAAGCTTTTAAAGCACTTATCTGGTCTGCCCTGGGTCAAGGCTCCGTACACTGCTATCTGAGGTACAGGATGATGCCGGCTCGAGTGTGAGGTGATGATAAACAAGTGGCATATCGCCTGTGGCTCTCTGAAGGTTGTGAGGTGGCATGGGGCAGTGTGATTGCAGAGGCAGTGGGAGGAAGGTGAGAGTGTTTTTGGGAAGGGGAAGGGGAAGGGGAGTGGGGGGGGTGTGGGTTGCCAGCAGAGACCTCAGGTAGCTGCAGGGAATCCACTCACTCCCCCAGACACTCGACACTTCTAATTGCAGTTTGTGTTCATGGCTGCAATGAAAAGCACAAAATTGCACACCTCTCTCTCTCTCACTCTCTATCTCTCTCTTTCTCTCTCTATCTCTCGCTCTCTATCTCTCTCTCTCTTTCTCTCTCTCTATCTCTCACTCTCTATCTCTCTGGCCCTACTTCTCTGTCAGATATGTTATGGCTTTTTAGAATGGATTTATGAATGGATTTACTCCTTACGTTGGTGCCTAATAGTAACAATGCCTGAGGTTTTGTGAAACCAGCAGCAGAATCTTCCATTGTGTGCAGTTAATCTTTCAACCGCTAAAACATGTCTCTCTACCCTACCCGCTAAAACATGTCTCTCTACCCTACCCGCTAAAACATGTCTCTCTACCCTACCCGCTAAAACATGTCTCTCTACCTTACCCACTAATACATGTCTCTCTACCCTACCCACTAAAACATGTATCTCTACCTTACCCACTAAAACAAGTCTCTCTACCCTACCCGCTAAAACATGTCTCTCTACCCTACCCATTAAAACATGTCTCTCTACCCTACCCGCTAAAACATGTCTCTCTACGCTACCCGCTAAAACACGTCTCTCTACCCTACCCGCTAAAACATGTCTTTCTACCTTACCCGCTAAAACATGTCTCTCTACCCTACCCGCTAAAACATGTCTCTCTACCCTACATGCTAAAACATGTCTCTCTACCCTACCCACTAGAAACATGTCTCTCTACCCTACCCACTAAAACATGTCTCTCTACCCTACCCACTAAAACATGTCTCTCTACCCTACCCGCTAAAACAGTGGCAATTCCAGGCCCTCGGGGCGGTGGTGTGTTTTTTTTTTTACTGCCACCATTACCACGGTTCAAATTAGTCATTAGTCACACACACAATCCACGATTCACTTAAAAAATTACGAATAAAAAAAAAAAACAACTACATACACGCATTGACGCACAACAAGAAAGAACATCATTCAGCTTTTTTTTATCGCGGATAGATTGTATTAAAAAATCATCATCGTAAACGATTGGGCTAATTCAATAATTGTTAACTGGCGGCAGCAAAAACCTGCATACACACCGGCCCGCGAGGCCTGGAATTGGCCACCCCTGCGCTAAAACATGTCTCTCTACCCTACCCGCTAAAACATGTCTCTCTACCCTACATGCTAAAACATGTCTCTCTACCCTACCCACTAGAAACATGTCCCTCTCCCCTACCCACTAAAAACATGTCTCTCTCCCCTACTCACTAAAAACATGTCTCTCTCTCCTACTAAAAACATGCCTTTCTACCCTACCCATTAAAAACATGTCTTTATATCCTACCCACTAACTACATGTCTCTTTACCCTAACATGGAAACTAGTGATGTCTTTCTCCCCACTCACTAAAAGCACAGACATAAGTTAGATTTTTGTCCCACACTCACTAAAACACTAAAAGAAAAGTAAAATAGTTCATATCATTTTCCCTACCCCCTAAAAACATTTATAGAATACAGAATTTTTCTCTTCTGCACCATACAAGATGTAAAGTAGTTGATCTCTCTTCCCTAAGCATATGCCCTGTGTGCGCTCAGGCTACTGTGTGTCACGCTTGTGTGAACCCCGGCGCTTGTGTGAACCCCGCTCTTGTGTGAACCCCGGCTCTTGTGTGAACCCCGGCGCTTGTGTGAACCCCAGCTTTTGTGTGAACCCAGGCTCTTGTGTGAACCCTGGCTCTTGTGTGAACCCCGGCTCTTGTGTGAACCCCGGCGCTTGTGTGAACCCAGGCTCTTGTGTGAACCCAGGCTCTTGTGTGAACCCCGGCTCTTGTGTGAACCCCGGCTCTTGTGTGAACCCCGGCGCTTGTGTGAACCCAGGCTCTTGTGTGAACCCAGGCTCTTGTGTGAACTCTGCCTCTTGTGTGAACTCTGGCTCTTGTGTGAACCCCGGCTCTTGTGTGAACCCCGGCGCTTGTGTGAACCCCGGCGCTTGTGTGAACCCCGGCTCTTGTGTGAACCCCGGCGCTTGTGTGAACCCCGGCTCTTGTGTGAACCCCGGCTCTTGTGTGAACCCCGGCGCTTGTGTGAACCCAGGCTCTTGTGTGAACCCAGGCTCTTGTGTGAACCCAGGCTCTTGTGTGAACTCTGGCTCTTGTGTGAACCCCGGCTCTTGTGTGACATGTTTCTCCATATGTGCATATCAAAGCACTTGTGTCAGTTTCCATGCATATGGGTGTTAATTCATGTGTAATACGTTCATAACGTTGTCAAATGCATTTTGTTTTTGATATTGTTCACTGTTGCATTGTAATCGTCTAAGGCCTTGATGAAATTACGAAAGAAACAATAATAATAATAAACATTTGGTTTAAAAATATTATTATTATTATTGTTTCTACTGAAATTACTACAGAAACAGTAATAATAATAATAATAATAATAATTATTATTATTATTATTATTATTATAGCCTTGAGCAACTGAAATTACACACAAATACACGCACAAGGAAGAGGAAGGCTACTTCTCTGAACAGTGTTTAACAGTGTAGCACAGCTAACATATTACCCACAATTCATTGCCATTTTCTGGACTCCTGTGGGAAGCCCAGCCTTGACGTTTCTGCGCTGTGGATGCCTGCCTTGTGTCTCCTTCAACTTCACAACACTTTTGCTAGCTTAAACGTGCACTTGAAGAGCGCCAGAGATTTTGGGAATCCTACCAATTTTCTTTCTTCTGGATTACGGTGCATTTATGCAACGTCTCAATTCATGAGCTTTCAAGATCTTAGTGGGGTTTAGCGCTAAACCAGTGCAGTCTCTCTCTCTCTCTCCCTCCCCCCCTCCGCTCTAAATATCCAACCTATTAGGTAATGTGCCACCCACTTGCTGATTTTAAGTATGTGTGGCACAACGTAAATGCTTGGCTTTTCCTAAAAGAGGTGGGGAATGGACGGAGGACAGAAGGTCTTCTATCTGGCCTCGTCCATAGCTGACGGTCGGCATGGGAAATGGAACTGAATTCCTCAGGAATAGCCCGAAATGTGAGCGGAGTCACACGATGCTCCCAGGGCGTAAGGCCTGCTCGGTAGAGCAGTCGATAGTTTAAACCCCCCTGCACCATCAGCACCAGGCAGCCCCACACAGTCCTGTGCACACTGCATTAGACTTATTTCACCACCTTTTACAAATTAGAGAAATGTGAAGGAGGTAGCACTCCTAAGAAATATGAACAGGTTATCTTTATTGTCAATTGTAGATTAAGAAACTCAGGGGAAAAAATGTCACTGTAGCTTGAATTTAATGGGCTTACTGGGACTGGTTTCAGAGCTGTAAAAGTTAACCAGCCCTACAAAACTCACTCACTCTCCGAATGAACAGCTCCCGCAGTTACCATATTTCACCACTAGAAGGTGCCAGACGGCATAAAGGGACAAGAGAGGAGTTCTCAAGGTGCACTGTGACTGTCCTGTTTTCATGTTTAATAGTTTTCCCTTTTTCCTCTCTGGCTGGTGGTGGAAGATGTAACTACAGAGGGTTTGGCAGCCTGAATGTTAGACACAGCGTTTGTGGAGGTGAACCCAAACCCCAAACCGGCCACAGCACCCTCTGTTCTCCTCTCACACTCGCCTCTCTTCCAGTCTTACATTTGGGGCTGCAGAGCCCTTTCCCCTCAAGTCCATCCAGGCATTGAGATTTTAATGGGGTTGAGAGAAGGCCACGGTCTTTGGCGCCCCGGGCTCTCTGGGCAGACTGGAGATCCACAGAACCCAATAGAACCCAACCACAGAACCCAATAAGAGGTAGAGATAATTAGTCTGCTGATGCCAAACTGCCAGCTGCAGGTGCCTTAGGCGAGGGACACCTGGAAACACTGGCTCCTCTCTCCTGAGGAGCTCTCAATACGTGGCCGTGCCTGAACCTCCTGCTTCGACACATCTCCCATGGCCAGCTAGCCAATCATCAAGCTCCTACGTGAGATGGGGTGTGAAATCTATCCATCAATTTCTGACGGCTTAATCTATCTCAGGGTTGCGTTGGGGTGTGAAATGCCATGTGAAATAGTTTTTATTTTACCACAGTTAACCGAAGTACTTTTTTTTTTTAAATCTCACATCTAACAAAAAAAGCTGTGTATGAGTGTGAATCATTATTGTACCTTGCATGCTAACTTGTGCACATTTGCAATGTGTTCGGAAGAAGAGAACACTGTGCAGTTATGATAGCTCAAAGCAAGGAGGCACAGACTTTATCTGTGTTTATTTGACAGGCTGTTTGAATCCATATATTGCTGTAGGCCTAGCTTGAAGGCAACGGTGGGTGCAAATGCAGATTTTTCACGATTGTCACGATGAATGGTTCATGAGGAATTTCACCAGGGTGCTTTTTGTATAGAAACAACTTCAGAAATAAAACAAACATGTCCAAAGATGACAACAACTGCAGTGATTTATATATATAGATATTTATATATATATAGATATTTGGAGTGATTAAACCATTCAACCTTTCACCAGCATTGAAATATCTTGTTTTTATTTCTCATTATTTCTAACTTTTTGTGATCACGTCCTTCCTATAATTTACCTCAAGCGCTTTTTGTCAAAAGCTTAAATTAGACTCCAGCTTTTAAATCCATATTAAGAGGGGAATTACTGAAAGTCCCTGGATAATGTGGATATTTTGAATATGTATTCTTTATCGAGGCTTGTGAGATGATTGTGTGAATGCAGTCTCCATTTTAATTTGTGCCTGCTGCATTATTGATGGAGCAGAATTGATAGCAAGCTCAGGTGACATAAACACTTTATGTTTTCTGGGGTAATAACTGAGTGTTTCATCAAAAAAAGAAATCAACACAAAATAGGCAGGAAGCACAAACAAAAATAGAATCAAACATGTTTTGCATGATTAGCTGTTCATATAGAGGGCGTCTGTAGAGCCCGGTGTTTGAGCAAAGCTCTTGTGATTGGTGTACAATTATCTTGTGTGTGTGTGTGTGTGTGTTTGCGCGTGCGTGCATGTGTGTGTGTATTGGTGGTCTCCAGAGAGAGGTTGCCGCAGAGTGGGCAGGTGTTATTCTGCCCCATAGCTCACTGAGGCAGACCAGACACAGGAGACACTACCAGACCTGGCAGTTCCTCACCACTCCACTGATAAAAGCTGTGTATTTCACAGTTAGCCCACCTCCCCTGGTTTCCCACAGTTAGCCCACCTCCCCTGGTTTCCCACAGCTGCCCACCTCCCCTGGTTTCCCACAGCCGCCGTCACTGTGCTTTTCCAGGCTTGTTTTTGCTCTTCTTCCAGTTAAAACAGCTGTCCTGCATGGTTCTGTACCCGAAAGAGCGCTTATCTAGAGCAGTCTAATTCACGGTCCGTGCGGTGATGTATAGGATCGGAGTGACTCACTTATGAAGCCGCGACAATTATGTAATAATCAAGCTGTTGTGCGAGCGCAGGGGAGCGCCGTCGCTCTCATCTGCGCCGTCGCTCTCCTGCGCTCATCTGCCGTCTGTTTGAGCAGCAGCTGTGCTGGTCGGTCCAGCTGGGCCCAGCGTTGGTTTAAAAGCCTGGGTTTGACTTGACTGCAGCTCTTTGCATGTGTGACATTAAATGTGACATTAAATATTAGTGTTTGTGTGTGTGTGTGTGTGTGTGTGTGTGTGTGTGTCCAACCACCCACTCACACGAACATTGAAGTTTATATGTATGTGTGCTTTCTGTGTGTGTGTGTATGTGTGTGTGTGTGTGTGATTTTGTGTGTGTGTGTATGTGTGTGTGTGTGTGTATGATTTTGTGTGTGTGTGTGTGTGTGATTTTGTGTGTGTGTGTGTGTGTGTGTGTGTGTGTGTGTGTGTGTGTGTGTGTGTGTGTGATTTTGTGTGTGTGTGTGTGTAAATGCATTTTAACTACATTGTGTCATACCAAAGGGACATGGAGCATTTCTATCCTCCTACAGCGAAGGTACACACTGTTGTGTCTTCACATAAACTCCGTTATCAGAGGTTGTGCTGCGGCAGGCAGACGAAACCAGAGCGGTCCTGATGCCATTGGGGAAACGCAGCAGACCGAGTCTCGCGGCAGAACCCCTGAAAAGCGCTGATTGGGTTCCACCCATTTAGAACCCAGAGTGAGGGAGCCTGGATTTAGGACACTGAGTGTTCTGATGGCGCCGTTGTAGGCGGTTGGAATCGCACGAGGCGTTGGCGTGTCACCTGGTCTCTTTCCCCGGTCTCCTCGGCTCGCTGCAAATTAGTGACCCGCGCTAGCGACTGACGTCAATAAGGCATTTATAAAAAGCACTCTCCTGCGGAGGAATGAATGTAATGACCTTGGTGTGTTTTTTTCCTCAATATACAAACCTCCCGGCGCAGTGTGTGAGTATATATGCTGTATGTTCTTATTCTCTGATGATTATCGGAAGGAAAAGGACCTGATTAAAGTACACTTTTGAGAGGTGTACGTGGTTAGACTAAGCTTGCGCAACCATGAACATTCACCATTGCCAATATCTTAGCAGGGATCCTGTATTCCCTTTGCAGCTGTTTATAGCTCTGGTTTTTAATATGTTAAATCAGGTGCATCTAACTCATTTAAGCTAAATAAAAACATTTTCTTTAGCTTTGTTATCTTTCTGTGTCCATTCTAAAACACGAGCATTCTGTGTGAGGTATCTGAAATGGAGGGAAGAGAGGATTGCTTTTTTTCCTGACTGGTGTTTGTGGTCCGTGCCTATGCTTAGTGTGTGAGTGACAGGAACACAGACAGGCCGCAGACCGTGCGTATCTGTAACTTTTTGTCACCTGATGCGGTGAGACAAGATGGGCCCTTTGAAGTGGTCTGTCCCCTGTAGTTTCATCAGCGAAAGATCCCCTGTCACATGACCTGTCATAGCGGCCTCACTCAGAGCCACAGAGGACTTAGACTCTGGGCCTTTGAAGCGCTCAGTCGTCTGTAGTTTCATCAGCGAGCAATCCCCTGTCACATGACCTGTCATAGCGGCCTCACTCAGAGCCACAGAGGACTTAGACTCTGGGCTTTTGAAGGGGTCTGTCCCCTGTAGTTTCATCAGCAAAAGATCCCCTGTCACATGACCTGTCATAGCGGCCTCACTCAGAGCCACAGATGACTTAGACTCTGGCCCTTTGAAGTGCTCAGTCGTCTGTAATTTAATTAAAAAAAGAGCCCCTGTCACATGCTCTGTCATAGCGGCCTCACTACGAGCCACAGAAGACATGGACTCAGAGTTTTGGAGCTGAGTATCTGAATCAGCACCCTTCCAAACTATTGAGTATGTTTGTTGAGTACATATGCGAACCTTGTTCCAGAAGAGAATGGGTAAGAGATGGACCTTCCCAGACTGGGTTACTGGTATGTTATGTCAGCTGTACTACATACTGGTGAGGCGCAAATGGAGGAACTCGATCCTGAACGCCGAACCTTACAGCATGTTCAACTCAGTGGGCTCTGACCAGGAAGTGTGTGCCGGTGATGAAGAGGGTCAGAATCTCCCCGAGGTCCAAGCATCCGGAGGTCGTGGTAGTGCGGGAGAAAGTGGAGGAAGCACGCCGAAGCTACGACCGCGAGAAGTCTACGGAGAATCGTGAGCTATTGAATAAGTCTAAACAGCTTCTCTTCAAAAACATACGACAAAATCAAGGGGGAGGAGCTGATGGAGAAGGTGCGGAGAGTGGAGTATGGGGAGTCATGGAAGGTCATAAAAGAGATGAGTGGCCGCAAAAAAATCAAAGGAGGGCCAGATTGCAGGCAACAGCTGGTTCACTCACTTCCGGAACCTCCTAGGCATGCACCCGACAGTGGATGGAGATGAGGAGGAGATACCTGCAGTCTTGACAAGTCTCAATATTGACGATGGCCCCTTTACAGACAGGGAGTTTGCCAGGGAAGCGTCCCTTTCCTCTTCATTATAGTCCTGGACTACGCACTAAGACAGGCTATGAATGGACGAGAGCAGGATCTTAGCTTCACTATCACACCTAAGAGGTCAAGAAGATTTTCTGCTGTAATCCTAGTGGACCTGGACTATGCAGATGACATCAGCCTGCTATCTGACCGTGTTGAACAAGCTCAGGAGCTCTTGACCAGAGTGGACAAGGTTGGCCTTAGGCTAAATGCCAAGAAAACCGAGGTCATCACCTACAACATCCTCCCGGACCATCCACCTCTAATGACAACAGGAGGCACTGCTCTGAAGGAAGTGTTTGACTTCAAATGCTTGGGCTCATGGGTCAACTCGTCAGAGCAAGACCTTAAAGTGAGGAAGGCGCTTTCATGGAAAGCTTTGAATGGCATGGCCAGTGTGTGGAACTCTAACCTCCCTCGACATATCAAGCTCAGCTTCTTTTATGCGACTGTAGAATCCGTTCTTCTATATGACTGTGAATGCTGGACCCTGAAGGCCTTCCTGCAGAAGTCTCTGGATGGGTGCTACACCAGAATGCTGAATGTAGTACTGAACATCAACCAGAACAAGCACGTTACCAACACGCGTCTGTATGGGGAGGTACTAGGTTAAGCGAGAAAGTAGCTGTCAGAAAAATGAGGTTAGCCGGTCACTGCCAGAGGCACCCGGAGCTCCCAGCCAGCAAGCTGGTGCTGTGAGAGCCAACACACGGGCATCGAACAAGAGGGCGTCTCACACCAACATACTTGGACGTACTAAGAAAGGACGTGGGGGCGGAAACAACTGAAGAGCTAGCCGGATGCATGAAGGATCGAAAAAACTGGAAACACAGTTGGAGGGCTCGTCTGAGGACGACCTAGATGATGATGAGATGATGAAAGAGTATGCAGTAAATAATACACAGTTGTTAGTACACAGGATGCAGTAGATAGGGCTCTGATTCAGAGACAGCTCTGGTGTTTTGGCTTGAAAAAAATAGGTAGTTCTTTACATGAATGAATTCCTCTACATTTCTGGTTTTATAACTGTGACAGAACTTAAATGAGGACATTAACGTGAAGGAGAATTCTTGTCAAATGTATAACTGTGTACGTACCGTAATTACACAGTACAAACATGATTAAAGATCCCCACAAACAGCCAAATTACTCCAGTCAATGAAAGACACTAATTTATGTCCCAACCAGAGCATTAAGATGAATGGTGAACTATAAACCTCTTTCACGCAAAAGTTAAAGACACAGAAATTTGTTATATGTGAAAATGTTATTATTTGAAAATTGAGTAAAAAGCTTGACATCGAAAACAAAACTCATGGAAAAATGATTGAGGTCCACGTTGTAGCAGCCATATTGTTTTGTGTGTGATGAGTCCCAATGGTGGACATGTACACAAGCAGGCAATCTGGGCCTTTGGGTTCTGCGTGTGAGCACAGTTGAGCTGTTGGTTCGGGGCTAGGCTAACCATGTCAATGCAGCTAGTGCTTGGACACTGTGTGTTTGTTGAGAGGGGATAGTGCACAATGAGATAAAATATTTTAGAGCAGTGAGAGGACATTTTGTATATGCAGGGGGCTGTTATCAGGCGGGAACATTACATTTAATGCCCAGTCTAGACTTTTGTGGTCTACATGTAGGTATGGATTTTCTTAAAAACACTTTTTTAAACTACCTATAGTCTGAAGAATAGTATGTTAAAAATAGTGCTTATTTCAAACAAACTGCACTTCAACGCTTTACTGTACATTTGCACTTTTCCAAAGTACATTGCCTGTGGATAGGGAGAACCCAGCTTGTCTACGAGTGGCCTAGAGTGTGTTATATATAGATTTTGTTTGTGGCTCAAAGAGGATTTAGATAAGGGATTTAAACATGTGGCATTATATTGAAACCTCACCCCAGGGTGACGATGAGGGGCTATATGGTCTGAAAAGCCCTTGATGGCACTGCTCTATGGGGAAGGTCGGGCCGTTTGCTCTTTCACTCTTGGAAAGTAGTGACTATTTGCCATGACATGTTACGTCATCATTGCTATGTGACGGCTTGCTGTGGGGTAGCATGGGATACATTAGACATGCCTCCTCCTACCCCCCACTTTGGAGGACAGCTTTTAGACATGCCCCCCCCCCCCCATCACCCCCATGCCACCTCGAGAGACGAGAGACCAGAACCGGAAAAACAAACTGATTCCCCAATCGACCTACAGACGAACAGACAAATAGCCGGACTAGCCCAGACAGAGAGACAAGATGGACGAACAGACATTTTGTACAAAGTGTTTGTGTTCTGCGGAGGCATGACAGGTAGAGCTGTCTCAGATAGCCTCCCTGCTTAATCTGCTATCAAATGTATAATTTATGTTTTTTTAATATTTTTTATTATCTTTGAAAGGTGATTTCATATGTTTTTTTGGTAGCAGGGACAGAATTTCTCAAGGTGAAATAACGTACGCAAAGTGCTGTAGTTGTTTACAGTGCCAGACTCAAAAGGACCCTTATGTCATTTTCATTATTCTGAAGCTCCATTATGCGTACAGAAAGAGAAGCGCGCCCTTATTTGTCAGTGATGTATTTCAGAGTATTGTTATGGCGTAACGTCTGTATGTGGGTATTACATAACGTAGAGTGTTTTTAAATCTGGAGGTCTTTCTGTGTTTATTGGCTTGTGAGTAATGGAGGCAGTTAATTCTCTATGAAGGCTGGGCTTTACCATTGAGCTCTCCAGGGAGTGAGGGAATCCTGCCACCGCATCTGTTCCTATTGTCTATAAAATTACACAACTACACAATGCTGAGAAATGGACAGCATGCATAGAAGAGGTTGATGTATGGATTTATCTATGTCAAGCTTTAATCTTTTCTCTCAAACCACACATGTACACACACACATACATGTAGATACATGTACAGACTCCCACACAAACTATCACACACACCCATACAAACTCTCTCTCACACATATACACACACACACACTCATACAAACTCATACACACACACACACACATGCACACATACCCACACAAACTCTCTCACACACAGATACATACACACACTCATACAAACTCACACAGACACACACACGCATACACAAACATGCATACACACCCACAAAATCTCTCTCTCACACATATACACACACGCACACGCACACTCACCATAATTATGGTGTACAGGAAGTGTTGTGTAATATAAGATGGTTCCAGTTCTGATGCCATTTGAAAGGATAATGCCCGCACTTAAAAACAACAAAAGAGATTATATAATTCCACAAATAAACTATAGTGAACCAAAAAAATATATATATTTTTTAAATGGACATACATTTTTTTAAAGGATTTGACTATAATGACAATCAAATGAGCTTTTCTGGGGCTATGCTGCAGCCTTTTACTCAGCAAATCTATTAAAAAGAGTGAAAGGTCATTTCACTGCAGAGAAGTTCATTAGTGTAAAATACAGTTGATTTGCTCGATTTCTTTTTTCTCGTACGGTATAAAATATTTAAAAATGCCTGTTATTATTTCTTCCATTACTTTTGGTGGCTCAGTTTATTTATTCATTTTGAATCCCCAGTCCAAACTGGACTCATTTTTGATGTTCTTTTATGGGATACTGTTGCTGTCTCTGTTCAGAGGGACTGCATGTTTTGTGTGATTTGGCCAGTGTGAGCAACTTTTTTTGTTGTAATTTCTACAATGGATTTCTATGATTTGGTTTGGGACTGACGTGGTTGCATACTTGTTACGAAATGGCGGATACACAGCGTGGATCTAGGGTGTGTTGCCAAGCTGTGAGCCTTACGGTCATGTTAGTCAAGGCCTCAGGGATGGGTGTGCGGCCAACATCTTCTTTTGTGTAATAATATTGCAGCAGAGGAGGGTGTATGGTGGTCCTGGAGCTAGGCAGACCCACCACCAGGATTAAGAGCAAATACTGCTTTCCTGGTAGCGAAATATACCAGCTCGGTTTTGCCTCTCTTCTTTCATTTTACATTTTTTATCTTACATTTCAGGATTTAGCAGACACTCTTATCTAGTGACTTACACAGCTTTATTTTTTTAATTTTTTTATTTATTTTTTAAATTCATATTATTTATTTATACAGCTGGATATACAGTATACTGAATAAATTAAGGGTTAAGGGTACAACGGCAGTGTCTTACTTGGGAATCGAACCTGCAACCTTTCGGTTACAGGCTCAGTTCTTTACCCATTATGCCACCCTCTTTTTGTATCTTTTGGGTTGAGACTTTCCTTTAACACTTTGGATCATATTCACACTTGAGCTGTTCTGCCTCGCCGAAGGTTGAATGATTGACTCGTACGTCTGTCCTTCCGTCCTTCCGTCCTTCTTACTGTTAATTACTCTCCTCTTCTCTCCCGTTGTCTTTTCTGACTGTGTCAGCTGTTGGGACCCTGGGGGTGTTGGGCGGGGCTTGAGATATTTCCATCACGTGGAAGCCTTCTTCCCTGTAAAGAAATGGAGGAGGAGGAGGAGAAGAAGAAGAAGATGATGAAGATGAAGCGGAAAAAGAGTTGAATTAAGAGAAGAATGCCGATGAGGGTTTTTTTAAAATTTATCTCTGTAGGAGAGAGCGTGTATTTGAGGCGCATTAACAAGCTGGACTCACGCTGGAGTCGGGTGACTTCTCGCAGAGGGACGTGTAAGTTCGCTGTGTCTCCCTCTTTAGTGCCAGTTTTCCTGTCATTTCTGCAGAGTCCTGCCCCCTCTTCTCCACCTCTATCTCTGCAGGTGTCTGGTTGGACATTAAGAGCCCCTCTCTGGGTTGAAGGGGGTGATCTGGGATCACCTGGAAGACTCGGTATTGGGGTGCGGGGGTGTCTCCTCCTGGCTAATCAGGCATAAGCATTAAAGCTGGAGACCTGGGCTGATGGCCCCTGAAGCAGAGACAGAGAGAGAGGGGGATAGAGAGAGGGGAGAAAGAGAGAGAGAGAGAGAGAGAGAGAGAGAGAGGTGGGGGAGAGTGAAAGAGAGTGTGAGAGGGATAGGAAGGAATAGTGGTTACACCCATGCCCCCTGTGTATGTAGTGTGTAGGCAGGTGTGATAGTAGTTATGCCAATGCCTTTTGTGTATGTAGTGTGTAGGCAGGTGTGAGAGTGGTTATGCCAATGCCTTTTGTGTATGTAGTGTGTAGGCAGGTGTGAGAGTGGTTATGCCAATGCCTTTTGTGTATGTAGTGTGTCGGGAGGTGTGCGGCTCCAACTCTTTCGGGCCGTAATGAGAGGACGACTCGCTTGTGTCTCTGAAGGGGGGAGGGGGGGGTGATCTATCACCTCAGAGCAGCCTTCTAATAGGGTCCAAAAATAGATCCCCTTCCCTCCACCACCTCCCTGCCTCCACCCCCTTTATATCATCATGAAAGCCCGTGTTGCCGTGGGAGAGGCCGGCACATTGGCGGAGTACCCCCGTTGCCAAGCGCGCACATGCCAAACGCGTGTACCCATAAAACACTGAATGCCTCCCGCTGCCAGGGTTTGGTTTCCGCTCTCGTTCTGGTTTGGCACTTTTCGCCATGTTGTGCATTTTTGGGAAAAGGAAGTTATAAGGACGCAGGAGGAAGGAGCTTGAAAACACACAGATGAGGAATTAATTTGAGCCGGGGGGGGGGGTGTAACTGACAGGACACACAAGCTTAGGGGACGAAGCGTTTGTTTTCTCATCCATGAGTCCACTGTACACTCATATGTCCCCACCCCTGGCTCCTTGGCTTGACTTGGGATTCGCTGCCCTGCTCATGTCACTGCCAGAGCAGACCACTTGTGAGGTCCTGTCTGGGGGGGGGGGGGGGGGGTTCCAGTGCCACAGCGTGGGGGTAATGTGAAGCAGACGGTTGCGGCGGACCCCGGAAATCTCACCACGATTGTTACTTCGTCTGGAGCGGGGGCGGGGAGGGATTTGAAACAGCCCAAGTGGACGCTACGCTAATTTGACGCAGGCTATTCTGGTTTTGTCACCGGCCTCAAGGGGGCGTACCGAAATTACGACACTTCTCATGAACGATTTACCAGAAAATGACATTTCTGGGATTCTTGGTTCCAACAGAAGTAAAGATGCTGTGGTGATTTTGCTAAGTACACAATATCCCCCTTTGGCTCATTTTAA
Source organism: Ilyophis sp. 1 JC-2022 (assembly GCA_022702515.1). Lineage (NCBI taxonomy): Eukaryota > Metazoa > Chordata > Actinopteri > Anguilliformes > Synaphobranchidae > Ilyophis > Ilyophis sp. 1 JC-2022. Next base: position 86,297,519 of record CM040405.1, read on the forward strand.
TGAATATACATGAGGACACATTTTGATTTAAACACAGGGTGGGGAGTTAAAATGACGGGCAGGTTAAGAAGACATTTGTCATCACACAGTATTCGCAACAGGGTTTCAGTAACCTGCTCAGCGGCGATGTATATTTATGAAATACGGGGAATTATCTTTGCATATTGTGCTAATGAAGCTCCCCATATCCCAGAATCCTGGGCTCAGTCCAAGGTGACACGCTGCGTACCGCGCGTGCTGAACATCCCTGCGCTAATGAGATTTGTGACTCTAGATTAGTCGTTCAGGCTGAGGTTTCATAACTGTTCCACCACTGGAGAGGATGGAAATGATCGCCCTTCAGAAGGGAGGTTATAATGGCGACGGGAGCGTCATCGGTGTCATCAAAGATTCATCCGCCTGACTTTGTGCCTCACACACAGGCTGACTGTGTCAGAAACTAGTCCCTTACCAGGACGCTAAAAGAAACGGTTGGGCGTCCAGCTGCTTTTGTTTCCGAATGCAAAATATACGACGGTATAATTGAGGGCTATTTGTCCGCAACATCAAAAACCGATCTCACTGAGGTTAATGGTTAACAGATACGGCCTGTTGGTTGGTTTGTTTGAGAAAGCAAGCCATTTAGATTGTCGTTTTGGCAGCAGGAGAGCGGCCGAGAATTAGTGTGTATCCCCTCGCGGACAAAACAAGCCTTTGTTCTCAGTATGTGCCCATGGGATCAAAGGGGGAAATGTGATGTTTATACAGCAGGATAATGAACGGAATGTTTGGGATGTCACCCAACGGCAGTGTGTCCAAGGTGGGCAGGCGGAATTCCTGCCACTGCATTTAAAATGGCATTTTTGGGGGGGGGGGGGTCTGATGACAGTGGGCGCTGGAAATCCAGTCGTGTCTCTAGAGACGCCCGACAATAGCGGACCAAACCGCCACCTAGTAACTGTTCTGCTCCGTTCTGCATTCCAGTCCTGCATACTGCCAATCAGCCAATCAGCCAGGGAGGATGCATCCCTCGCGGCTCCGGGGTCATTCCGGGTTACCGTTGAGATTTTCCAAACTGATCTGTGTACAGGCCATTGACCCCCCCTCCCCTCCCCAAGGTCCCGCTGACAGAGCGATGTGTAGTTTGGTAGGGGTGCTCATGGACATTGATTGTAGGAATGCACAATGGCTTGGGTGCACTCTCCTCCTCGGTTCGCTGTAATTGCTTCGGGGAATTCCTGGAGACGCGAAACCTGCCAGCTTCAAACCCCTGTTTTTCGTCATCGTTGCTGTTGTTGCTTAGCATTGTTTTGTTCTGTGGTGTTTGTAATTGAATTGTGGCTGATTCCCCCCCCCCACACACACACACCGCCCCCACGGTTTGTGGATTAATGTGCTGGGGGCACGGGGTGCAGTGGGTGCTCGGAAAACTTTTTAATGAGGAAATCCCGTTTGGCTACCGGAATGACGGGAAACGGCAAAGCACATTAGAGGCCCTGGGTGTTGCTCGGACAGATAGATTAATGACTTCAGCTTTATGCTTTGTTTTATATTTTTAATCACTTTCACTAAGTTCAATTTAAGCACAAGTAGTTCCCCTTTCCTGTTTTAGGTCGACCATCAACGTCATCCTCCGCAAACAAGCTGCATTTTCAGAGCTTAGAATTGCAAGGTTCTATCTGGGTTCTAGCAGAGTTACTGCAGTATACCCACATTATAGCATTTCTTTAATTGCACTGTTATTAGTTTTAAAATGATTGTAAAAATGGGTCATTTTCAGTATTTGTTTAGCAAAAATCTATGAACAAAGAGCATTACCATGTAATGGCAAATATTAGCAAATATGTCAGATAGAATATAGTTCTGAGCTCTCGATCTGCAAGTACTTGTGTGTGTGAGCTACACTGTCTGTGAGATGTACATGCTGACTCCATCTTCTGAGGCTACTGTCTCCACACTAAATTAATAGCTTAATAATAATAATGGCTTTATTTGCATAAATTATTAAATTGGCCTGTGATGCACTCGGCTGAAGCTAGAAGAAAGGGGAATTCGGAGGGGCCTCTGTATACAGGCCCTTTGGGGACCCTCTCACCCCAGCCCTCTTCTGTCTCTACCCCATCCCCTGTACCTTCACCATGTCCCATAATCCTGTTCTTTTCTGTCCCTCGGCCTCTCACAGACTTTGTATGCTTACCAGATACTCAGCTCCAGTGTGCCTTCCAACATCTCTTGAGCTCCCAGTTAGTAACAGGAGTCCCTGGCGCCATGTTAAAACGTAGAGCATCCATAACAGCCGCACACAAACACAGGGGCACTCACCTCTTACCGCCCAGTTGTCCAGTTCAACTGTCCGTGTTTTATCTCTCCGCACCCGCCATTTCCCCCGGAGAAGCACGCCGTGGCGCACGACCTCTCAGGCTACGCGTGGACTAATGTCCGCACACGCTGTGCAGCCGCCAGCGACACGAAATTCCCCACATCCCCCGGTGCACCCACAAGCTCCATCACCCGTGTCCCACTCAGGGGGTGTGATAAAACCCAGGCGGCTTTAATCCTGCCCAAAAAATCCTACCGCGCCGTCCTCGTCACAGTCGATTGTGCACTGCAGTAAATTGTACATTTGAGCATATTTATGGGCTGTTATGCTAGCTCAGATTAGCCCCAAGTGCACTTGCAGTGATGTGAAGGCTTAGCTCCCTCTGTCTGTACTTGTTTGTTCCATTTTCTCCTCAGGTTTAAGGGGGATTGAGGGAGGGCTGGCGTTTTTAACTGATCGTGTGGTCTTCTGCTGGGTTGCCAGTTTTGAGTGTGTTGCTGGGTTGCCAGTTTAGAGTGTGTTGCTGGGTTACCAGTTTTGAGTGTGCTGCTGGGTTACCAGTTTTGAGTGTGCTGCTGGGTTGCCAGTTTTGAGTGTGCTGCTGGGTTACCAGTTTTGAATGTGCTGCTGGGTTGCCAGGTTTGAGCGTGCACCTGCAGTGAATTGCAGTCAAACACAGACATCCCACATGGCTGTTTGTGCACCTTTGGTACGCGTGATGGAGCGGTCTGTGTCATGGGGTGGAAAATGCGGATTATTTTCACACAAGAGTGATTTGTTCACTCTTGTGTGAAAACTGCCCAGCGAATTACGTCATCATGTTATCGGCGGGCTGTGCAGGAATATATTTTTTCCCAGAAGAATCAATGATGGATTCCCGCATTTTTTTGCCTCTGGTTTCTGACTAGTTTTGAAAACCTGTTTGCTAAGATTTCCCTCTCTTCTTCTTTTTATTGATCTATGATATTTTGGTGACAGTGGAGGAGGGGTGGGAGATTGGAAGGTATTTCAAAACCTCAAACCTTATTGTAATAGCCATTTACAGCTCCCAAAGCAAAGATAACCCTCACTATTCCTGTACACTGTCATTTATAAATCAGTCTGTAAAGTACAATGGCAGTGATCCAGCTATCCCTGGTGGTAGGTATTTTTTTGGTGAGGTGTGTTGGAGGGGAAGGCCTGTAGGTGGCGCTCTCGAGCGCAGTCAGTATTCGAGCGTAACCCTGTATCCCTCTCTCCCGCAGCTCTGCATGAGTTCCCCACGGACCTCTTCTCCCACAAGGAGCGCACAGAGGGAGCGGTGGTCCTGCACGTGCTCTGCGTGAGTCTCTTTTACCCCTGCATCTCTCTCTCTTTCTCCCTCTCTTTCTCTCTCATTCTCTATCCCCCTACCTCTCTCTCTCTCTCTCTCCCTCTCTTTCTCTCTCTCTCTCATTCTCTCTCTCTCTCTTATTCTCTATCCCCCTGCCTCTCGCTCTCTTTCTCCCTCTCTCTCTCTTTCTCTCTCTCTCTTATTCTCTATCCCCCTGCCTCTCGCTCTCTTTCTCCCTCTCTCTTTCTCTCTCTCTCTCTCTTATTCTCTATCCCCCTGCCTCTCTCTGTCTCTTGATCTCTTTCTATGTATCTCTCTCTCCTCCCCCTGCATCTCTCTCCCTCTATCTCCCTCTTCTGATTTTTCCTCTGCCTCTTTCTATCTCTATCTGTTTGTCTCCCTCTGCACTTCTCTGTCTTCTCTCTTTTATCTATCTTTATCTGCCTCTCTCCCTGCCTAACTCCTATATCTTTCTTCGTCTTTCTCTCCTTCTCTGTCATCTATAAAGAGCCACACCATTGCCATTTGTGTATGGAGATTAAGGGATGGCTGCTTATTTTGTTCATACCTTCCCCTCACACCATTAAATCAACACTGGCAGAGTACATTTTACACAAATGCTTAGATCTGTTTTGGGCGAATATACACTCGCTGTTCCGTTAAATTAACGGTGACTATTTTACTATGGCTGGTTCTGTGACCCTCCAGGGTGAACTCAAGTCGGCACCTAGAATTTAATCAGGGTGGCGAGACGTTCCCTATTATACGGGACTGCCCTCCATTTGGACCCTTCGCCCCACACTCTGCGGTGACAGACGGTGTCCCGTAAGTTAAATGAAATCATGACACACATCATCAGCTCAAACATCGCCGCAGCTTTCTCATGATTTGTTACCCAAGTCACCCTGCTGTTTGCGTCCACTCGCCATAAATTCAACGGGGTGGGCGTTTTTTCATTCTGTGGCCTAAGGCTATGCAGTCATGTGATCTTAGCTTCTGGTGGACAGTAGTGGAGAAAGCTACATGGCTTGGTAGTTTAGGAGCTCTTTAGCTAAGACCTCACTAATTCTATAAGTCTGGGGCATGTCAGTGGTCTCGTTTGACTGGGACTTCTCACAGGGCATGTCAGTGGTCTCGTTTGACTGGGATTTCTCACAGGGCATGTCAGTGGTCTCGTTTGACTGGGACTTCTCACAGGGCATGTCAGTGGTCTCGTTTGACTGGGACTTCTCACAGGGCATGTCAGTGGTCTCGTTTGACTGGGACTTCTCACCAGCAGAACACAGTTGGCTTCATTGCACACAGGTAGGAGAGACATAAGTCACAGGCACACAGGTTACTAACTGTTATTTATGAGAAATAGGTGATAGCTCTCTTCCTGTAGTGCTGTGTGGCATGGCTGTAGGGTGTAAAATAGCCAGTGCATCCATTTAATCTGCGGTGCTGCAGGTACTTACCTGCAGGTGGCGCTGTGGTAACTGCAGATGCACAAATGGCAGGAAAAGAAATGGGCCCACTGTGTGGTGCCAACTGGAGTCACCAACTGTGGTCAGCAACTCCAAAAACCTGGCGCTAGCCTTACCCAGGGAGGGAGGGAGGGTCTTAGCTGGCCAGGGTGACGACGTCTCATCGCGCCCCCCTGCTGGTCGGTGGCACACTCGCGGTTTGCCCATTAAGCTGCACAGGAAGTGTCTTCCTCTGACTCGTGTGGTCGCGAGTGCGTGGCGATGACATCACTCGCTTCTGTGGAGAACGCGTCTCTGTTTTCACCCCCTGTCCCGGCTCGACAGCGGAGGGCCCACGATGAGCGCTGCGGCAGGAGCCTGACTGGGTGTTCCAAATCTGGTGAAAAAGCCGTAAAGAAAAATATGTAATTTATATGCAAATATACATCGACACGTTCCTTTAGGAATGCGGCGGAGCGTAGTGTCTCAGACGCAGGCTGGAGTTTTATCGGGGGGGCCGAGAGGGTATCAGAGCCGCGTAATTCATTCTCAGTATCAAGCCCAGACGCGTGGGCCTCTCCCGATAAAGCTCGGGGAACAGGATTCAAAGCTCCTCCGTACAAAAGTGAAATACCGCATAAGCCGCTTTCAGCCCGCCTCCATACACCGCGCCAAGTACCGCTGTGAGTGCGGTCTGACTGTAACCTCCTAGAATCCGCTATTCATTTTATTCCCTGTAGGGGACGTGAGTCTCAGGTCCAAATCTCAAGAACCGTACATTCCACTATGCTGAAACCTACACTACGAGGGACATTTGATAAAAATGTGTCACTGCAACATGTTTTTGTCATCCAAGACACTTAATGTCAAAAAATGTTTTAATCTTAAACCTTTTTTTCTGCCGGGACTCAGGAGGGTACCTGGTGCAGCAGCAGTGCTGATTGTTAGCATGGATTTAGCATGCTAATGAGTATTTGCCTGGGTTTGTAATCTGGTACTTTATTTTTCTGCTAGCTGGAGCAAAACAGTGGACAAATGCAATGGGCTACTGACATACAGCACTTATCTTATATTATCATAGCCAGTTGTTATATTGTGTTATTATATACCTTGGTTCTACACAGCCTCTGTGACCCAGATTGAATCAAATCAGCAACCATACCTGGGGCGGGGGGGGGCGAGAGGGTATCAGAGCATGAATGAATTACTCAAGATTAAATGCAAATGTAGCTTCACGTTTTTATCACGCACAGTTTGGCGATGTCTTTTACATGCGCAGTTTGGCGGTGTCTTTAACACGCACAGTTTGGCGATGTCTTTAAGACGCGCAGTTTGGCGGTAATATCGCTGATTGCTGAACTCGCCAGTCTGTGCTTGTGAAGAGAAAATAAACGAGAAAAAACATTATTTGTAAGTTGAGTTAAAGTTAAGGACGAATGTTTGTCTCGTCTAGATCAACGTCTCACAAAGATGATTAGATGCCGGGTTTTCAACAGGGGGTCCGTGAAAGTACGGTAGGGGGTCCCTAGCCAGACGTGATATGCAATGACAACATATAGATTTGGGAATTTGTTTTAAAAATATGAGAGTCTGGGTGGGGGGTGTCAGTGTAGTATAAAGTTTAGGGAACTGGGTTTCTAAATCCAAGATTATAGGTTCAATCTCTAGGTGGGGCTCTGCTGTTGTAGCCTTGAATTCAGTAAATATCCAGCTGTATAGTGAAGCTCTATGGAGAAGAATGTAAGTTACTCTGGATAAGTCGTGACATTATGAACAATTTGTCAATCATGAGTGTCTCAGGGCTGAGATTAATCTTGGGGTCACCAGAAACCTTGGCGTATGGTGGAATTTGTTTTGAGTGAGGTTTAGATAACACTCAAAGACGATGCTTTGGTACTGTACACCAGTGAGAATCAAAAAGATAATACATTATTTTATTTTTTTTTAACTCCAGTGCTCTATGGCTTGTTGTTTTCTGTAGGGATTTTTAGTTTACCAGAAAGCGCTAGCTGGCTAGCAACCAACGCTAAACAAATGGCTCTGGAGTCCAAACTGCACTGTTAAGTGCAGCAGAGCAGCTGGGCCTATGTAGCGTGAACATGGCCAACTGCTCCTGCGCCCGAGTTCTGTCAACACCGCTGGCTTTTTATTTATCACAGCCCATAATACACTCGCAATTACTACCAGATTGCCATGGAGCGCAGTTGACACACTCACACACACACACACATACACACACACACACATATACACACACAACCACGGCCACAAAGGCAGAGAGGGGCAGAGTGAAAGGGGAAAAGAGGGAGAGAGAGATAGAGGCAGAAACAGAGAGAAAGACAGAGAGAGAGAGAGGCAGGCGCTTCTATTAAACAGTAAGGGCTGTGTCTTGGTAGGGCATCCCCAGGGCTGGGTAGAAGTGCTCAGGGCATGGTAGGGCACCCCCTAGGGCTGGGTAGAAGTGCTCAGGGCAGGGTAGGGCATCCCCAGGGCAGGGTAGAAGAGCTCAGGGCAGAGTAGGGCATCTCCAGGGCTGGGTAGAAGTGCTCAGGGCAGGGTAGGGCATCCCCAGGGCAGGGTAGAAGAGCTTAGGGCAGGGTAGGGCATCTCCAGGGCTGGGTAGAAGAGCTCAGGGCAGGGTAGGGCATCCCCAGGGCTGGGTAGAAGAGCTCAGGGCAGGGTTGGGCATCCCCAGGGCTGGGTAGAAGAGCTCAGGGCAGGGTAGGGCACCCCCTAGGGCTGGGTAGAAGTGCTCAGGGCAGGGTAGGGCATCCCCAGGGCAGGGTAGAAGAGCTCAGGGCAGGGTAGGGCATCCCCAGGGCTGGGTAGAAGAGCTCAGGACAGGGTAGGGCATCCCCAGGGCTGGGTAGAAGAGCTCAGGGCAGGGTAGGGCATCCCCAGGGCTGGGTAGAAGAGCTCAGGGCAGGGTGGTGCTGGTGGAATGGAGAGCGGCACCACCACATATGGCCCTGATTCTGAGAACTGGGTTTTAACTGCTGACCTGAGATCAGCTTTTTTAGGTCTCAAACATAGCGAGGTCAGGGGTCAAAAGAAAAGTGTAAGAGATCTGATTGGATGAAAAGTATGACTTGACCCTGGCAAAATCTCTGTGTGTCCCAAAGACTCTGTGTGTCCCCCCAAAAAAAAAAATTTGTTTCATCAATGATTTAGAGTGGTCATTCTCAAGGTGACATTACACACCTGGACACACTATCAAACATTTACCTGCAATTCATTGCTGTAATCTGGAGGTGACAGAGGTTTTTCTCTCTGAGTTGCATTTCTATAGTGTGTTGCTGCATGCGGTATTTGTCTTTACTGTTGATGCAGAAAACAGTGGATGATTTTTTTGTGCTATACAGATGGTGAGAGTGTTTATGGGGAATCAGCCTTTAGCAAATGATTCTGATTAATTTATTTTCTGGGGGCCTCTGACTTGTCACACACTTTTGCAGCTCGTTACGTAATTTATCACATTTATCCTGCTGCACTCCAGCCATGAATTAAATGCGCTGATTGGCAAAGTTTTTTCAAGCAGCTGTTTTCACGACTCCCAGGGGGGCCTTCGGTGGGGGTTGGGAGCGGGGGTGTCTGGCAAGCCCCCGCCCAACGCCTCCTGTCTCAGCGTGGGGTTCAGCGATTTGGGACCGGTGTCAGTGCATTTTTGGCTTTGTAGAACATTCGGCACGGTACAAGGCATGCTCTCACACCGGAGGCCCCCTCTCTTTGGCATGAACGGCACCCTTCTGTTTTTCGCCTGATCAAATCTTTGTTCTCTGCCTGTCACAGATGACTCCCGGCCTGCCTTGGCCCAAAATGTGTCAAGTACTTTAATTGTTTATGCATTTGATCTTCTGCCAAATGTATTAATTGTGGCCAAATTTAAAAGTCATATTTTGTCACCTTTACAAAGGTGAAATCTCGGAACCTCAATGATGTCACAATGAGTAATTCATTAACCTTTTGAAGGGTTTTTTCTAAATTCTAAGCCAGTGTTCTAGAATTACGTGATTGTTATATCAGCATTAGAACATTCCGTTAGGAACATTCTAACCACATACTTACACCTTACAGGGTTAAGAGAAACACATTCCTTACCTGCATGTATAATATGTAGATGCAGGGAGGAGAATTATCAGCCGCAGTTCTCCAGAGAGATGAGTCAGGAACACATCAATCTAATTAACGTCGCAGTCACTTAAAGACTGTATGTTTAATGATTACAGCTAATGACTGAGTGCAAAGTGCACATTGTTCTGCTGGAACCATTTAAATGTAGTGCATTTCAGGGTCAGAAATATTTTCTGTTCTTTCACACAGAATGATCAAGTATAAAAGCCCAGAGTTACTCACCTTGGTGAAACATTGTCACGCAACAGCTGTGTGTGTAGGCTGAATTACAGTATGTTATCAGCTGTGACATGATTATGTATATAAAATATCATACATGTACCAATAATATGCACAATATGATGTTTGTAGTATGTTCATGAGTTAAATACACCTCCTGCAGAATGCAGAGATTTTTTTAAGGAAACTTTTTACCAACCGAATCATACAATTGTTTGAAATAAGAACATTATTCTGAATATTGTTTTGGTTTTCTCCTCTGACTGCAGACAGTGTACATGTACTGTGTGGTTTTCTCCTCTGACTGCAGCCAGTGTACATGTTCTGTGTGGTTTTTTCCTCTGACTGCAGACAGTGTACATGTTCTGTGCTCTGGCCCTGGTCTGTGATGACTACTTTGTTCCCTCCATGGAAAAGATTTGTGAGGTAAGAGTACTGCACACACACACACTCGCACACTCATACATACACACACACACACACACGCACGCACTCACACACTCATACACACACACACACACACACACTCTCACACACATGCACACGCACGCACACAGTGGAGTAAGTCTGTCTCTCTCCTCAGCGGCTGCATCTCAGCGAGGACGTCACACACACACACACACACACACACACACACACACACAGTGGAGTAAGTCTGTCTCTCTCCTCAGCGGCTGCACCTCAGCGAGGACGTGGCGGGCGCCACCTTCATGGCTGCCGGTAGCTCCGCCCCTGAGCTCTTCACCTCCATCATCGGTGACGTCCCGCCACCTCCACCAAAATTCCACCTCACAGCCCCCCTCCCCCCACCTCCACCCAAATTTCACCTCACAGCCCCTTCACAAGCCTCACAGAGCTCTTACCATGTGACCCAGGAGAGGACGTTCTGTAAACGCTACCTCAAGGACACCTAGAGAACATTGAGAACTTTGAATCTGTTTTTCTGTCTTTTAAAAAAAACATTACTGCAGAGTTGCCAACGTAACAGTGACAGTAGAGAAAATAGAGAAATAGAAAAAAAAATCTATTTGTACATTTGATGTCTGAAATGAAAGTAAAACCGGTACGTCTGCACGGTGGCGCTAAGTGCCTCTGTTCCCGCTACAGGAGTGTTTATTACCAAGGGCGACTTGGGGGTGGGCACGATCGTGGGCTCCGCCGTCTTCAACATCCTCTGCATCATCGGAGTCTGCGGCTTCTTCGCCGGACAGGTAATAAATCCACCCTCCGCCACCATCATTTTTTGGTTTGTACCGTATGAGCGATGAGCCAGGTCCCAGCCCCTGGCTTGGTTGCCGATGTGATATTTAAGGTAAAAGTGAGAAACAGAAGGTTGTTGTATCCCTCCAGTTCCCGGGTAGCAGACCCTGGGGTTTCAGCTGTACTTTGGCGTGGGTGCAGCTTAGATCATATTGCTAAACACACCTTTTGGGCTTTGTTCTGTAATGGGGTCACATGCAGATTACGGAGCACCGCCAACTTTTGGGGTCCAGTTCGGTTCTGGATCTAAGCATGTAAGTTCTCTGAATTGTGGTTCCATACACAGAAGGTTCCTCTATCAGCTCTCCAATTAGTCTTATGGCAGTCTTTTGCAAACCTTGGGTTCTGTAGGAATATCTACTTATGTTATGTGATATTGTCACTGTTTTTTTAAAAACTCAACTCGTGAAGTTTAGCGTCAAAGTTTGCTGCGATGCTATGACTCAGCTAAAGATCATAACTTCAAAGTAGCTTCATAGCTGTAGGGTGAGTTTCTTTTTTTATTTTAGTCAAGGAAATAAGCCATAAATAAACAAAAAAAGAAGCGGGGAAAAGCATGATGCATAAACAACTGTATTGCTTTTTGAAAAAACGCACCCAAGTACCCCATGACTGTTGCCATAGCATTGCATGAAGACTCCATCATGACGAGCTGTAGTAACACTGGTTGACGGTGTTAATCTGTACCTGTATGGCCGACTGACCGCCTCGCGGGGAGGGAGACCACGCCCCTACCTTATGATAATTAATAAGTCTGATGTTGTGCTGTGGCGTTGCTGCAGTCATTTTCTTTGCACTGTGAACAGCTGGTCAGTCTCTCCCCAACATTGACCTTCTAACAAGAACACCACCTCTGGCGTTCGCTGAGGGGATTAGTAGCTTTCCGCCACTTCCCTCTTCCGCCTCTTCTTCTCTAGACGAAATTAAAACAAACGCTATTTGTCATGCTGCCAACTGCCCAGGCTTGTTGACACCTTTATTCCCTCTCTTGTTTAAAATGTTTTTTTTAATCGCCCCGTCCTGCAAGCCGGTCCCGGCAATTATAATTAGAAATGGGTGCCGTCATTTCGGTATTCGCGGGAACAAAACGGGCTGCGTTAAGAACCGTTAAACCTGAATAGAACAAGCTGTATCCGTGGCGGAATCTGCCATGTCAGAGTTTGCATGCAGTTAGAGATGAGCTCACCAAAAAGGACTCAAGCCAGGCTACACATTTCATAACATCGAAATGTAATTATCATGCAATAAAGGACTCGACATAGAAATTGAATACAGATTATGCATTATGTAATAAATTATTATGGCATAAAGAGCGTGGAAACGGTGTATGATAGTCCCTTTATTACAATGAGTTTCTGTTTTATTTATTTAATTCATTTTGGTGTTTCTCAGGCATCATAAGGTAAAAGGGTAGGAGGAGCCCAATGTATACTTTGTGTAATGAGATAAACTGTTGCTATGACCAGTTAGTGCTGGATGATTTATTCCAGATCACGGGTGTGCAATCTTATCCGAAAAGGGCCGGTGTGGGTGCAGGTTTTTGTAGCACTACTACGACACTTGATTCACCTAATGAACTAATCATGGTCTTCAATCAAGAACTTTACAGGTACAATCAGGTGTCTTAAGTGCTGGGCTAAAACAAAAACCTGCAACCTACACTGTACCCTTTTCTGATAAGATTGGACACCCCTTATCTAGGTCATTTTATAATATTAATGATAATGGAAGGCTGATGCACCTATTGCAAGGGAGATCTGAACGCAAAGGGCTTGGAACACAAGTCAATGCACAGTCTCCCGCCAAGGAGACGCAAGCGCCAGATTCTCAGATGTGGTACCAGAGCGGCAGATTGAACTGCGCAGTTCTTCAAATCTCAAAACAACATTTCTTGCATTCCGGCCGTCCAAGTTCCCCTCTCCTGCCTACGCCGCTGGTCATATGGCGGAAGGATCCTCTGCGAATCTGGACCTTTTAAAGTTTATTAAAGTTTTTAAAAAGTTCTTATAGCGGTCTTGCGGGTGGAATGTTGGACGGCGGCTGGCGTTCTGACCTCCTCTCCCCTCTGCTCCAGGCTGTCCGGCTCTCCCATTGGACGCTGCTGAGAGACTCGGCTTTCTACACTCTCTCTGTGGCCGCTCTCATCGCGGTGAGTGACCCAAATGCGGGGCAGGGGGGTCCTGTCACTCCACTTTGCCACCAGGGGGCGCCCTTTACAGTGGAACCAGCTTGCATCCCTTTAACAGAAACAAGCAAGGCACCATATTGAGGGACTCCTCTAAAATAGCACTTTGCTTTAAGCCAGGCTACACATTTCATAACATTATAATGTAATAATCATGCAATAAATCATGGTAGGTTCTTATGTGTTATTATTATGACTCATAGCAATGTTGTTGTTTTGATCGTAACAATCACAGTCATCGAAATGGTGATTGCAGTCACCGGTATTACCGCTGTGAATGGGACGTCAGGTCAGGTGGGGCAGCCATGTTGGCCTGGGGAAATGGACATTTCTCTTGATCTTCCTCTCGAAGGGTTCAGTGCGGGTGAGAGGGGTGTCTGTGCCATGTCTAATTGTGCACGGATGCAGTTCTGTCGGATCTGGCCAAACGGCAGGTGGTGAAAGTGAGTCAGGCAGCAGTGAAACCCCACACAGCAACACTAGCTAAACGGACCCTAGAACCGGTTCTCCTCCAGAAACCCCACACAGCAACACTAGCTAAACGGACCCTGGAACCGGTTCTCTTCCAGAAACCCCACACAGCAACACTAGCTAAATGGACCCTGGAACCGGTTCTCCTCCAGAAACCCCACACAGCAACACTAGCTAAACGGACCCTGGAACCGGTTCTCCTCCAGAAACCCCACACAGCAACGCTAGCTAAACGGACCCTGGAACCGATTCTCTTCCAGAAACCCCACACAGCAACACTAGCTAAATGGACCCTGGAACCGGTTCTTCTCCAGAAACCACAAAAAGGAGATACAGACATAGCAGTCAGCAGGTACACCTTAGGGTTGTGAAAAAACCAGCCCAGTGGCCGCAGAAAAGCTTCTAAACAAAGTGCACGGCTCACATGGTGTATCTGTAATGTAGAAATAGATTTTATTTGCAACCCCTCTCCCCACCTCTCAAATTTAATTATGAAATACAGAATTAAGAGAGGGCATATCACACTAAACTTCACATACTGTTTGTGAAATTTTATTTTCTCCCTGACAGACAGTTGGCTTTATGGATTACCATTTCAGCAGGCCGGTATTTAATGAGAACAGAATTGCAATAACCAGAGAGATGAGCGTGAGCCCATGCCTGGGATTTCTACTGCGATCCATCTCTACATTCCCCCGTCTTACTTTAGATTAGTTCCAAACTGGGCTTTATTGGAAGAATCCACTACTAACTCGCTGTTCCTGTTTGAGGTTTTTTTTTTTTAAGGACAGAACCTCTAGAGCAGTTCTGCCCCCTGGTGGTAGTCTGGTAACCTTGCACAGTTAATGGCTACGACGTACACAGTACATGGACACTGTGAATTCCCAATAGCATATAACACTCAGGGGATCTAATTTTGCTGAGCATGCACGTGATACATGTTGCTGTGTTTAATCTTCTCAGATAAAGATGATCTTTTTATGAAATACTTATGTCTTGTTGAGGAGAAATGAGAGGAGGAGATACTGTAGTTTGTATTGTTATATAAAGATAAGTTATGTGCAGATGTGATGCATGCTGCAGTCAGGCGGCGCAGTGGTTTTCATTCCCACATGACTCCACTTCCTGTGAGTCTCGTAAGCTGATGGATCTCTGCAGAGTCACGCTGTTCAGCCTTCCACTTTCCTTCCTGTGTACACATACACACACACGTACTCACACACCCACACACACACACACACATGCATACACATACTGTACATACTCAGACACACACACACACACACACGTACCCACACACACACACACACATACTCACACACCCACACACACACATGCATACACATACTGTACATACTCAGACACATACACACATACTCACACACACACACACACACACACACACACATATTGTACATACTCGGACACATACAGACACACATACTCACACATATGCACACACATACTGTACATACTCAGACACATGCACACACACACACACACACACACACACTCTCACACTAACACACACACTCACTCACGCACACACATACTCACGCACACACACATATACATACTCACTCACACACACACACAAACTCATGCACACACACTCACACACACACACACATATACATACTCACACACACACATACACTCACACACGCACACACACACTCACACACACACACTCACACACGCACACACATACTCACGCACACACACACTCACACACACTCACACACACGCACACACACACACACACACACACACACACACACACACACACACACACACACACACACACACACACACACACTAGCACTAGTGTAACGTGTAGAGCAGAGAGCAGGCAGGAGGAGAGACTAAAGACAGTCACACACACACTAGCACTAGTGTAACGTGTAGAGCAGAGAGCAGGCAGGAGGAGAGACTAAAGACAGTCACACACACACTAGCACTAGTGTAACGTGTAGAGCAGAGAGCAGGCAGGAGGAGAGACTAAAGACAGTCACACACACACACTAGCACTAGTGTAACGTGTAGAGCAGAGAGCAGGCTGGAGGAGAGGCCTGCAGACGGACACAGAGCTGGGTCTGGGTTTCAGTCAGCTTGTGAGTGGGTAAGGAGGGGCAGTGGTTCCCAGCTCTCTGTATCGTTTGACTTTAGCCCACAAAACATGTTTACATGAAGATATGAACACAAGCTTGGGCTTCGTTGCCGTGAGCGACCCACTTTAACGCTTCGTGTTGTGTATTGTTCCACAACTCCGGCCCCCGCGGCAAATACTTCACAATTTCAGATAAAAAGTGTCGGCCCTGAGCGCTTGCAGGAAAGGAATGCTTTTCAAGTGATGTCATTAATAATCGTATGTCTGACGAAGGAAGAATAGGCTGTGACATTTCTCCGTTTCTCTGTGAACCATTAACCATCATTCTTTCTCTTTCTCTTTATAGTTCATCCACGATGAGAAAGTATCCTGGTACGTAGGAGTCATTCGTTTATTCGTTGTGGCACGTGTTAAGTAAGTTAGAATAAAGTCTACCTTTGCCCAGGTGTGCTTACATGCAGGGGAAGTATCTCTGTGTGAATTAACCTTTACTTAAGTCAGTAATATTCAGTGTCACATGTTCCTCTGGTGTCGTTTGGAAATTTAAGGTGGACCGGTGACGCCATCCTCTGAGGCTGGCTGACATCAATGATCCGCCTTAAATTTCTGTGAGCCCTGTCTCTAGTGAAGCTAATTTGTCTGTCTTAATTGTCAATCAAAGGCTTTGTTAATGGAAAGATGTCTGTTATTTCAGGTGGGAGTCACTCATCTTGGTCCTAATGTACCTGGTTTACATATTGATCATGAAGTAAGTGTGTGTCCTAGTTTCCCTGCAGTTGAAAATCGCCGTAGTTTATAGACTCAACCTCAGCTATCTGCGAAACCGTTGAGGATCCAAGCATAACGTTTTAGCATTTTTTGATTTAAAAGGTATTGAGAAGACGTCTGTGTTAGCGTGTGTCATATGTGTTGGATGACTGTAACAAGCTCTGCTGTCTGTACACTTTTTGTGCTCTTTGCGAAGTTTCAACTCACGGGTGCAGCACTATTTTGAAAATCGGAAGAAGAGCGCGGTGAACTTGGCCAAAGGTACGACCGGCAACGCGGACATCGACGACGCCGCCAACTGCGATGCCACCGTCGTGCTTCTGAAAAAAGGTGTGACCACGCCCACACACAATCGTTCTCTTCTATACTATTGAGTATGCTTGTTGAGCACACTGGATGAGAAAGCAGATAAGTAGGCAAAACTGTCTCTAAATGTAGTGTACTTAAAGTTCCCGGCTGTTACTTGTATACTTATTTCCGGGTTTTCACTGATAATAGTTTGGACGATATTTTTTTGCCTACTGCATGTCACAAAACAGTATACAGTAAGCAGTACACAGCATGCTAGTGTACAGGACGCATGAAATAGGGCTCTGATTCAGACACAGCACAAGTTTAATGCCTTAATGTGATGTGTACGGTCAATATCAAGTTGCTAGCTTAGATTAGCATTCAAGGCGTTCAGGCTATGTGTGTGTGTGTGTGTGTGTGTATGTCTGTTTGTGCATGTCTACTTATGCACGTGTGTTTTCTCTCATGTGTGTACCTGTGTGCATGTATCAGTAAATGAGGTCATGTGTGTGTGTGTGGGTGTGTATGCATTAATTAATCTGTGTCCTGGTGCATGTTGAGCAAGTGTGAAATTGTACGTGTGCATTCAAATGCTCCAGATTCAAATGCAAGGTCCTGGGGGGATGCCCATTCGTATTCATAAAGAGTTTGAGTGCTGATCTATCTGGGGTGTCTATCAGCTCATAATGGATAAGGTCAGGATATGTCCAGGGGAAAACTGACCTAATATCAGCGCTGCTACTCTGCTATGTACATGTATGTCCAACTGTAGTTTTATAACCTCTTATCCAAGAAGATGGCTGCCTTTCTTTTCCACCTGCCCGTACTTTTCCGGGAACCTGGAGAATGTGTGCTTGTCGCTCTGCCGTGGTTACCGTGGTGACCTCACCATTCACTCCTTCCTGGTTTGGCCCCCGTTAGCCACGTTCCACCGCAAGCCGTCCGTGCTGATGGTGGATGAGCTGCTGTCGGCCTACCCGCACCAGCTGTCTTTCTCTGAGGCCGGAATGCGGATCATGATCACCAGCCACTTCTCCCCTCGAACACGACTCACCATGGCCTCCCGCATGCTCATCACCGAGGTAACGGGGGGGGGGGGGGGCAGGGCTTAGAGCGGGGGGAGCCCAATAAGGGCCGGTCTGTTTCGGGATTTCCTGCCAACCTCCCATGTTAATTATTTAACTAGCTTTATTTAATTTGTTGTTTAGAAAATTGTTTGGAACGAATACCAGTGGACACGCCAGCCATCCAGGGCCAGCTGTGCAGCACAACCTTAGAGTTATATTCAGAGTTACAGTTATTTTATCTATCATGGCAAAAACATGCAATTTGTTTTTCTACACTCTCAGAAAATAAGATACAAAAAGTACCTCAAAAGGTACAAACACCATATCGGTACATAAAAGTGTACCCCTAGCCAGCTATACAAAATGTATTTGTACCTTTTGTGCTTGAAAATGTACTTATTAGTACCCAAATAGAACATTATTGTACTTTCAGGGTACATTGGGGAAATTTGTTCATTAAAGAACAAAATGTTCCTCCACTGTACCTTTATCTTTGAGAGTGTGAGAAGAAATACAACCAAACAGTTTATCAATTTAACAAGCAATATAACACCTGCTGTATAAAAGACTTACAATTTTGAGATGCATCAGAGAACATGAAAACAATACTCATTAAAATAACCATCCTCATGAGAAGCATGCAGGTGGAGGCTGAAATAATGTGCTTATGAGTGTATTCCAGTTTTACAATATGCATTTCATAATAAAGAGTTTTATCTTCGGTGCCTCTCATTAACAAGATACAATGATTTTGTGATAGTTGTGGTAGCTCTTTTTCCGGCCATTTTTTCTATCTTCCCGTGCCACCACTCTACCAGACCTGTATCGCCTCTTGCTGTTCCAGTTATGGGCAAGCAGGTAATTATCATAATGACGGTGGCGAAGCCATGGAACACCATTAATATGACCAAGGGCATTGTGGGAAATAAGCTCAGCAACAAAGGGCATTGCTTCTGTTTTCCAGATGGTAATTTTAATTGGTTATTGATTATTGATTATTGGGCAGTTGTCTGAGCGTGTATTAACATAACATAATGATGAGAAAATAATTGATATGTTCAGCCCAACAATGCTCACCATTTTCCTACCACCAAGTGTACCGAGTGCTCACCATTTACCTAGATATTATCTAGCACCATATCAAGCCTGGTAAAGCCCAGAGTTTCTGCCTCTACTACAAACGCACATGACCCGGCAAGTAATTCCACACAGTGACTACTCTCACAGGGACTACTCTCTGTCTGAAGAAATACTTCCTGATGCCTTTGTGGGTTCTGCCGAATTTATCTTTTGGTAAATTCTATCTGTGCCATCTTTCCCTCCAGAGGCAGCGTCTGATCAACAGCAGGTCCTTCAGTAACGGAGATTCAGAGGTGACAGTGAGGGTCCCGGGGAGGCGGGGTGTGGAGAACGGGCTGAGCGGGGCCGAGAGGGGGCTGAACGGGCACCGTGGCGGGAGAGGCGAGGACGACGGAGGTGGAGGAGGAGGAGGAGGAGGAGGAGGGGGGGAAAGTGTGGAGGCCGGCAACGAGACGGAGAACGAGGACAATGAAAATAACGAGAATGACGAGGAGGAAGAGGAGGAGGAGGAAGAGGCGAATGAAGGACCATACCTACCCTTTCACATACCAGGTAAACATGATTAAAAATGGCCCCCAGTGTTATGGGCCTATGCCTGGGATGTATTTGATCCTCATCATCAATGAGGGCAGCTATTACAACTTCAGTTAAACCCAGTAAGTTTAAAACAATAAGGCACAATATATAGTGGCATTGCACCAATGCATAGAAAACTGTCATTTTACACCTGGACACACAAAACAACGTATCCTCAGCATGTTACATTAACCTGTTATTAACACAGTAGTCACTAATCATCACTAACTAACAGATAACCCCATGGAATTATCTACCAGCATAATATTTGAGTAGGCATACACATGAACTCAGAGAGAACAAATATTTACAATATATTGCTGTGTACTTCATTACCATAAGGGGTGGTGTGTGTCTCTGGCCGTGACCGAATATGATCCCTGTTCCCTGCCCTGGCCCCTGTACACTCAGTCTACTATGTGCCCTGTCCCCTCACTTTACAAGCAGTGTGCGAAATTAATTCTGCAAAACTCTTTCCAATTAGTGAGGAAGTAGTTCGTAATATTTAAAGAAATAATAATTTTTATTGAGAATATCAGTGAGTTTACATATGATGATGGCTACAAAGTGTAGATTATGAATGAAGATTTAACAAAGAATTAACAAAAATAAAGAGAGTAGTTTGTAATATGTCCCGCACTTGTACAAGTTTTAGTTTTTACTTCCGGTTTACTTCCCAAAATTGTTGAATGAGTGCACAGTTCTGCAGATGAGTGTGCTCCTGAATCCCCTCAACAAAACCCCGGAAATAAGGGTTTCATCCTGGTATTTTAAGTGCCCCCATTTCTGAAAAAGGGTCGCCCACTCAAAAGCTTTTTGAGAAAGTTGACTCAAATATGCGCCCTCAAAGGGGTTAAGGGATCATATTCGGTCACGGCCCCTGTCTGTGTATGGGGCCCCTCTCGCGTGACCTCTGACCCCTGACCCCTGACCCCTGACCCCTGACCCCTGCTCTGCAGCCGGGGCCTGCAACAAGCTGAAATGGCTGCTGGTGTGGCCGTTGTGCCTGCTGCTCTTCGTCACCGTGCCAAACTGCGCCAACCCACGCTGGGAGCGATGGTTCATGTGGCTTCATCATGGTCAGCCACCCACTGGATGGCAGCTCCAGCTTCTGACATCATGGTCTGGATGGTGAGGGGGATTTTTTTTTGCACAGCCGTCGGTGGGGGTGGGGACACACTCCGTGCAATAGACTGTCTCAGCCCTGACCCTGACCTTTGACCTTGAGCTTTCCCTTGCCCCTGCCCTTTGACCCCACCCCAACGCCATTTTGCACAGCCGTCCACGGGGTGGACGGACACACTCCGTGCAATAGACTGTCTCAGCCCTGACCCTGACCTTTGACCTTGAGCTTTCCCTTGCCCCTAAATTTGACCCCAATCTATGGCTTAGCCCTGACTCAGATCTGCAGCTTAACCCTGAATTAGATTTGAGCCTTAACCCAACTCTAACCAAGAGCTGAACATTGACCCTAACCCTGATCATCAACTCTCCCTTATTCCGAATTGCAGGCTGTGTCCGAATCAGCATCCTTCCATAGTATATCCAAGTAGGCTTGTTGAGTAGACAGGATGCGAAAGTCATTAAGTAGGCAAAATCTTCTCTAAATGTAGTATACTTAAACCCCCGTATGATATGCTTATCATATGTACCTCCGGGGTTTCGCTGAGTATATTCGGGAGCACACTTTTCAAGAAGTATGCAAACATTTGGTCGCATAAATATGACGCGCAGCTTGGTTTTATAAAATGAGACGCAGCTTCACTGACGATTTTCCTCAATAACAACAAAAAGAACATGTGACATGGGCGCTCAAGGATATTACTGCACATCACACACTAAACAGTGCACATTAAACCGCACACATCTGCCAGTACACTGTACACAGGAGACAGGACACAATAGGTAGGGCTCTGATTCGGACACAGCCACAGTCTTCGCCTTGCTCTAATGGCAGCCTTCATTCAGGATCTAGCACTAGTGTGCACTATGTGGCCATTTTTCTGATTTTAATAACTGCAACTTTAACACTTGCACACTGAGTATGACTGGGTTTTTGTTGGCCCTTTAGAGGATGAAAACTGGCTGGTGTTATTGTTGTTTGTTTTGTTTTTTGTTTCTTTGTGGTCTCTCTGTATAGACTTATGTGTCTTATGCACCCTGCAGGTGACAGTGATTGGCTACACGCTGGGCATTCCTGATGTCATCATGGGCATCACGTTCCTGGCAGCTGGCACCAGTGTTCCCGACTGCATGGCCAGTCTCATTGTGGCACGGCAAGGTAGGCGCACCTGGGGTAAACGCCAGGCACCCCCCACGCATGTACGCCAATGGACTCATCTACGGAAAAACTCCACAACCGGAGTGTAAATGTAGTGTGAATGTAGTGCAGATGTTGTGTAAAATGTAGTGCAGATGTACTGTAAAATTTAGTGCAGATGTACTGTAAAATGTAGTGCAGATGTAGTGTAAAATGTAATGTAAATGACATCAGAGGGAGGCCACAGTGGATGCGGCGGTAGAGCATCTGTGTTGCTTATTCTGCTTATTTAAGAAAAATATGTTTTATTAATAATTGTTAGTTTTCTTCTGTCCTTGTGGGAATTTATATTACTGTGGGTGTTATTAGTTATTAAAAATGAATCAAGTCCTTCTAAGAATCCAAGTTTTTTTTTGGGAAGGTGTGAATTTATTAACCCTTGTGTGGTGTTCGGGTCTGTCGGACCCGTTTTCAATGCACAGACCTGAACACCACACAAGTGTTAAGGATATACAGTGTAAGATTGTTCATTAAAATGGGGGGGGTTGAGGCCTTGAATGCAAACCCGAAAGGAAAGGAGGAGAGGAGAGGAGAGGCATGCCCATCTCTCTTGTTTTTCTCTGTTTACTTATCCACACCGGGCTTCAGTTATTCTGACAGTCGGCTATAAAATATTCATCAAATCTCTTCTGGAAGGTTGTGTATTTTGGAAGAGGAAGGAAACACTCTTGTAACTTTCTATTGTTTTGCTCACATTCTTTAAAAGAAAAAAAAAACACTTCAGTCATCACAGGCAGCTTTCTTGACATGGGAATGAACACCCTCCCCCTCCCCCCTCTACCTCCCTCCTCTCCACACCCCTTGCACCCTCTTCCACCTCCCTCCCTCCTCTCTCCTAGGTCTAGGAGACATGGCCATCTCCAACTCCATTGGTAGCAATGTGTTTGACATCCTGGTCGGGCTGGGCCTCCCCTGGGCCCTGCAGACTTTGGCCGTTGACTATGGCTCTTATGTGAGTGTTCGTCCGCTGCGTCTTCTCAGAAGTAACTGTCTGTCTGTCTGTCTGTCTTTAACTCCGCCGTCTGCCGAGGAATGCACATACACTCTACAGCCACTTCAAAACAAAATAATCAAGCGCATACTTTCGAAATTCTTCTGTAAATGGAGCCGGTGCCGACGGATTCCAGATGTCAGTCCAGTACCTACGCTGTTCGCCTACACACCAGAGTGTACAGATGCAGATTGAGCACTTACTTCATTTGCCACTATTTACTTATTTAAGTTTTCTACTCAATGTTTTTTATTCACAGAAGTATGAGTCTGGCAGTTTATTCTGTTAGTCTCAGCAGAATTTCTTTGCCTCCAGCTGTGGTTAAAGATGGATAAGCCTTGAAAGAATTAAAAATAAATAAATTTTAAAAAGGCAAGGCATCCAAGTGCGCCGTGGCTTTGCGGGAACACCTGTTGCCGAGCGCCGCTCCGGCTCGGCTAAATGAAACACACGTGTGGAGCACCGAGGCCGCGCAGCGAGCGAAAGTATCTCGCTGCTCCCTCAAGACAAGCGCGCGCAGAAACGTTGCTGAGCCTCTCTCAGATATCTCCCTCCCCGCTGTGAAAGCTTTGAGGGAAGTAGGTCACCGTGGAGAGCGTGTAAATATACGATGCGCGGTGTCAGGATGCAGCGTGACCTTGACTGCCCCAGAGCATCGCTATTAAGGGAAAAAGATCACTCAATTCCACTGTCCGCACTTCACGCACTGAAAATCATGTGAGAGCGTTTTCCATCTCTTTACTGCAGGAGGCACCAGAGCGCACTCATATATGTACCTGACCATATGCCTATGCCTGTGTTCAAATCAGAGCCCTATCTACTGCGTCCTGTGTGTACTGTGTACTAGCATACTGTATACTGTTTACTGCTTACTGCATACTGTTTAGTGACATGCAGTATTCGAAAAATATCCTCCATACTTCTATTGGCGAAAACCTGGAAATAAGTATATCATCCGGAGATATTAAGAACACTACATTCTAAAGAACATATCAGCCACTTACCAACTTTCTCGTCCAGTGCACTTGACAAGCATGCTCAATAGTATGGAAGGGCAGTGATTCGGACGCAGCCTAGCATACTTGTCAACGCATGGAAATTGCACAACTGTGAAACACACCTGTTGGAAGATTTTCGGACAGAATGTCTCCAGCACCGTGTGTAAACTTGTCAGACTAAGCCACACCCGGAGGGAGGAGGGGGGATTCGGAGGGTGGGGTGAGGTATCACGTTAGAGTCCCCAAACCTGTTCCTGGAGATCTACCATCCCGTAGGTTTTCATTTCACGTTAGAATGTGAAGCGCACCTTTGAACGAGGGGGACTCGCGTTAGAATGTGAAACGCACGTTTTAACGAGGGGGACTCGCGTTAGAATGTGAAACGCACCTTTGAACGAGGGGGACTCGCGTTAGAATGTGAAACGCACGTTTTAACGAGGGGGACTCGCGTTAGAATGTGAAACACGTTTTAACGAGGGGGACTCACGTTAGAATACAAAACGCACATTTGAACGAGGGGGACTTGCGTTAGAATGTGAAACACGTTTTAACGAGGGGGACTCACGTTAGAATGTGAAACACGTTTTAACGAGGGGGACTCACGTTAGAATGTGAAACGTACGTTTGAACGAGGGGGACTCACGTTAGAATACAAAACGCACGTTTGAACGAAGGGGACTCGCGTTAGAATGTGAAACGCACGTTTGAACGAGGCGCTGTGCTGTGCTCTCTCCTCAGATCCACCTGAACAGCAAAGGCCTGGTGTTCTCCGTGGGGCTTCTGCTGGCCTCCGTGTTCCTCACAGTAAGTGCCGCTCTCAGAAACAATCCTCTCTGTCTCTCACACCAGGGGCTTACCCACGTTACCCTTCCATACCCAAATTCAGCCGCCATTTTCCTCGCCCTTCTGTCTGTATTCTTCTTGTCTCTTTGCCTGCTGTTACACTGAATAGAGACACATTATACAGATGTAATTCATTGTGGTGTGGTGCTAGAGTGCGTGGCTGATCCATGCTCAGCGATGTCTGATGTTTGCTTGAGAAGTATTGTCCTATATACAGTATAATTGTTAAAAAAAACTCACTCAGCCCACAGCCCACAGCCCACAGCCCACTTTTATCAATTTTGAGAATATCAACATTTTTATTTATTTTAAATAGGTAGAGTTTTTGCATTAAAAAAGGCATATTTTTAAACTTAAATCAATAAGAATAATAGTGTAAAAGTAAACCTGCAAAATATCTCACCATTTGTCACAAAAAGTACACCCACCGTGAAAAAATATGGTCTATCAAAACTGGACTTTGGAAAAACACTGTTCATATACGTATACACCATACATACAGTATAAAGACATCCAGCCAGAATTTAGTGTGCGACTAGATTATCTGTCACATTCATGGGTTTTTTTGTACAGTGTTATACTCTTAAATGAGTAGTGATGACCTCAATACAGAAACATGGTGTGCGTGAATATACACTGGGTAGATGTGGTACCAAACTGGGTGTCCCATGTTATCTTCTCTTCTCTATCCTCTGCTTTTCCCCCTTTCTTTTTTCCATATTTCCTGCTTTCCTCTGTCTACTCTTCTCTTTCTATCCCCTGCTCTCTCTGCTCCCTCTTCTCTTTATCATCTGCTTTTTCCTTTCTTTTCTTTTCTCTCCCAATCCTCACTCACTCTCTCTCTCTCTTTCTCTCTCTCTCTCTCTCTATCTCTCTCTCTATCTCTCTCTCTCTCTCTCTCTCTCCCTCTCTCTCTCTCTCTCCCTCTCTCTCTCTCTCTCTCTCTCTCTCTCACCTCCCGCAGGTTCTGGGCGTGCACCTGAACAAATGGGTCCTGGACCGGAGACTGGGCCTCATGTGTCTCCTGATGTACGCGGTCTTCCTCTGCTTCTCCATCCTTATCGAGTTCAACGTCTTCACCTTCGTCAACCTGCCCACATGCCGCGAGATCGTCTGAATCGCCGCGGCGACAGAGTGCGCGGGTCTTTCCCTTTCTTTCCGATTTAAGTTATTACTCGTGGGGGTTTATTTTTTTGAAACCTCGGTGCAATACGAACAAAGGCTGCGTTCGCCTGTAGGAGGCGCTGCAGAGAACAGGGAGGTGGTGGGATATACACTCAGGCAGGAGAGAAACACAAAAAAAAGTTTTTTTTTGTTGTTGTTCTTGACTACTGCCTGGTTTGCTGTGAACAGAGGAACCTTTTTGGGAATTTTGTATAGTTGAATGAACCTGCATTATTGCTACAATTATCACTATTGTATATTTTATAATGAGATTTTGCTTTATTGGCTGCTAACTGGCTGAGAAGAAGCTGGACTGAAGAGAATATCCTATCCTACTGGATTATTATTATTATTATTATTATTGCCGTTTTGTGTTTTTTGGGGATTTACTGAGATACAGTTAGTACTACATGAAAGGTACAGGTGACCTGTTGTACATATTTGTTGATAGGGATGATGTGGCTGAAGTTCAAACTCCAAATCCCTCTTCTTTTCTTGGGGCAGACTAAGCCCCTTTTTTGTGTTGTACCTGTGCAGGTGTATCCCAGGTATTGCAGGTGTGCCAGGGCTATCCTCACTAATGCTGTCCAGCTGTAGAGAAACCTCTCCCGTCAAAATTTAAACCATTCATAGTCAGCCAAAACTACAGAGTTTGTCGCCCCCTGTGGCCACCTGTGGGTCTGCAAGCATGGAACGATTTATTGCGGCGAAAGAAAACATGGTCATGGTCAGTTTTGCCTTGTTTTTGACCGATGCGGTATGACACCACCATTTTGATATTGGGAGAGTAGAGTTTGCAGTGTTGGACTCATGTTACCTAATGCTTTTTTTAAAGGCTTGCCACCTTCTTCTTCTGTGGTACTTGCTGTGACGAGGAGGTGCAGTATGGCAGTATGACAAGTCACATGGATTACAGGTTGTACTGGTTACATGCATTTTGTTTGCTCTTTTATCCTCTATAAATTTTGAGACAATTAATTTATTAATCTATTGAATGCTATTTAAAGTTGACTTTTTATTGTTTTTTTCCAAAAACCATTTGATCTACTCAAAGCTGTCCCAAAGAAAAGAGAATCCTGGAGTCTCAGTCCAGCACTGTCACTTTATTATACAGAGCCTCTTGTATGACTATTTATTTTACTGCATCCGCTGTTTCACGCTTTCTTTGACTATTTATTGACCCTTTTAATCTATTACCGCTTGTAGGAGTTGAAGTCAACCAAAATTTACCATTTTCGCTTGTTAACTTGACTGTGGCAATGAACTGCTTGGTCATTTGGATTCAAGTTGACTTACAGTCATACAGTGTGACTAAGGAAAAGGCAAACCTGTGCAAAGGCTGCTGAGATTGATTTAATAGCCGTGTTCCACAAAGGGCTCACTCACCATTGGACGGTTTTGTCTGGGCAATGTGAGTGCAATAGCCCCAGTGACCTGAGCTCCTTAAAATGGTTTTACTGTGAGGGCCCTGGGCTAGCTTGGGTCGTTTCCTGATTTGACCACGACAGGGTTCATCACCAGATATCCACCTTGTGTAAGGAGATACATGGTCAGGAAAGTTTAGAGGTAGTCCCAAAATGACTTCCGTATTTCTACATACAGGAGGCCATTTTAAAATGTACGCAAGGTACTCGCGGGACGTTTTGTCCTGGAGGTGTGACGCCTATTCAGGTATTAGTTTCATAAGAACCATTTCAATCTATAAAAACAGAGTGGCACGTTTTGCTCGTGCACGTACGAGGTCCAGCTGTCCAGTAATTTATTAGTTGTTAATGTAGGTGCAGTGTAGGAGTCGGTTTTGGGACCTGCGTTCCCTTATGCGCTGAGGGTTTCACGTGTTGGGTGCGTCACACAGGATCCTCTCAGCGTTTCCTTCTGTAGGTGGAACCTGACCACTGGACACGCACACTCATCGGCAGGCGCACACACGAAGATACCGTCGTCTTTGCATCGGTCGTCACGGGAGATGGGAGAACCTGGTGGGAGGTTCCGGAAGGTACCCAGAGTGAGCTTTGATTGTGTAACAATCGCTATCATGTCACTCTGGATGAAATGCTTACCACTGCGTTGGACTTGCCTGTTAACAAGCAAAGGCATAAACCATATTAATTAAAGGTTGTTGCATTACTGAGATTTCTGGTCTTTTTCCTCTCAGTTTGGATACAGAAGGAGTTATTTTAGCAAATAAATGATGAGTAATGTTTCTATGTAGTTGATGTACAGCAAATCTATGAATATCCTTTCTGTTTGGTGGATTTTGTAGTCCATTGGCACATCTCTGTTGAATGAGGTTATTCTATAAACCAAGCGACTCGTGTAAGTTATTCTTGATATTGTATCTTAAATGTGACTTAAATTTAGTTGAATAATGAACAGATCTTTAAAGAACGTATTGCTGGAAAAGAAGTGTTTTCATATAACAAAGTGATTATTTGTCATTTCTAATGCACAAGTTTAGAGATACTTTATTCTGAATGGTAGAATGTGCTTTGAAACGATTACTGCCTGTCTCTTTTTGAAGTGTTTTGAGTTGACAATAAAACTGCTGTCAGCCTTATGGAAAAAGTAGTAATGTCAATATATGGATAAATATGGAAAAATTCAAAATGTAAGTAGTACAATTCTAAATTTATTATAAAATGTACAGCATATATTTCAAAATATACTGATTATTGGCACTTTCATATATGTGAAGAGTATCATTTATGTGCATTTATTGTATGGTGCTGATTCAGAATATTTATGACCTGTGTATTCTGCAATATATATGAAAGTGACAATAGTTTATATTTTTTCTAATTTGTCTGGTATATTTTTGAACTTGAAAACAATTCTTTATATTTGGTTTTTTGGTTTTTTTATGTTCCACTTTTTCTTATCAAACCAGTGAACTTTTGTTTCTCTCTTGAGAGAGAACTGTCGACATCTCTTGCAGGTTGAGTTACAGCACACATAGAAGATCAAAATTCAGAATTTTTAAATGAACGGCCTGTTCCTTTTTTATCTCAGTGGTGGATTAGATTAAACCCCTTCTAATGGGGTCTCACTGACACCTAGTTTTCTTTTTGTTGCTCTTAGCCATTAATATTGGTTTTGGCAAAGCGTCTATAATGCCTGTAAGATGACATAGAAAATAATGCAGTGATATACGCTCGGTTTTCAGTAATACATTTCCGTCTGTCAGTGGAGTATTGATATCATTAAATGTTCAAATCGAATGGATCTTTCTGGTGTGTGTCGACTCCACAAAGGGGGGTGTCTGGAAGCAGGGTGTGTTGTCATTTCTAATTTCGGGTGGGGAGACTATTAATTATAAATGCTTTTTTCTCTTCAGTTGTGAGTAAACGTTTATCCTTTTTAAACATATCCCAGCATGCTTAGAGAAAGCAGATATGTGTTCATATGAATGTACATCCTTTTGAGCCATTGCTCAGTTTTATGCATATTTATTTATTCTTATGGTTTTGCACGCATTTCCCTCTGTTGCTTTATTCTGCACATTTTTTCTAAGCCAAATCGAAATGTACAGAGTGGACAGGATTACTATTGATGGTGAAAATCGCAGGTTTGGATAAAGGTTAGACTGCTGTTTCTTTATAAGACAATGTGTATAATGCAACTATGGCGATGAAACACAAACATAATGGAGAATGCAGTCGTTTTAAGGTTTCAACATGTAATTCATACTTTCTTTTTGTCCAGACCAGAGTCACACCTTGGCAAAGATGAAACTTTAATCTCTAACTCAAAGGCGTGTACGCTGCTCATATCTGATAAACCTCTAAGACTTTAAAAACATTTAAAATCGATCTTTCCTACTTGCATTAGTTAGCAGCAGTGTCAGGTAAATGTATTGCCCTTCTTGTGCCGGTATAGTTTTTGACAATTACTGTTTCTGTACGTCTGTTCTTAATATTGTTCATTATAGCAACTGGTTGCAAAAAAGATGTTAATTTTAGACTTTTTCTTAGATTTTATTTAAGATTATAATAACCCCTGATCCTAGTGATAATTAGGCCATAGATTTGCACTTTGTGTCTTTAATCCTGTTTCTTGCAGCTGTTTGCAAAAAAAACATTCCAAAAAACCTACTCTTCAAAGGGTTAACGCAACCAGTTTTTCCTGTGGATTTCTGTCATAAACAAAAACATTTTGTGTGTTTTTTTCTTCTTTTTCTTAAAGTATTGATATTATATCTGTATAGATATGCTGGTCCTTTGCATTTGTCTATTGTGTTGAATTTATGATCGATCACCTCTCAGTTGTAGGCAATTGTTGACTCACATGGTGAAATCTTAATATATGAACTAATGCATTTCCATCCAAGCAGCACTAGACACTAAGGATAGTTTGTGGCCACAGAGCATAATATCAGAACTTAGTTTTGTTTTTTCATTCCTGCATGCTGTCAATTTTTAGTTTTTAGTTTTTTTGTTTGTTTGTTTATTGTATCTTTGCTGTTACGCCATAGGCGCATAGCTACATAGCTAAAGCTACGTGTATTTTGACAAGAGATCCAGATCTGGGTCCAGTACTGGACCCTGCACTGGAACTATGAAAGTGATTTTTTATTTATTTTTTTATGTTTATTTTTTTGTTTTATGTACTGAACGTTTTTTTTCAGATCTCTCATTTGTAAGACTGAACTTTGCCACAAGAAGATTAAATAAAGAAACTACCTTGGTCAGACGGAGGTGAACCATTGCCTTCTTTGCCATGATGTGTAAAATGCGCGTGTGGACTATGTAGGATAAGGAGGGCTCGGAGGTTCTGGAGAGCGGAGGCTCAAGCTTTTGGTCACATGACCAGTACAGGTAGCACAGGTTGGCAGTTATTTTCCACCCATCTCTTTTCTGTCTCTCATTATTCAGGATTTAATGAGGACTGTGGCCTTTATTCAATCCACATTTGTCCTCAACTTTGACTTACAGTTAGAAGCAAGTACTATTATTTTTTTTCACAAACACAATTTGGCAAGTTCTGCAATCCCTAATTCTTAACTCTCCAAACCCAACAAATGTCAGCCACAAAAAAGAAAGTGTGTTCAGCCACAACCCAAAATGTCAGGGTTGTGGCTGGAGACATTGACCTCTGAGAACATTAAAGCCCTGTCTAGGAGCACGTGGAACTCTATTTGTTGAAATCAGGATTAACCATTACCATGTCAGATTAATATATTATTTGCATAAAATTTAGTTAACAATTAATAATTCATATAAATATTTATTATATTATAATTAATTAATGAGTAATTTGTTTTGAAATGTGTAAATAATTGTTTTAATTATTTGCAGTTAACAATGGCATCACCTGAGAATTATAAAATTATAGTTTCAAGTTACATTAATTTAAATAAATAAATTACCCACACACACACACACACAAGGCTCATTTTCTGGTACCCCAATTTCTCAGATTTTGCCGGAACCAATATTGTTGATTCATCTCTTCCAATCAGCTAGTCCTGAAAACAGTTGCCATGGTGTCTCTCTGATATACGTATCTCTCTGGTATACTATCTAGTATGACATTATATACAGTAGTTCATTTTAATTTTAAGGTGAAAAGTACTGTTAAATGAAAAATGGACAGAATGCAGAAGCATGTTTTCTGGTCAGTCTTTATTGAAGATTTGTAAATAATTTATTCTACTTCAGGAAGAAAAAAATGAAAAGGTAAAAATCGAGCACCTGTAAGATGCTGTTTTTTTCTCTAAAGGCTTTGGCCTTTGGCCAAATAACCCTCTGACTTGTATTCTATTAGGACAATGCACAGTATTGCATATTTAAACTTTTTTTTCATTTGATCAAGCATGTATTGTTAATACAGTTACATTTATTAACTTGTAAATAATCTTGAAAATTGTTATGCTTAAAATGTATGCTGATGTTCTGTATTTTTATTGCTGTTTTTTTTAATTTTTTTAAATACGTTATTTAGGGTTATAATTTAAGTATTCCTATGGAAGAGCAGTTTTTTGGTTTGGGCTAAGGAATAAAACAGCACAATTCAGGTTGATTCCTATTTTTGGCACTGTAATGAAATAATGTCATGTGGATGGAGGAGAGAAAACTCTTTTGCCACTGTGTAATATTGGGAGAGGAATGTTCTGTTCTGACACATCTTCACAGATTGAGTCCAATTTGTCCAGAATTTTTAAAATAGTCATCGACAATTGACCTTTGAAAATGGTGACAAACAAAAATGTCAAAACTATACAGATAAAAAAACACCTTTATTAATTCAACAATTAATTCCATTGAGCGATATCTTTAGAATGGAGTCCAAGTGATGCTGTTAGCGTCTACAAATTTACTTGCAAAGAAACTGACCAGTTTACACTCATTAAAGAAGATGCTTTCCATTGAGTAATTTATCCTTTTATATTGAGATTATAAGGTGTAGAATAGAACACCTTCAAGAACACTGTTTTTTGGGGACATACATATGAAAGCAATTTTACCAGCCCTTGGAAAAACTAGAAAATTTTAAAGAAAGTGTGTACTGCAAATTTGAAGAATTTCAGAATTTCAAGACTACAAGAATACACAGTTTACATGGTGTTGTATATGGTAGAGATATAGAGTATAATAGAGGAATAGATGGAATAAGAATGTTTAAGATATTTATATATATATATATATATATATATTTATATATATATATATATATATATAATTTTACTAATATATTTCCTTGCAACTGTGAAAAATAATGTTATATTGTTAAAATATTAATAGTTTGTGAATCTACATTTTCTTGAAGACTTCTTGATGTTTTTTTGACTCTCAGTGCTGTTGGGAAGAGGGCAGTTTCACAATGCATTCTGGGGGATCTTCTGGCAATAAACTGATTCACAAAATTGATTCAAGGTGTCCCGGTGAAGCTTCATTTGACTGGCGACTTCATATGAATGGTACACATCATTAAAGACAATATATTGACAATCATGGCTTTTTTAAGATGCTATGCTAAGTGCAATATATTAATTAATGCATGCATACTCTTTTCCCATTCACTTTTAAACAGCACTTTTATTTTCAATTGAGTTGTGCATTTACCAGCTCTCAGCAGTACAAAGCTGAATAATTTCTCCAGTGTGGAACTGATAGCAGACACATATCAAACATTTATTGTGTGTGTAATATACTGCAAGATGTTACACTTTATTAAAATATGTGCATGTGTGGACAATATCATAAAAATAACCTATTTAAAGTTTTTGTTAATTTGCATAAGTAGGACGTCATCACACTAGAAAAAACTACTTCTCCGCGGATTGCCTAGGTGGACGTTCGATAAGGGTCCGTTTTGGGTCTGTGATGTAACTGAGATCTTGTCCATATGCATACTTTTTTTCCCCAACCAAGAATTGGCCTTTAGAGTGCATAATATGTAAAGACAGTGATACCAATAAAAACCAATGAGGAGCACATCCAAACCCGGAAGTTTTAATTTTGTGCTGATCTCATGCGCAGTTGTGTCCTTGGAGTCACATGTCCAACGAGGACGGCGCAGAAAGTGACCTGAAGAAGGCTACGTCAAACCCTTATGACCATGTAATTGGTTGCCTACTAGTGCACAGAAATATGACGTAGGCCAGAATAAATAAATAAAAATTAAGAAATTTTAATACACAAATTAACATCAATATATGAGTGGAAGTATTTATTTATTTATTTTTTGCTGTCAAAAATGAATGGAGCCCAATGGGTTAACTGGCTTTTTTAGCGCAATTATAGATATCAGCAGAGGGCAACATTATATCCGTTGCTGAGTTTGAGAGCCGAAAGCTGGCCCCTTGGTCTGTACACATACTTTTTTTTTGGCGACTGTGAATTGGCCTTATGAGTCCCTCCTTTTCCCAACTGCGCTGTCTCTGGCTCCAATTTTTTGTACAACATGGCAGCACAGAACTGAATGAACTCAAAGAAGTAGAAGAAGAAGAAGAAGCAGCAGCAAGCTTTTTTATTGCAAGTAGCCTACACATATGGAAGCATACATAAACATATAAGATAAAAAACAAGAATATAAGGACCACAGGATCACATTAAACAGATACATATCAAAGAAAACCATTATACATATGAAGTAGTTTAAGGCACTTTTCAGACTTATTGTTTTATATACTCTGCAGTGAAGTGAATTTTTATTTTAATCTACCACAAAGACCCTGTAGCCTACATACATTTCGCTTTAAAAATGTAATTTTATGAAGAAAACATTTTGCAAACAGAATGTATAAACGTTGACATTGTTGTTCACCCTTGAATCAATTTTGGGCAAAAACTGATCCACGTGAGAATCGTTGATGTTGTAGTTAAAATTTTCAACAACAAAAAAAGACGAGATAAACACTTAAATATGTTCCAATTGGTAGTTGAGATCACGTGACGGGGGGGGGGTGTCTCGTCGGGAACAGGTATGTGAATATCTAAAGAAGTGTTTTTATGGACATCTACATGTATATACTGATGGTTCGAAGGATCCGGTGACGGAGAGGGTGGGGTGCGCCTTTGTGGTGCCGGAGTTTGGGGTGGCGGTGGGGAGGAGAGGAGAGTGGCTGATCAGCTGTCGGTATGTACGGGAGAAATGGTGGCAATTGTTTTAGCACTGCAGTGGGTGGAGAAGGTGAGACCAGATAGGGTAATAGTGTGTTCGGATTTGGGAGGTGCTACAGGCTTTGTTTAGGTTGCAAAGGATGGGGCTGGTGATTAGGTTTGTGTGGGTGCCGGCGCACGTGGGGGTAGAGGGCAATGAGATGGCTGATGCCTTAGCTAGAAGGGCGGTTGGGAAGGCTGATGTTGAGGTGGGTGTGAAGATGGGTAGGGCGGAGGCAAATACAATTATTAAGGAGAGGGTGAAACGGATGTGGCAGGAGGGATGGGACCAGGAGGGAAGAGGCAGGCATTTGTATAGGGTGCAGCAGACAGTGGGTAGGATCAGGTATGGGGGGAGGTGTAGAAGAGAGGAAACGATAATAACAAGGCTTCGGGTGGGGCATGCAGGTTTGAATGGGGTTTTAAGGTTAATAAAAAAACATCCAGATGGGCGGTGCGGGTATTGTAAAGAGGAGGAGACGGTGGAGCATGTGCTGATGGAGTGCGGGAAGTATGGGAGGGAGAGGAGGAGGATGGTAGCAGGAATGAGGGAGAGGGGGGTGGTGTTCGAGATGGGGTTCTTAGAAAGACAATCTGGGGACGGGGGATATAGGCACCTATTTAGGTTTTTGAGGGAAACGGGTTTGTTTAAAAGGGTTTAGAGGATTCTGTTTGTTTCTTTATTAATTTACTTTAAGAGTTTATTTTCCTTTTGTTTGTATTTTTGGTGGTAGTTGGGTGGTTTAATTTGTTTTGTAGGATGTTTTGTTTTGTTTGGTTTTGGGTTTAGTGGGTAGTCAGCTGGTAGGGTTTGTTTTGGCAGTGGGTTGGGTCACTGGTCCATACTCCAGTCCGGTAGGTGGCGGTAAAGCTCCTTTAGTTACATACAAACCGCCATAAAATAAATAATAATAAGAAGAAGGAGTTGAGATCACGTGACTTTTGTTCTTTGTGTGTGTGTCACGTGGCGTCATTTGGACGCCCCATCCAGTTTGCAGAGGGTGCTACAGCCAGGTCCTCCTCCTTGTCCAGCGTGTTTGCTCAATAGTTTTTGCAAATAATTACAATTTTCGTATTATATTTTTAAAAAGTACGCTCAGCCAGTGCCTCCTGCCTTCTCCCGTTTCCATATACGCTCTATGGTTGTTACGGTATCACTGAGCAGCACACAATAAATCACACCTCTTTGACGACAAACATCTCATTTTGTTGCGGATATTCGCAGTTTATTTCCATCGCACAGCATGGAAAAATGCATGA
Source organism: Ilyophis sp. 1 JC-2022 (assembly GCA_022702515.1). NCBI lineage: Eukaryota > Metazoa > Chordata > Actinopteri > Anguilliformes > Synaphobranchidae > Ilyophis > Ilyophis sp. 1 JC-2022. Next base: position 86,332,909 of record CM040405.1, read on the forward strand.
CTTTGTCCGAGCTTTGGAAGGAGATTTTGAGGAGTGAGTCTGACAAAGAGAGCGACGAAGGCTCTGATGCTGAAAACATCGTCGTCCTCGACAGGTAAATATTTTGCTTGTTTTTTCCACGAGGCTGAAGTTGGAGCAGTTAAATCCCGGTTCACCGTACATTTTTTGAACTGGTTTCTTATTTGCAGAGGCTTGTTCGCAATTTTACAGGCTTATTTAGAACAGTTTCAATGGCTTAGAGCTGCGAATAAGAAGCTGGGTTTTCATTTGTGCTTTCGAGCATGAAACGTGTACTGGACCAGGCACAAATAACTTCGTGTACATATATATAAAAGGTATAATATGTACAAGTATATATCTGTTTTTATTGATATATTGTTTGTAATGTGTGGCCCAAGACTACGAGTTTAAAACTATTCTGAATCAGCCTGTAAAACTGCGAACGGGCCGCTGCAAATAAGAAACCTTTTTTTACATTTTTTATTTAAGGTGGACCGAGAGTTACGAATAAGAAGTAGCAGCTAACTAGCCCTGTAGCTAACAAGTTGCATCACAAAGGAAAACGATGGCAAAGCGAGCGTTGGGAGATTTTGAAGCTAGTCATGTGTAAACAGCTTAACTGGGGTAGTTTTGCATTGATCTTTTGGTATAGTATCGCTTGTAAGAGTACCAGAAAATAAGATATCAAGAATCTTTGGATGTTGTTGGGTCACAGACATCATGAAGTCATTTGCAAAGGATATGCAACCAAATATTAAATATGATAACTTTATTAAAGTTTGTTCATTTGTCCAATTACTTTTGGTCCCCTAAAATGAGGGCCTATGTATAAAAATGGCTAAAATTGCTACACCTGATATGGACATAAAAACCCTGAAATTAAAGCTGAAAGTCTGCACTTTAACCTCATTGTCACTGTTCCATTTCAAATTCAATGTGCTGGAGTCAAATGTAAATAGTAAAAAAAAATGTCAAGTAGTTTTATTTTTATTTCTAATGGTAGTTCTATTTATTTGTACAAATGCAGATTAACAGTCATGACTCATGAGTACTAACACTGTTCATAGAGGCCTCATTGCATTGGAATGTTGCTGTAGCCGACACGATTCCGCGACCTAATAGATACGGGTCGCGACCCACAGTCGCGGAGTCAAAATAGTGTTCAGCTTTTGTATGGGTGGAATTCCTCTTTATTTCAGTTGCACCTCTGGCTAATTTTGGTTACAGCTGCCAAGAAGATATAGCACATTTGCTACTGTTGGCCTATCATTTTTGTTATGATTTATAATGGAGTACATTATAATATATTGCTATTATTTTGCATATCGCATATGTCTTGTTTTGCTTATTTATGTCTTTTCCACCTAAATTCAGGGTTGAAGATGCTTCTCGCCCAGACAGTCCTGGACGCTCTCCTGTCCCTCCTCCTTCGACACAGTCTCCAGCTGCTGCTGATCAATCTCCTGTGATGAGTGATGGCTCCGAGTCGCCAGTCGCCAAAAGAAGAGCAACGGATTCAGAATCTGAGGAAGGATGGCACGGCCCCAACGATGAGGATGAGCAACCTCACCAGTTCCCCTTCTGCCCACAGAGGACCTCCGGAGTGCAGCTGGACCGTCAACGGGAATACAGCCCCTTGGACCTCTTCCAGTTGTTCTTCAGCAAAGAAGCCGTGGAGATTCTCTGCCAGAACACCAATAGGCACGCAGAGCACAGGGGTCTTCAGGGGATACGTACAAGAACGTGGACTGAAGTGGTTACTGATGAGATGTATAAGTATCTCTCTTTGGTCATTTACCTCGGCCTTCTGAAGCCCGCCGCTCACCGTGACCTGTGGCGGAAGCACCGGCTTCATACCCACCCCTTTCCCTCCAGTGTGATGCCAGGCTACAGGTTCGAGGCCATTTGTGGATTCCTTCACATGAGTGACCCAACAAAAGACGTCGTCAATGATCAACTCAAAGGCAAAGAAGGCTACGACGCCCTGTTTCGCCTGAAGCCGCTGCAAGATCAAATCCTGACAGCATGCAGGACATACTACCACCCTGATCAGAATCTGGCCATAGACGAGCGCATGGTAGCCACGAGAGGTCGGCACGCGATGAAGCAGTGCATGAAGGACAAGCCGATAAAGTGGGGCTTCAAGTTGTTTGTCCTGGCTGAGAGCAAGACGGGCTACACGTGCGAGTTCAGCGTGTACCAGGGGAAGTCAGTCTCTCCCAGTGGAAATGGTCTGGCCTACGACGCCGTTGTGAACCTGCTCCGGGTACCCTTCCTCGGGACAGGTTACCGCGTCTTTGTGGACAACTTTTACACCAGCGCGGCTCTCTTCCGCCACCTCCACCAGATCCAGTACGGAGCTTGCGGCACCATGAGGGAGAACCTGACAAGCTTTCCAAAGAACAAGGTGAACGCGCTCCCGAACAGGGCCAATCGAGGGGACATGAGGTGGATCAGGCGCGGCCCTCTCCTGTATGTCAAGTGGAAGGACTCAAGAAACGTCTGTCTCCTTTCCACAATCCACAAGGCCTACAGCGGGCAGTCAGTCCAGCGAAATTTGAAGAACCCTGACGGCACCTGGTCCGGCCACACCATCCCTGTCCCCGACGCCGTGCCCGATTACAACAAGTACATGGGGGGGGTCGACCTGTCGGACGCCCTCATCAAATATTACAACGTCAGCCGTAAGACCTATCGCTGGTACATGAAACTGTTCCTCCATTTTGTGGACATCGCGGTGGTGAACAGCCACATAATCCATAACAAGTTGGCTCTGGAGAAAGGGCAGAAGCCCATGACCCAGAAGGTCTTCAGGGAGACCCTCTGTTTGCAGCTTGCAGATTATGGGCAGAAGACCACCAAGAGAGAGGGGGAGATAGCGGAAGTGCAGTTACGAGGGTTGGCGGCACGATTTTTTGGGAGAATTCCGTTAGCACTGGCATGGGAGATAGCGGTAGCACGGTTACGGGTGGCGGTAGTGGAGTCCGGGCCAGTGGAATGTCTTCCTGTGACGTTGGACCCTGCCATCGCCGATGTACGGAAGAATGGTACGAAAATACTGAGAAAATACTGTTTTTACTGCCGCAGTCAGAAGAAGCTTAACCGCACCATGTATAAGTGTGCGGCTTGTGACGTTCCACTCTGCATCGTTGTCGACCGTATCTGTTTCACTGCATGGCATGACCTTAAGAGCCGCCGTAAAGAACCTGTGAACAAGATGTGAACAAGCCTCGTGTGCAGGCAGAATTATTATAATTTTTTAAAAACGTTTTTAATTTCAAGAAAACTTATTGTTCTATGCTTTGTGCAAGTATATGACAAACTGTATTGCTATACCTCTTGTGGCTGTCTTTATATTGTTTTGTGTTCATTTCATTTTCAAAAAATATAATGTATAGTGAAGTAAATACACCAGGATGCTCTTATTCTTTTGCAAATGTTGATTTATTCTTGGGGCCTTCGATGTTTTTTGTTTTTTTTATACTGACTGACTGGGATTTCATTTCATTTACTTGGTGAGTGATATTTCCTTGCAACTGTGGGGGAAAAAAAGTTATATTAAAATATTAATAGTTTGTGAATCTTCATTTTCTTGAAGACTCCTGATGTTTTTTTGACTCAGTGCTGTTGGGAAGAGGGCAATTTCACAATGCATTCTGGGGGATTTTCTGGCAATAAACTGATTTACAAAATTGATTCAAGGTGTCCCGGTGAAGGTTCATTTGAATGGCGACTTCATATGAATGGTGCACATCATTAAAGACAATACATTGACAATCATGGCTTTTTCAAGATGCTATGCGAAGTACAATATATTAATTAATGCATGCATACTCTTTTCCCATTCACTTTTAAACAGCACTTTTTTTTTTCAATTGAGTTGTGCATTTACCAGCTCTCAGCAGTACAAAGCTGAATAATTTCTCCAGTGTGGAACTGATAGCAGACACATATCAAACATTTATTGTGTGTGTAATATACTGCAAGATGTCGTCTGATAATCATCCTCTGAGCCAGATTATGAGTTTGTCAGTTATGTTTTGTGTTACTTCTTTACCAATAAAAACCAATGAGGAGCACATCCAAACCCGGAAGTTTTAATTTTGTGCTGATCTCATGCGCAGTTGTGTCCTTGGAGTCACATGTCCAACGAGGACGGCGCAGAAAGTGACCGTTAAAACCTTACGAGCATGTAATTGGTTGCCTACTAGCGCACAGAAATACGACGTAGGCCAGAATAAATCATAATTTAAAAAATTATATCTTTGTGGTAAGAAACAAATAATTGACCATGGAAAATTAAACAATTTTTATTTTTTTATTTTAATACACAAATTAACATCAATATATGAGTGGAAGTATATATTTATCGCTGTCAAAAATTAATGGCGACCAATGGGTTAACTGGCTTTTTGAGCACAATTATAGATATCAGCAGAGGGCAACATTACAGGTGCAGCTCAAAAAATTTGAATATCGTGAAAAAGTTCAATTTTTTGTCATGTCAGAGAGGGAAACTCAGCCTTTATTTTTTGTAATTTTGATGATTGTGGCTTACATCTGTAAGGCTGGAAATCAGTCATAAACCCTTGGAGCTGGTGGTGACTTCCTTGAGGGTGCAATAAAACAATTTACCTGGCGGTCTGAGAACCTTTTCCTCTGACCTCTCACGGCCTCGTAAACTACAGCTGGGGTTGAGCCTACAACTGGACATCAGAAGGGAACTCAGGCCTGCTCACAGGTTTTTTACGGCCTATGTTCTGGACTGAATGGTGAACATATTAAACAAAGCTGTATATGTATATTGAATCATATGTATGTGCATGTAAATTGGTAACTGGAAGTATAAAGTAATTGTGGATAATGTGATAAATGTGGTGAACCTGGATAATACTAATTGAAGTGTGTGGTATGTGCAAGTATAGGAGGGGGAGAAATAAAGAATGTGGAAGGAGGATTGTATAGGTTATCAGGGATGCGCTTGTCCATATAAGTGTGGAACCTAGAGTGGCCATCACCGGGACCTCACCTGATATCTAGATACGATGGAGAAGATCATAAGATCACGCGCCGTCGTTCAAAGAGTCTTATTACTGTCACTAGATTGGGAGGGGTAGCTGTTTCTCTCCCGGGAGGGGGGTCCCTGGGTGGTGAAACTTCTCTTCCTGCCAGACCTTATTTGGACAAACAAAGGGACTCGTGGTGTGCGCTGTACTGCATTTAAGGAAAACCCAAAGGGATATTCAAGGATAATCTGCTTAACAGGTCTCCTGGTGCTGTAGTGGCACCATAGTCATTTTCATATAGGAGAATCTGCTTAACAGGTCTCCTGGTGCTGTAGTGGCACCATAGTCATTTTCATATAGGAGAATCTGCTTAACAGTTCTCCTGGTACCATAGTCACACCGTACGGAATCATTTGGTGATATACTTTGTTTGTGAACTTGTTCATGTTTATGTGTCTTAGCAGCATGTTATCCTGTGTTTAGTTATAGGCATTGAATGTGTTCGTGTTTGCTCTCACAGTTTTAACCAGTGATTAATTGTCATTAATAAATTACCATGTTTTCACATCAACTGCATCTTTCTTTTAATCCCTTTTTCCAGCTTCAATTGTCTGCATGATCTGAGCTGCAGCGTTCCAAGCACTGTGGTGTGTATGCTTGAGTCTCAGAGTCAGAACTCCTGCATCTCACTCAGGGCTAATTCTAAGCTAATGACCTCCCTGCCTGTTATCCAATTCTTTTTATATTTAACGTGCGTGGCTCTCATCCATCTTATACCTTTTTCAGCCTAAATTACGACTGAAGACTCAGGGGGACAATTCTGACCCAGGACCGACTGATCAGCGGCCTGGTACAGACGTGGCGTTCTCAAGTTGGGTATAGGCAGTCAAGTTTTCTGCCCACAAACAGGGTTGGGTAGTGGGTTCTGGTGATTTGATGTGAAGAGAACCCACGGGCGTTCTACGCCGATTCTTGTCAAATTAGCCTTAAGGAGCCCTTTAAATACACTCAGAGTAGTGCATGGTTCTGGTGATTTGATGTGAAGAGAACCCATGGGCGTTTTACGCCGGTTCTTGTCAAATCTACCTTAAGGAGCCCTTTAAATGCACTCAGACCTGGGCTTGCAACTATCTATGATAAATGAATATCATGTATTGTGTTGGCTAGACCCCCAACCTCTGCGTTCGCCACCGAACTGAGCTTCAGCAATAATGTTGATTCCGGCAAACATATATTGAAGTAATGGTCGTACCTAAGGGCGAGTTGAGTGTAACCACTCCAAGCTCCACGCATGTTTAACCAAAATTCTAAATTATAATTATAAATGGAGTCAGATAAACGAGTAAATCAAATAATAATATTTCTAAATAACTTTTACCTTTTCCCACAGCAATAGTGGAATACATCACGCTTAAACCTTCGCTCCGAGCTATTCCCTCATTAGTCTAGTAATTGCGGAGTTTTACAATTTGGAGAACCCGACATTATTTCAGTTGCTGTTTCCAGATTCTACAATTTGGTGACCCCGACGTGATTTCAGTTGCTGTTTCCAGATTCTACACAGCTAATGAAAACCCAAATTCAGTGTCTCAGAAAATTAGAATATTACATAAGATCAATAAAAAAGGATATTTTAAACAGAAATGTCAGCCTTCTGAAAAGTATGTTCATTTCTATGCACTCAATACTTGGTTGGGGCTCCTTTTGCATGAATTACTGCATCAATGCGGCGTGGCATGGAGGCGATCAGCCTGTGGCACTGCTGAGGTGTAATGGAAGCCCAGGTTGCTTTGATAGCGGCCTTCAGGTCGTCTGCATTGTTGGGTCTGGTGTCTCTCATCTTCCTCTTGACAAGTCCGGCAAGTTTGCTGGCCAATCAAGCACAGTAATACCATGGTCATTGAACCAGCTTTTGGTACTTTTGGCAGTGTGGGCAGGTGCCAAGTCCTGCTGGAAAATGAAATCAGCATCTCCATAAAGCTTGTCAGCAGAAGGAAGCATGAAGTGCTCTAAAATGTCCTGGTAGATGGCTGCATTGACTGTGGACTTCAGAAAACACAGTGGACCAACACCAGCAGATGACATGGCACCCCAAATCATCACTGACTGTGGAAACTTCACACTGGACTTCAAGCAACGTGGATTATGTGCCTCTCCACACTTCCTCCAGACTCTGGTACCTTGATTTCCAAATGAAATGCAAAATGTACTTTCATCTGAAAAGACACAGCAACAGTCCAGTTATTTTTCTCCTTAGCCCAGGTAAGACGCTTCTGACGTTTTCTCTGGTTCAGGAGTGGCTTGACAGGAGGAATGCGACATTTGTAGCCCATATCCTGGATTTGTCTGTGCGTGGTGGCTCTTGATGCACTGACTCCAGCCTCAGTCCACTCCTTGTGAAGCTCCCCCAAATTCTTGAATAGATTTTGCTTGACAATCCTCTCAAGGCTGCGGTTATCCCTGTTGCTTGTGCATCTTTTCCTACCACACTTTTTTCTTCCACTCAACTTTCTATGAATATGCTTGGATACAGCACTCTGTGAACAACCAGCTTCTTTAGCAATGATCTTTTGTGGCTTACCCTCCTTGTGGAGGGTGTCAATGACTGTCTTCTGGACATCTGTCAAGTTAGCAGTCTTCCCCATGATTGTGTAGCCTACTGAACCAGACTGAGAGACCATTTAAAGGCTCAGGAAACCTTTGCAGGTGTTTTGAGTTAATTAGCTGATTAGAGTGTGACACCATGAGTTTCCAATATTTAACTTTTTCACAATATTATAATTTTCTGAGACACTGATTTTGGGTTTTCATTAGCTGTAAGCCATAATCATCAAAATTACAAGAAATAAAGGCTTGAAATATTTCACTGTGTAATGAATCTATATAATATATGAGTTTCACTTTCTGAAATGAGTGACAAAAAATATTTAACTTTTTCACGATATTCTAATTTTTTGAGCTGCACCTGTATATCCGTTGCTGAGTTTGAGAGCCGAAAGCTGGCCCCTTGGTCTGTACACATACTTTTTTTTTTTTTTTTGGCAACTATGAATTGGCCTTATGAGTCCCTCTTCCCAACTGCGCTGTCTCTGGCTCCAATTTTTTGTACAACATGGCAGCACAAAACTGAATGAACTCAAAGAAGAAGAAGCGGCAAGCTTTTTTATTGCAAGTAGCCTACAAATATGGAAGCATACATAAACATATAAGATAAAAAACAAGAACATAAAGACCACAGGATCACATTAAACAGATACATATCAAAGAAAACCATTATACATATGAAGTAGTTTAAGGCACTTTTCAGACTTATTGTTTTATATACTCTGCAGTGAAGTGAATTTTTATTTTAATCTACCACAAAGACCCTGTAGCCTACATACATTTCGCTTTAAAAATGTAATTTTATGAAGAAAACATTTTGCAAACAGAATGTATAAACGTTGACATTGTTGTTCACCCTTGAATCAATTTTGGGCAAAAACTGATCCACGTGAGAATCGTTGATGTTGTAGTTAAAATTTTCAACAACAAAAAAAGACGAGATAAACACTTAAATATGTTCCAATTGGTAGTTGAGATCACGTGACGTCCGTTCTTTGTGTGCATGTCACGTAACGTCCTTTGGACGCCCCACCCAGTTTGCAGATGGCGGTACAGCCAGGTCCTCCTAGTGCAGGTTGTCTAGCGTGCTGTAGCCAGAACCCTTTCTTTTGGCGTTTGCTCAATAGTTTTAGCAAATAATTACAATTTTCTCAATTTCGTATTATATTTTTTTTAAAGCGCACTCAGCCAGTCCCTCCTACCTTCTCCCGTTTCCATATACGCTCTATGGTTGTTACGGTATCACTGAGCACACAATAAATCACACCTCTTTGACGACAAACATCTCATTTTGTTGCGGATATTCGCAGTTTATTTCCATCGCACAGCATGGAAAAATGCACGACTTTGTCCGAGCTTTGGAAGGAGATTTTGAGGAGTGAGTCTGACAAAGAGAGCGACGACGGCGCTGATGCTGAAAACATCGTCGTCCTCGACAGGTAAATATTTTGCTTGTTTTTTCCCCCCACGAGGCTGAAGTTGGAGCAGTTAAATCCCGGTTCACCGTACATTTTTTGAACTGGTTTCTTATTTGCAGAGGCTTGTTCGCAATTTTACAGGCTTATTTAGAACAGTTTCAATGGCTTAAATCGTCTTGGGCCACACATTACACACAATAATCAATGAAAATAGACATACACTTTGTATACGAAGTGATTCGTGCCTGGTCCAATAGCTACATGTTTCATGTTCAAAAGCACAAATGGAAACCCGTTTCTTATTCGCAGCTCTGGATTTAATAATATTATGATGAACGGTCATGCAGTCAACGGCAAGATCGGGCTCAGCTTTTGAAGGGTTTCTTCTTCGTTTTGGGCCAGTCATAATACCACTCATTCTTGAAGAGGGGGGGGGGGTCATCCCCTGTTCAGCCAGTGTAATTTCTGCCCGGCCAAAATGTGCTTTCTAAAGGAGAGAATGGGGTGGAGTGGACTGGCACAAAACGAATGAACTCACTAAAAGCTGCCCCAATCCTTCTATTGACCGTTCATCATATTATTCATTCCAGAGCTGCGAATAAGAAGCTGGGTTTTCATTTGTGCTTTCGAGCATGAAACGTGTACTGGACCAGGCACAAATAACTTCGTGTACATATATATAAAAGGTATAATATGTACAAGTATATATCTGTTTTCATTGATATGTTGTTTGTAATGTGTGGCCCAAGACTACGAGTTTAAAACTATTCTGAATCAGCCTGTAAAACTGCGAACGGGCCGCTGCAAATAAGAAACCTTTTTTAAAAAAATTTATTTAAGGTGGACCGAGAGTTACGAATAAGAAGTAGCAGCTAACTAGCCCTGTAGCTAACGAGTTGGATCACTAAGGAAAACGATGGCAAAGCGAGCGTTGGGAGATTTTGAAGCTAGTCATGTGTAAGCAGCTTAACTGGGGTAGTTTTGCAATAATCCTATGTTATAGTATGTTATAGTATCGCTTGTAAGAGTACCAGAAAATAAGATATCAAGAGTCTTTGGATGTTGTTGGGTCACAGACATCAGGAAGTCATATGCAAAGGATATGCAACTAAATATTAAATATAACTATTAAAGTTTGTTAATTTGTCCAATTAATTTTGGTCATCTAAAATGGGGGGCCTATGTATAAAAATGGCAAAAATTGCTACACTGTTCACCCGATATGGACATTAAAAACCCTGAAATTAAAGCTGAAAGTCTGCACTTTAACCTCATTGTTACTGTTCCATTTCAAATCCAATGTGCTGGAGTCAAATGTAAATAGTAAATAGTAAAAAGTAAATGTGTCAAGTAGTTTTATTTGTATTTCTAATGGTAGTTCTTTTTATTTGTACAAATGCAGATTAACAGTCATGACTCATGAGTACTAACACTGTTCATAGAGGCCTCATTGCATTGGAATGTTGCTGTAGCCGACACGATTCCGCGACCCAATAGATATTGGGTCGCGACCCACAGTCGCGGAGTCAAAATAGTGTTCAGCTTTTGTATGGATGGATTTCCTCTTTATTTCAGTTGCACCTCTGGCTAATTTTGATTACAGCTGCCAAGAAGATATAGCACTATATATTGCTACTGTTGGCCTATAATTTTTGTTATGATTTATAATGGAGTACATTATAATATATTGCTATTATTTTGCATATCGCATATGTCTTGTTTTGCTTATTTATGTATTTTCCACCTTAATTCAGGGTTGAAGATGCTTCTTGTCCAGACAGTCCTGGACGCTCTCCTGTCCCTCCTCCTTCGACACAGTCTCCAACTGCTGCTGATCAATCTCCTGTGATGAGTGATGGCTCCGAGTCGCCAGTCGCCAAAAGAAGAGCAACGGATTCAGAATCTGAGGAAGGATGGCACGGCCCCAACGATGAGGATGAGCAACCTCACCAGTTCCCCTTCTGCCCACAGAGGACCTCCGGAGTGCAGCTGGACCGTCAATGGGAATACAGCCCCTTGGACCTCTTCCAGTTGTTCTTCAGCAAAGAAGCCGTGGAGATTCTCTGCCAGAACACCAATAGGCACGCAGAGCACAGGGGTCTTCAGGGGATACGTACAAAAACGTGGACTGAAGTGGATACTGATGAGATGTATAAGTATCTCTCTTTGGTCATTTACCTCGCCCTTCTGAAGCCCACCAATTACCGTGACCTGTGGCGGAAGCACCGGCTTCATGCCCACCCCTTTCCCTCCAGTGTGATGCCAGGCTACAGGTTCGAGTCCATTTGTGCATTCCTTCACATGAGTGACCCAACAGAAGACGTCGTCAATGATCAACTCAAAGGCAAAGAAGGCTACGACGCCCTGTTTCGCCTGAAGCCGCTGCAAGATCAAATCCTGACAGCATGCAGGACATACTACCACCCTGATCAGAATCTGGCCGTAGACGAGCGCATGGTAGCCATGAAAGGTCGGCACGCGATGAAGCAGTACATGAAGTACAAGCCGATAAGGTGGGGCTTCAAGTTGTTTGTCCTGGCTGAGAGCAAGACGGGCTACACGTGCGAGTTCAGCGTGTACCAGGGGAAGTCAGTCTCTCCCAGTGGAAATGGTCTGGCCTACGACGCCGTTGTGAACCTGCTCCGGGTGCCCTTCCTCGGGACAGGTTACCGCGTCTTTGTGGACAACTTTTACACCAGCACGGCTCTCTTCCGCCACCTCCACCAGATCCAGTACGGAGCTTGCGGCACCATGAGGGAGGACCTGACAAGCTTTCCAAAGAACAAGGTGAACGCGCTCCCGAACAGGGCCAATCGAGGGGACATGAGGTGGATCAGGCGCGGCCCTCTCCTGTATGTCAAGTGGAAGGACTCAAGAAACGTCTGTCTCCTTTCCACAATCCACAAGGCCTACAGCGGGCAGTCAGTCCAGCGAAATTTGAAGAACCCTGACGGCACCTGGTCCGGCCACACCATCCCTGTCCCCGACGCCGTGCCCGATTACAACAAGTACATGGGGGGGGTCGACCTGTCGGACGCCCTCATCAAATATTACAACGTCAGCCGTAAGACCTATCGCTGGTACATGAAACTGTTCTTCCATTTTGTGGACATCGCGTTGGTGAACAGCCACATAATCCATAAGGAGTTGGCTCTGGAGAAAGGGCAGAAGCCCATGACCTCGAAGGTCTTCAGGGAGACCCTCTGTTTGCAGCTTGCAGATTATGGGCAGAAGACCACCAAGAGAGAGGGGGAGATAGCGGAAGCGCAGTCACAAGGGATGGCGGCAGCGCCGTCACAAGGGATGGCGGCAGCGCCGTCACAAGGGATGGCGGCAGCGCCGTCACAAGGGATGGCGGCAGCGCCGTCACAAGGGATGGCGGCAGCGCCGTCACAAGGGATGGCGGCAGCGCCGTCACAAGGGATGGCGGCAGAGATGGTGCCATTAGGGAAAATGTCGGCAGCAAAGGCACGGGAGATGGCGGTAGCACGGTTACGGGAGATGGTAGCGGAGTGCGGGCCAGTGGGATGTCTTCCTGTGACGTTGGACCCTGCTACGAAACGGAGAATACACTGTGTTTACTGCCTCAGTCAGAAGAAGCGCAGCCACACCATGTACAAGTGTGCGGCTTGTAACGTAGCACTCTGCATCGTTGTCAACCGTATCTGTTTCACTGCATGGCATGACCTTAAGATCCGTAAAGAACAAGCCTCGTGTGTGCAGGCAGAATTATTATAATTTTTTAACAATGTTTTTAATTTCAAGAAAATGTATGCTTTGTGCACGTATACAACTAACTGTATTGCTATACCTCTTGTGGCTGTCTTTATATTGTTTTGTGTTGTATTCATTTCATTTTCAAACAATATAATGCATAGTTAAGAAAATACACCAGGATGCTCTTATTCTTTTGCAAATGTTGATTTATTCTTGGGGTCTTCAATGTTTTTTAGTTTTTTTTACTGATTGGCTCTCTTTTGGCATTTAATTTAATTTACTTGGTGAGTGATTTTAGGTCATTATTCAATATTATTTAACTGCGTTAAGCTTGAGAAACTAAGCCAGATGACTAAGAATTTTACTATGGGTTATTTTTCTTACTGGGAAATATTTTGTGTGATTTTCTGGTGAAGTTTTCCAGTCATGGAAAATGAGAAAATTGCCTAAATGTCTTTGAAAACTATCAGCTGTCCCGGTTCGCAGATTAAATCATCAACCAACACCCATAACCTGTAAATGTCCTGGGAAATAATAGCCTTGAAAACAATGGGAACCCTTTACTGTGAATGCAGACTAACGTTAGTATACAAATTGAACTCACCAGCCATAAGAAAGGAGGAGGAGGGAGGGGGAGGAGGAGGGGGGAGGAGGGGGGGCGGGGTGTGAGAGACACATTTGGCACAGCAAAGTCCCACAGCAGCATCAGGAATGAAGGTGAATCCATCATCGGGTAAGCGACCTTCATCTTCACCAGGCTAATTAGCAATGTTCTTTATGTGTTATTTGTACAAAACGTTGATTCTTAAAATGTTAATGTTGCATTTTTATACTGTATATTGCGGTCTTGTTTTTTATCCGTGGACGTGTATTATACTTGCCCAAACGTTAAAAAAACCGGGACGACCTGACCTTAGATTTGAACTAGTTATAATATTAATAATATAATATTACTAGTTGTAATATTAATAATATAATATTACTAGTTATAATATTATAACTTAGTTATAATACAGGCCACTGTGCAGTTATAATGCATGGGGCTGTGTAATCCATTAGACCTGGTAATATGTCATTTCTTTTGGTGCTACATCATTGTCATTCTAATGTTTACTTTCTAATGCCAATCCCATTAAAACTCATTTCTGTGCCAAGAAAGGTTATGAACCCATTGTCAATAGACTGTCATATCATATGCATTCTGGGCAGTGTCATCGTACATTGCCTGGTATGCCGTTTGCTTATAGTACTGATATAGATTTTTTTAGAGGAACTTATATTTTACATCAAATGTGAAATAAAGCTAGAGCACAACTGTACCTTTGATTCCAGAGACAGACGTTTCTTGAATCCTTCCACTTGATGTTAGAGTTGTCTGTTCTCAGTATTGGGGCTGTGTTCGGAATTTTTTTACCCTTTTTAGTGCACTATTTAGGGGATCGGCTATTTTGATGGTTTCCCGAATGATCAATTGAGAACCCTGAGTATTAGGACATCCTACAAAATGGCTGATTTCCTATATAGTGCACTATAAAGCGTATAGGGAGCCATTCCAAACGCAGCCTGGCGGAATATATGTTCCCCTGCTGTTTTCCTGTATATCGTTTCATTTCTCCATTCTGTCATAAATGGTGATGACTCAAAGGGAAATCTTGTCACTAAAGAAGACTCCTTACCTGGACAACTTTACTGGGACTAACCCGGAATAAGAAGGGCTGGAGCACACAAAGCTCAGAGCAAAATACCTTTTCTGATGTTTCAACGTCTAGGACGTCTTCCTCAGAGTCAAAAATAAATCTTGTCACTTTTTGCTTGAGATTAAGGAAGAGTCAATGGGTGATTCTGAAAGAACTGCATGCAACTGTGGACTAGATGAACCACCATCGATGGAGCATCTTGTTGAAGTCAAAAAGGCAACCAAGGGACTCCAGAGAGCATACAAGAACGGCAGGCTGTGGTGAGGTCAGCCGTGACGCATCTACAACTTTTGCACAGTCAGTGGTAATGTAACTACAGCTGGTGATTTGAGTGCCAGTTTGACTGTGGCTCATTGCTGAAATACAGAATACAGCATATAATTATAGATGTTAAATTGGGGCCAGGAACTTCAACTTGGCAGATTGGGAATGCTGAGCGCAGCACATACTCCTTAAAACAATGCTTTGTGTGCTTTGCTTTAGCATCAGCTTGCTGGAAGAGACAGAAATCATACAGTGCATATGGAAGGTTTTCAGACCCTTTCAAGTTTACCACATTTTGTTATGTTTCAGACTCATCTTAAAATGGATTACATTTATTTTTTCCCTCATCAATCTACACTCGATAACCCATAATGACAAAGTGAAAACATCTTTTTAGAAATTTTTGCAAATTTATAAAAAATCTAAAACTGAAATCTCATTTACGTAAGTATTCCCTTTGCGTTGCCATATTTTGAAAGTATCATATTTCATATTTGGTCACATATCTTTTGCTTGCTGTTACTTCCTGAAGTTTGTGACCCATCAACATCAAAAGACAAAATTTTATTTTCAGATACTGTTACAAGCGATACTATAACCTCTGCATTTGAATGGATCTCTATGGGAATTGGGGGGTGAGACTAGATTCAGCTGTAAATTACACTGGTACAGTATGGAACACATGTTCCATCACTCTGTTGCCAGATATGGAGTAGATGTGGATGGATCACTGCGAGGGTTATTTCTCCTGACTAATTTTCCTATAGAACTCTATGGGGGGGAAAAAGTCAGGAGAAACAACCCTTAAAGTTATCAATCTACTCCATATCTGGCAACAGAGTGATGGCTTGGGGCTCGTTTGATACCTTAGACCCCTGATATTCAAATCAGTAGCACTAATTGTTCAGTTAATTACCTGCAAGAAAGAAAATCTGGGCCAGATTTGAATATCTATGCCTTAGACCAGTGGTTCTCAAACTTGGTCCTGGGGGACCCCTGTGTATGCTGGTTTTCATTCAAACCACAAATGCAATCCCAGAATTTTAACAAGCTGTTAATTTATCTTAATTAGGTGCTTTTTATGGCAACAGTGGCAAAGAAAACTCCCTGGGTGACAGATGGGAAGAAACCTTGGGAGGAACCAGACTCAAGGGGGGGAAACCGATCCTCCTCTGTGGCTCGGGGTGTATTTTTCAATCAGCCGATGTTCACAGTGAAGAGACAGGGAAAATGTTTAGGGGGGGAAAGTGGTGTTTGTGGAGCTGTGTCTGTTTCCAGGAGCTTTGAGGGAGTAATCCGGTTGGAAAGGATACCATGCACAAACGGTTTGCAGGCGTGATGAAGAAATGGCTGTGACATGCTGATGGCAGGCAGACGAGAGGTCGGAAATCTCACAGAAAAGCCTCCGACTAACACATTCATAAAATCAGAGACTGAAGACTGAAGGACACAAATCAGCATGGACTGTAAAATAATTATTGATTGTCATCCATAGTATATATATATATTTTTTTTAAATTTAAAAACGTTCTGCCATTTAATTGCAATATCACTTGAACAGTTCAATTTTAAGACATTTTAATTTGTGTATGGTATGAATGTGACTATAGACCTCAATCTGTCTTTCATTGTCCGTCTCGATCTGGCCACTAAGTAAAATGTGTAAATTAGCCAGGTTCGTTGGTTTTAAAACAAAATGCTGCTATTTTTATCCACATTTAGGGATGCATAATTCCAGTTCAAGGTCCTAATAGGGTCACATACCACACGTGTCATCCTGCAAACAGCCACCACTTTACACCTCAATCCTAGGCCTGACCTGTAACGAATGCACTGGAGAATTTATCTGATTAAACAAGCAGACCATCAGTGCCAGGGCATTGAGCATTTATAACACCCATATTTTCATTGCATCTTAAAGGTAAATGTATACATTATTTTATTGCATAGATGCTATAGGCTGCATATGCCTACAATAACACTATATTGTGGTAAGGACACGTTATGCAGTAGGCCTAATGATGTATAATAGGCTAAATTAGTGCTTTTTACAACTTTTTGGCATTATGTGATTAAATGTAGCCATTTTAAAAGAAAATTACTGCAACGGTAATCGCAACAATCTAGAAATCCATTAATGGAGTATAGTTCAGCATAGTTAATGTAGTTTAAGTTAATAAAGTAGGCTATTGATGTCCATGTTTGATCTACTTGCAAATTTGAGTATTGGCCATTTTTGATGCGAGACGAGTTGATAACGGTGGAAAATGGTTTTAAAATGTACATCCCTAGCCTATATGAAGGTGGAGAGGGAAATACTAACTCTCAAAGTGCTATTCTGGAGGCTGTAATGCTGCAGGTAACATAACATGAAGTCTGATGATCAAGTTCTCCAGTGGAAGCGTTCCAGGGAGCAAACACGTGACGGGTACGAACAGTTTACTTTTGTTCTCCATGCAGTCTCTAGTGTTTTTGCCGGTGGAGGTCGCATGTGTAGCGGGGTACTGCAGATATCCCGGTGGTGGAAATACTTTCTTCCATCAAGAATGTGACTACAGAGCCCAAAAACAAAACTAGCTGCTAACAGTAAGTGTTATTTTAGAAACGGCTAGATATCGTAGGAATCTTGGGATCTGGGATCTTCAGAAGTTTTGTTGGTATAACGAGGTGGTCCCATCACATTGGAACAGAACACCAACAGGTTTGTTTTCTTTTTTACAGTGTAAGTTAGCTTAAAATGTAAAGTGCACGGCTAGATCGTTGCCTAGACACTCCAGTGAACTTTAAATTTGCCATCGATGGTTTAATTATTTAGCTAGTTGGCTTTGTGATTACAAATGGTGAACCTAGCCTAGTTTCTTGATCACTCCAGCCATCGAATTGACCTGCATTGCTACAGAACTAACCGCCTAGCATTGGTAACGTTAACTAGCGAACGTTAACGTTAGTTAGTTGTTAGACGATCAGCCTACTAACCTAGTCGGTCGTGCATGGGAATGTTTCCCCAATTCTTGCTCTTGAATACTGTCCTGTGTCCATGTCAGCATGCCATTAAGTTAGTTAGCTACGTTAGGCGTTGCATTGTTAAGAAACTTGGCTCCGTCGCTGAACAGTTTTGTCTGGAAATGTAACGTTAGGTTTTGTGTAGCTAGCTAGCAACAGTTTGGCACAAAAGAAAACCAACGAAACCTAAATTAGATGGTTGGCTAGCTATTTAACTGGGCTATAGCGAATGGTAACGTTAATAACCAACATTATAACGGTGCAGTGTAACGTTAGCTAACGTTAGTTAGTTAGTTAGTTCAGATGAGTCAGGTGTAATTTAGTGTAGGTAACGTTACTGTTAATAAGTGGAACAGAGCTGATGAACTTTTAGAACAACCTCTACGTTTAGTCAGACGTTTGTTTTATTCACCAGTGACGTTAGTTAAAGTTGTTTTCTGGGTGCCTCGTATCACGTTAACGTTACAGCTTGTCCACAGCATGCAGTTAGCTAACTGTGTGTTTTGCTCAAGATGAGATTTGATTTACCGTTTAACTTTAATTATGAGCGGTTAACAATGCCTACGAGCTCAGGTAGCTCGCTAACTTGCGCAAACATCTGTCTGTGCCAAGTTGCTTGGGACACATCCATCGTATCACGATAAGTGGAGAATGTGTCAACATAGCTGCCTGAAAGTAACGTTAGTCGGTTGCTAGAGGACACACGAAAGACATTTAGCCATTAGGTCGACTGTTCAGATTATTTATTTTATTTTGGCTTGTTTGTGATCCACTTTAAATATGAGTTTGCTTAAATATAAGCTGTTGTATATTTGTAGCTACAGTTTTGATCACTGTTTTGGAACGTGATACAGGATTTCTTGAGTTCATCTTCTTTTAAAATACAACTACACAAGAAAGAGTATCTGCTTTTGCTGTCTGTTCACCAACAGGGCTTACTTTGTCGCCATATCAAATCAAGTGTGGCAGGCGGAATAGGCAGATAGGTATGGGACATTGTTATTAGGTATAGGCATAAGCCACCGGCCAGTCTGTCAACAGCAGAGACTATTTTTTTATTTTTTTTATTTTAATCTCACAGAAAATGGGATGTATTTGGGAACTACAGTGTTAAACGTCAATGGTACAAGAATCGTCACCTACTCCAGGTATCAAACACAAGAGTGGCAGGAAACGCTCCTTGCTGGATCATAATGATTTCACCAGCACACTTAAGCTACCACTGCCCTTTAAATCAACCAGATAAGTCTCGTGCATGATCCAAAAGGCACTCCCTGACTCACCACTGGCTTTATACAGCTGGAGCTGCACAAACCTTAGCTTTGAGTCACAGGCTCCGGTCGCTTAGATTAGGTTTTATTGTTTGAACTTGGGTTGGTTGGTCGTCCCAGGTGGATCATTCCCCTTTTATAAAGTCTTTACGGATTAAGGTCTCTGCTCTTGTTTACACCACTGTGTTGGCCTCAGCTCTGAAGGAAGATTTCATATTAAACTGGCATCTCTAATATTACTTAGTTAGCGAGCACCTCGTTGATGAATTTGATTGCATTGAAGTTGGGGCTTCCGGTAAACTGTTGGCTCTCATCCAATCCCTAATTCAGTGCAACCAGGTTGCGCTGGTCAGGAGGGTGACTCAGTCGACAGAATCCACAATCCGCTCTAATGACAGTGGTCATCAGAAGATGGGATCAAAGTAGATGTGCTAGTGTGACGAAGAGTCAACATCCTCCCTTTATTTACAGTAACGGGCTTTGGCCATTGCAAAACACTGAATGTTTTCTTAATGCCTGGACATCTACAATGGACAATGTGGACCAGTGGATGTATCTCACATTCAGATTGTCTAGAAAGTCAGGAGAAAACGAATGAGTTGGGCCTAATGCAGTTCGTCTTGGCAACAATAGCATTCCTTAGTCAGATGTTATCTTGAACAGAGAAAGAGCCAGAGATTTGTAGCTTGGCAGTGATAAAGAATGGGACTACTTTTCTGGCATTTGGTTTCTGGCAGAGTTGGTACTAAACACAGCCCGTTGATAAGTTTTTTTTTATGGTTCTCAGTGACCTAGGCTAAGTGTTTGACTGCATCTGACTTTATCTCTTTGTAGCAACCTAATATCTTGAATGGTTTGAAAGTTTTTAACTCTGTTGGCGTCCTTTTAATGTTGATAGTGAGGAGGAGCACATTAGTCAAAACAGTCGTTGTTACTTGGACTGTGTTTATCCCTTTGAGGGTCAGCCTGCCCAGCGTACATTTAACAACGGTGACGGAACATGTGACCTCATGTGGGTGGGGGTGTCGGGGATTGGCTTACGATGGGCTCTCTCCGCTGTTTATCAGCAAAGCTGACATTTCACTCGCACGCTTGCTTGTTTTTGCACATCCTCTGAAGCTCTTTTGCCGTGACTTCCTCCGTAGCGCAAGCGTTTTTTTTTTCCGCGAAGCGAGCCGTCCGCGTGCTTGTGGGCGGAGCTCACGGAATATAGGAATACACCGGGGAGCTCATCGCTACACGGAGGGCTTGTGTCGTTTCGCACAGGCATACCACTGCCTCCTTTGCTGTTTTACAAGGCGAGTCCACTCCAGATATTGTGCATATGGTCTTTATTTCGAAAGGCAAAGCCAGAACTGTCCACATGGACCAGATTCGTCAAACGTCTAAAACCTTTTTTGTGAAGCACGGAGCCAGAGAGAGCTCAACAATTTCACTTGTTTTGCTCATTGCTGATGATATTTCAACATTACTGGCTGAACAATCTTAATGCTACTTGCACCAATTTGTATTTACTCCCAGTCGTTTGTAACTGAACCCCTGTGGGTGAAAGACACCAGTATCTACTAACTTGTTATACCGTCAATATTTCTTCAGCCATTTTATTGCATTTTACACAGCAGTTGTAAGTAGTTGGATCTTTCCTCTTGTCTCATTGTCTCTTTCCTCTTGTCTCATTGTTATTTTTACCACTCAAAAGCACACTGTTTTTCAGAGCCAATCATGCACTCTCTCCAAATCACGGAGAATGGACTAAACAGACACACTTGAAACCACAGCAGCACAGCACCTTTCTTTTCGGACAGGACCCGCGCCTGATATCAGAAAGATCTAAGAAAATATTTGTCAATAATTCCCTTGCCAGTTTTCCAGGAAACCTCTGGAATCTGTGAAGGAGATTAGTCTCAGTCAAGGAGACGGGTTTAAGCAGAAAAGGCCTCCGAATTATCCAGTCCAGTCAGAGGATAGGAATTCCAGAAGTGGACAAAGGCAGCCAGGTCATTGTTGGAGTAATGGAGTTTTCACATTTATATATTTTTTCCGTTCAAAGCCAGGCCACGTCCTAGACTGGAAAGTGCTACCAGCTGCTTTTTAAAGCTCCACCAGTTGCCATCCAGTTGAGGAGTGCTGTGTGCTATGGTGAAAACATGGGGCAGGGGCATAGGACTCCCAGCGACAGGGGTGTCTATTGGGTCTCTGACCTCGAAACAGACGCATGCTCCTTTCCAGATGAAATAACTTTCATTACATTATAGACGTTTAGCAGACGCTCTTATCCAGAGCGACGTACATAGTGCATTTCAGAACAAGGAACAAGTGCGTTAAAACAATCCTAAAAAGGTAAATACGTAAATACGAAGTACTAGGCGCAGTCAGTATGATTGGGGATTTTTGTTTTTTGAGGAGGGGGGGGGAACTACACAATATTGATAATAGTCACAAGGAGGTAGGGAGGGGTGGAGAGAGGTGCAGCTTGAAGAGGTGAGTCTTCAATCTGCGCTTGAAGGCGGTCAGACTTTCTGCTGTTCTGACCTCCACGGGGACGCAGGGATCTGGCAGGTGTGTAGGGTCTGATGAGCTTTTGGAGGTATGGAGGGGCAGATCCTCGGACTGCCTGGAAGGCGAGCACCAATGTTTTGAATTTGATGCGAGCCATCACCGGTAGCCAGTGGAGGTCAATGAGCAGGGGGGTGACATGGGAGTGTCAGGGGAGGTTGAAGACCAGGCGCGCTGCTGCGTTCTGGATAAGCTGAAGGGGTCTAATGGCCGATGCTGGCAAGCCAGCCGGGAGAGAGTTGCAATAGTCCAGGCGGGACAGCACCATCGCTTGGACCAGGAGCTGGGTTGAGTGGGTGGTGAGGAAGGGGCGGATTCTCCTGATACTTTCAACATTGGATTCCCAAATTTTGGCCAGAGGCCCCACACTGACCAGGACTGACAGTGTACAACATCCGGCCTCAATCACGGCTAGACGTCCCACCAAAGTGAATCGTTCCAAAAATGTGTCTCACTTGGCAGCAGTGTGGAGCGATGGTCCATGTCTGGCATGCGTATAAAATGGTTCAGCTGCAAATTCCTGCCGTGTTTTCCCTCGATGACGCTCAATGTCTTTGTTGGGAGGACCTGTTTGTTTGAGAGGTTGAGGAGCCTGCGGTCTCTTTCTGAAAAGCACTTCACTAAAAGCCCTTCTTTACTCAAGCGTCTCTGTACGTCAGCACGCGAATCGCCAGTGAATTAAGTTGCTTTCGTTATCGAAACGGTTGTAGTGGAATAAATTGATGATAAATGCTACTTGTAGGGGCAGACTACAGCGGCCGCATGCGTGCGGTTTTTGTTTCGTGTAGTTTGGACTGACTTTTGTGTGAGATCCCAGAGTATTCCCAGGGTGGTTGGGAATGTTCGCTGATAAATTGGGATAGAAGTGTCCCTCCCTTCAGCTTGGTATTGGAAGGCTGCTCCGTTGCATTTTTGTGGTCTTGGCCAAGAATCCTGTTTTTCTTTCTTTCTTTTCTTTTCTTTTTTTGTTACCCAAACTGCATGGATCTGGGGTGTGCATATAGCCATGACTGGACTTAATATTGGCTATAATGAGCATGGCGGAAGTACATTTTTGGCATGTTGGCAAAAGAATTTGGAGCCAGCTAACACACAGTTTTCCAGACAGTGCCAACATTCATGTGATTGGGGGCTCCTTCTCATGTTTATTTGAGGAGAGAATTGAGAAACGGGGACAATTGGCCTTGATTTCTGCGAGCACTGCCAAATGTAGGCGTTGTTTTTTCAGGTTGGACCAGAGGGTGCTGTGAAGGAAATGAGCCTAATTTTTCTGTTTTGTTTTTCAGATGATGAAAATGTTTGGAACAAAACCAAGGTCATCTTTAACCTTACATGACCTTGACATTTATTCATCCGCTTTCACCAAATTGAAAAGGTGGATTTGAGAAATGTCTCTACAGGCTTCATTAGAAACTGCTGTAGTAAGATATCTTTCTGGCTTACTTGGCTTAAGCAACAGCTTTGTTTTCATTGAAGGAGAAGATTCACTCTTGTGCTACAGTGTTAGCTGGTGCTTCTAAAATAGCTTCACATTGTTTACTAAACCAGACAAGTCACCCAAATAATATTTTATGATGGCACAGCAATTTAAAAGCAAATATCTTTGTTTATGGAACAGGAAGGACCAACTTAGAGTGATTTGTTTGATGTTTGACATTGACGCCAGATGACCCGTCTGGTGTGTTGAGGTGAAGACTGATATCACAGAGAAGATTGTGGGAAATTGCCTACTTTCTCTGTTTATGGCTGTTGGCCTGCTCAGGCCTCATCTCTCACTGCTGCAAGCTAGGCAGTAAAGCCAGGCGCGGTTAGATGGGTAAATGTGTTGGTGTTTCTCGTAGTGGATTACCTCAGTATGGTAAAGTACTGACTGTGTTCCACCCCTATATTTGGTGGTAAGAAGGGTCAGTCCACACACTGAACATGCTGATGGCCTACTGTCTATCCTTCCGCATGCAGACTCCCTTGTCGGAATCTTTTCCTCGCTAGTGGTATAATACAAAATTGAATTAAGTGGATTAATACACAGGTGAGAAGTGATTAAGTTGGAATTAAATTGAAAGCGAGTGGCACTCATGGGTGAAATTGGGTTAGCGACATGCTGATTCCTTTATTTGGTACCCCAATGTGTGCAGCCTTTGTATAATTTCTCGTCCAATTCAGGTGAGGTACTTTACTAAAACATCTGTGACCCTTTGAAACCACAGACCCTTATGTCGCTCTAAAAAAATGAAATGGTAAAAGCCATGCCAAGAAAAAATAATGCCCAATAAACATTCCCATTTTTCACAAAGCTTCAGAAAGCTTATTTTAAGCTCTCTGAACTCAGTAAACATAGTAAATGGCCGTTTCCTGGCCTGCACACATTTATTTACCATTTTCACATCCCACTATGTCCAACAGTGTGAGCTGCAGAATAGCTAGATGGCTCTCTGTGTTCCGCCATAAGCTTCACACCGCCTTGGGCGTGTATTAACAGTGAGTCATGCTTGCAGTCTCACACAGTTGTATATTGATACTGTGCTTATCCCTGGCGGTATAAATCAGGCTAAGAAAAGACACAAAGGCTGATTTATTGTGAGTGGGGTAATTGAAATCTGAAATGTGCGGTAAAAGAATATCGCCTCAAAAGTAAACTGTTCTGAACCTTTGATGTGTCTAGAAAGGTAATGACATCAAGCGCCCCCGGGCTGATAATCTCTAGCGATGGCATTGTTTCTCCAGCTCTCTCTGTGCCCCACCCCTGCCGGTAGGTAAGGATTCAGTGTGGCATTGAGCGTTGCTGGATCTCTCCTGGAGGAGCGCCAGGTTAAAAACGCCACTGAACTCTACGCACCCCACCCCAGCCACACGCCTCTCCCGCAGGCTCTCAAAACCATCTGTTCTACTGGAAGGGAAACGTAGTGAAGAGAGCTGAACAAAGCTTATTAAATAACCTGAGGGATATTCTGGAGGCAAAGTTGCTTCGATAGCAGGATGTTTTATTTGAAGGTGGGGGCGGGGGGTGGTGTTGGTTGGGTAGACATAAGAGGGTCTGTGAGAACCAGGAACACTGCCGGGGGAAACTGGAGCGCGGCCTGTTGAGCGCTCTGTTTTCCAACCTTTCCGCACTGCACCAGTTTCCAATCTGCTCTCTGGACCTGAGCACCACTACAGCTTTATGATAATGACCCGTGTCGTCTCTGTGTCTATGTGTCCCCGTCGGGCAGTGCTGAAGACAGCCCGGAGAGTCCAGAAGGACCCCAACTTGTCTTAAAGTGGCACAGTGGCGCCAGGCCTGGTGGGGTGGGGTGGGGTGGGGTGGGGGGGGGGGGGGGTTATGGCTTTGTGGTCCGCTGCAGCATTCCAAAGATAGAGCTTTACTTCACATGTGGACACGGTCAGCATTCAATTGCTTTCCCAGCCTGAAGCAGTCTTTATGCCACTTATCCCAGTGCCTCATCTGTGTACCTCTCTCCCTCCCTGTTTAAATTGCGTGCAGAGCTACTGTAATTCATATCATATAGAGATTATTTCATCACTTTGAAATTCAAGGAGAATGCAGACAAGAATGTCAAAACCGCAGCAGCCATTGTTAAGAGCATTTCCACATGGGTCTCAGCTGGGACAGGGTTAACTGCCCCTGTTAAGGGCATTTCCACTTGGGTCTCAGGCTGGGAGTGGGTTAACTGCCCCTGTTTAGGGCATTTCCACTTGGGTCTCAGGCTGGGAGTGGGTTAACTGCCCCTGTTAAGGGTATTTCCACATCGGTCTCAGCTGGTAGAGGGTTAATTGCCCCTGTTAAGGACATTTTTCCACATGGGTCTCAGCTAGGAGAGGGTTAAATTGAAGCTTCAGTTTTTCAGAATAATCACAGCTTTGGAGCTTTCAAAAACGCCCGCAAATGAGTACCGTTTTCTTTCTTACTGTAAACTTACTGGTGGTGCTTCTCATGATTTGGGTCAGTCGGTAGCACCGTTTAAACTTGCTTAATTTGAACCCCCTGGACAGATGGCACAGGAGCTGAGCTTTGTGTAAAAACGCAGCTGTTTTGGAATTTTGTGCCCCCCCCCACCCTTTCATGGTGCAGGTTTTCCAGGTTTTCCCACTGGAGTCTGGCAAAAATACACTGCTTTTTAAACCAGGAGCGATCTGCTCAGTGAATGTGTTCTGCAATCACCTGCTGAATGATGTAATCACACTGGAATCCAGTGTTGTGAGCGACCTGATTGGTCAAAATTTCACACGGGAGTAAAATAATGAAGAATGTTATACGCCAAGGTTCTGCTCTGCTGGTAGTTGTGCTCAAGGTCTGCGCTTCCAGCAGTGGCTATAGTGCGCCTTTCTTGACGTAAATAGGTGGACATTTATTTCTTTCACACAAATATAGTGAGGTTTGAGCTTCCTGGTGGGGGGAAAGCCAGGTTCTTAGCCGGAATGTCTTGGCACTTGCTGACTTGAGGTCCTTATTCCATTGATCTTGTAAGAGACCCAGGATAAATAGATGCACAACCACCCCATATTATGTCTGCCTGGCTGCTGCACTGTAATCCTGCAGAGTTGATCCATGGATTCTATGGTTAAAAGCGACTTGCGTGCAGCCAGGCCAGGCCTCCCCTGAATCGGTTCCTTTAGACAGTGTATCGAGAAACCACATGATACCAGCCGTCTTAATTGAAATATATGCCTCTTATCCAATTGATGTTGTGTCTTTTCTAGTTCTAGTGTAGTTTGTAGTGTGGAAGAGAGTGCGTGAGAGAGTGCGTGAGAGAGTGCGTGAGAGAGTGCGTGAGAGAGTGCGTGAGAGAGTGCGTGAGAGAGTGCGTGAGAGAGTGCGTGAGAGAGTGCGTGAGAGAGTGCGTGAGAGAGTGCGCGAGAGAGTGCGCGTGTGTCCATAATGCCCCTGTAGTGTTCTTTTCACAGACGAGGACGCTACACAAATTGGGTAATGAAAATAAAGCTCTGCACATCTAGAGAATGCTCTTCTGGTGTTGGTATCCTGGAGGCAAGGGCTGACTTGGAAGAAAATTCTCAAGTGAATAATTCATAATTTTTCTAAATATCAATTGTAATTTTTTTGGTATCAGTTCTTGATGGCACTAACACAGGGCTTCACACGGGCATGGTGAATAGTGCAGCAGATTGGCAGACAGACATTACATTACATTACATTATAGACATTTAGCAGACGCTCTTATCCAGAGCGACGTACATAGTGCATTTTCAAACTAGGAACAAGAACGTTTAAAAACAACCCTAAAAAGGCAAATATGAATCTAAGTACTAGGCGCAGTCAGTATGATTGGGGTTTTTTTTTTTTTTTTTTTGGGGGGGGGAATTACACAACATTAATAACAATAGTCACAGGGAGGTAGGGAGGGGTGGAGAGAGGTGCAGCTTGAAGAGGTGAGTCTTCAATCTGCGCTTGAAGGCAGTCAGACTTTCTGCTGTTCTGACCTCCACGGGGAGCTCATTCCACCACCGTGGGGCCAGGACAGACAGACGTCGAGATCGGGTGCTAGCATGAAGAGGGGGGGGTACCAGTCGTCCTGAGGAGGCGGAGCGCAGGGATCTGGCAGGTGTGTAGGGTCTGATTAGTTTTTGGAGGTATGGAGGGGCAGATCCTCGGACTGCCTGGAAGGCGAGCACCAATGTTTTGAATTTGATGCGAGCCATCACCGGTAGCCAGTGGAGGTCAATGAGCAGGGGGGTGACATGGGAGTGTCGGGGGAGGTTAAAGACCAGGCGCGCTGCTGCGTTCTGGATAAGCTGAAGGGGTCCCAGGCCAGCCAGGAGAGAGTTGCAATAGTCCAGGCGAGACAGCACCATCGCTTGGACCAGGAGCTGGGTTGAGTGGGTGGTGAGGAAGGGGCGGATTCTCCTGATGTTGTACAGGAAGAACCTGCATGCCCGGGTTACTGCTGCGATGTTCTCGGAGAGGGACAGCCTGTTGTCCATCACGACTCCGAGGTTCCTGGCACAGGGCGTTGGGGTCAGTGGAGTGTCCCCTAGGGAAATAGAGAGATTGAGAGGAGGAGAGGTTAAAGCAGGAATGTAGATGAGCTCAGTCTTGCCAGGATTGAGCTTGAGATGGCGGTTGTCCATCCAGCTCTGGATGTCTCTCAGGCAAGCGGAGACGCGGGCTGATACCTGAGTGTCAGAGGGTGAGAAGGAGAGAAAGAGTTGAGTATCGTCAGCATAGCAGTGGTAAGAAAGACCATGAGCAGTGATAACAGGGCCAAGGGATTTGGTGTAGATGGAGAAAAGGAGGGGACCAAGGACTGAGCCCTGGGGGACTCCTGTGGTAAGGGGACGGGGTGCCGATACTTTACCAGCCCAGGCAACCTGGGAGGAGCGTTCCGAGAGGTAGGACTCAATCCAGGCCAGGGCCGAGCCGCGGATCCCCGCTGCAGACAGGGACGACAGGAGGATGGAGTGATCTACGGTGTCGAAGGCGGCAGAGAGGTCTAGAAGTATTAGCACAGAGGAGAGGGAGGCTGCCCGAGCTGCATGAAGCATCTCGCTGACGGAGAGGAGTGCGGTCTCCGTTGAGTGGCCGGGTTTGAAGCCGGACTGGAGGGGGTCTAGCAGGTTGTTCTGGGTGAGGAAAGACGACAGTTGGTTAGAAACAGCACGTTCGATAGTTTTGGACAGAAAAGAAAGAAGGGATACCGGTCTGTAGTTTTGGATGTTGGAGGGGTCCAGCGTAGGTTTTTTCAGGATCGGGTGATGTGGGCTCTTTTGAAGGATGAGGGGAAACAGCCAGAGGTCAGGGAGGAGTTCACCAGGGAGGTCACAAACGGGAGGATATCTGGGGTGATTGCCTGGAGGAGAGATGAAGGGATAGGGTCGAGGGCACAAGTAGTGGGGCGATGGGAGAGTAGGAGATGGGACACATCAGTCTGAGAAAGGGGAGAAAAGGTGGAGAAGCAGGGGGGGGACACAGAAGGGGTAGAGAGAGAAAGAGAGTGGGAAACAGTGTCTGTGAGGGGAGGGGGAGTGGGGCTGAAGGAGCTGCGGATGTCTGCGATCTTCTCATCGAAGGAATCTGCAAAGTCGTCTGCAGTGAACGAGGAGTGAGGAGCAGGAGGGGGTTTGCTGAGGAGGGAGGAGAAGATAGAGAACAATTGACTGGGGTTAGAACTGTGTTGCAAATTTTTGTGTGATAGTAGGATACCTTGGCGGCGGTGACTGCTTTAGAGAACGCCGCTAGGAGAGTCTGGTAGGAAGAGAGGTCTGATGCGTCTCTGGATTTTCTCCACATCCTCTCAGCTGCGCGGAGACCGGCCCTTGAGGTGCGCAGGGCATCGGACATCCATGGGCAGGGAGGAGATGGGCGTGTGGGCCTAGAGACAAGAGGGCAGAGAGTGTTAAGTGATGTGGAGAGAGCTGTGAGCAGGGTGTCAGATGCAGAGTCGATAGAGAGTTGAGAGAAGGGTTTGAGAGGGGGGAGGGAAGAAGTGACACAGGGAGCAAGAGAGGAGGGCGAGAGGGAGCAGAGGTTACGGCGGACAGAGACAGTGGGGGTGTGGGGAGGAGAGGGACGGTGTGGAACAAGAGGAAGAGAGAAGGAAATTAAGTGGTGATCAGAGGTATGCAGAGGGGTAATACTGAGATCAGAGCAGGGGCTGTTCCTCTGGAAGACCAGGTCTAGGAGGTTGCCAGCCTTGTGGGTGGGGGGGGAGGGTTGGAGGGTGAGGTCAAAGGAGCGGAGAAGTGGTAGGAAGGCTGCAGACTGGGAGGCGACTAGATGGATGTTGAAGTCTCCCAGGAGGATCAGCGGGATGCCGTCCTCTGGGAAAAAACCGATCAGGGTGGCAAGCTCATCGAGGAAGCACCCCAGGGGACCTGGAGGGCGGTAAACAACTATAATGTACAGGTTAATAGGGTGGTTGATAAACACAGAGTGGTATTCAAAGCTTGTAATAGATAGATCAGAGAGGGGGAAAACAGAGAAAGACCATGAGGGGGAGAGTAGCAAACCAGTACCACCTCCGCGACCAGACGGCCGGGGGGTGTGAGAGAAGGAGAAGGAGGAGGAGAGGGCAGCGGGAGTTGCCGTGTTGTCTGGCGTGATCCAGGTTTCAGTGAGGGCGAGAAACTGGAGAGACAGGAAGGAGGCATAGCCGGAGATGAAGTCTGCTTTCCGTGTGGCAGACTGGCAGTTCCAGAGCCCCCCTGCGACGGTGAAGTTCTCGCAGGGAGTCAGTGAGGGGTAGCGGAGGTTGGAAGGGTTGCGTCGCCGTGAAGAGCCACGTTGTTGGAAGAGGGTTCTGAATGGAAGAGAGCAGACGGGGATGGGGAGAACACACATGGAACACACACAAACTGGGTGTCGCTCAGACACAAGTCTATTTGAAGTGCACACAGCTGATTGCAGTCGACTAACAGCTGAGTGAGACACTTCGCGAGCACGGATCAATTATTATTTCCTATCAAAAAGCACAATACTCCGAAACTATCAGTTTATCCGATCTAACAAGCTGAAAAAGCCAATCGCAGAACAAACACAACCTAGTAATGCAATTGCTTTGATCAGTGTTCAATAAGGTCAAGTTAAAACCACGCAAACAGCCTAGAACACTTAAAATCAGTGTTCAACGAGGTCTAATTAAAACCACGCAATCAGCAAACAGCGGCAAAAACACTTAAAATCGATACAACCTTTCGCGGGACGGTTCAAAACGGGTCTTGCTCTACAGGAAGAATGATGCACTCAGCCGTGAACAATCATTTTGTGTAGTACCAGCAGGTCACAGCCATGAGGTCAGTGTATCCCGTTAGCGTAGCACCCTGCTGCCATGTTTCCATCAGTCACAATGAACTGGGCTTCTGTTGCAACCCTGACGCTTCTTCATGCCTGAGACACCCCA
The DNA here is from genome assembly GCA_022702515.1 of Ilyophis sp. 1 JC-2022. Lineage (NCBI taxonomy): Eukaryota > Metazoa > Chordata > Actinopteri > Anguilliformes > Synaphobranchidae > Ilyophis > Ilyophis sp. 1 JC-2022. The sequence goes on from CM040405.1 coordinate 86,363,297, forward strand.
CTTACTGGTCTACACCCGTCAGCTAGCATCTGCATCGTGCTCACCTAGAGTGTGAAATTAACACCCGCCACCAGCCAAATGCTGGTAAAATTCAGATTGTGGCTGGTACGATTTTTACTCTAGCAGCCACTTTGGCCGGGAACCAACCAGGTTGTGTTGTATTGTAAAAGGTGATGTGACTGGTAACATGTTGAAAATGGCTGGTGATTTTTTTTAGAATTCACAAGCTACTCTGCCTCTGGCCAGTGGGTGAAAACATCTAATACGCTGCGCTCCCCCACACCCATGCGGAGAACATCAGTGGAGCCAGAGCTTTTCTATAAGTGGTTCTGATACTTATTTCAACGTGGGTTGACCATTTCAAAGCACACCCGCTGCTGTGATTAGCAGAGCAGTTTGGGATAATTGGGCAGGGAGGGAAAGCGCGTCAGTCGGCAGTGTTTTTTTCAGAACTGGGGCAGCTGGATTGCAGGCTGTCGATTGGTGGAGTTCAGCGCGAGGTCGGTCGCGGCGCGACGCACGGGCGAGGAGCGGCGCACGGGCAAGGAGCAGACATGCAGAGTCCCGTTCTTTTCTCAGGCTGACGCCACAGCACGCCGCTCCAGTTTCCAGCCCCGTAAGCGATATCTCCCTGAGGCCAGGAATCGGCCGCACCGGTTTCCTGTGTCGGAACCCGCTGTTCCCCGGGCGCTTTCCCTGTAAATTTCCAGTGGTCTGCAGTCATCCTTGTGCCTGTTAAAAGTGTCTGCTTCTTCAAGAGCTCTCCGGACGTCTCCGTGCTGGTGGGCTCTGCGTCTTTAAGAGCTCTGTGCACCATGGTTGGGTCCGTGGTCCGGTTGGGTTAATTTCTTTGTTCCGTGTCATCTGAACGAGGTTCTATTTAATTGGGCCAAACTTAATCGGGACTAAGACATAATCGCTATAACACATCTGAGCCCCGCAAGTCTTGAGTGCGGATTGTATTCCTGGCGCTATGCGCATCTGGACTGTTCCACAGCCAGGGTGGGTGCAGCTCAGGGTGGAGCTGACCACATCCTGCTCCTCACCACCAGCCCCTCGCTGGTCTTCAAACTAACCCCGACATCAGGGGGGAAAGACATGGCACACTTTTTGTTTTTTTTAAAGGAGGGGGTTTCTCCTTTCTGTTTCTTATTCATATTTATTATGTTTTTAAATGTAAGGACATTTTTGTGATAGAACCCATTTTAACAACTTAAGTAGATGTTCAGGGATGAAAAGCACGCACAAGCCACCAAACCACCTGTGTGCTTTCATTTTAGCGGCGGAATGGAAAATCTGGCAGGGTCGGGGCACCCAGTGCTACAGGTTCTGTTGAGGAAATTAAATCTATTTTAGACTTGTTTTCTCTTAAGCCCGTGTTATTTCAGCCTCGCCTTTTTTCATGCAATTTAATGCTAGTCCCCACTGTACCACATGCATATATAGACACATGCAAAAAATGTATGTAGAGGGTGTGGGCCATTTTAAAACTGCCTGGAATATGTATTATCTCTCGTCTTGTGCTGTAATAGTGGTATTGTCACATTGAGTGTACTTTTTATGCTGTGGAAATGACAATCCCCAGATGGTCTCTGAGCTGTTGCCATTGCCTTGGATCTCTCTCTTGGCCATAAAACTGCAGTCTTAACACGGTGGCCTCGAGACATAGTACATCAGTGTCTGTGTTATGATCCGCATTTTAACTGCCCCCCCTCTCCCTGCTTTAATCTTCAGTCACCGTTTGTTTACTATGACCGGTGAATTCTAAGGTCTCATTGGATCGCACCAGTTGTTGTTAAGCCAGATGTGCGCAAGGAAGGTCTGACTCTATTTTTGGAGTCCTGTCGCCCCCAACACACTGCAACAAAAATGTAGTCTGTTAGTGGCCAGTTGAGATGACTTAAGACGCTTTCACCGTTAATAATGAACTTACATATGAAATTGCATATTTTCCTTTTAAATGTCACTTTAGGTTGGAACTTTACCGGGACACATTTTGAAGCTGAGCAGTGATGAATTTCATTATGTGTAAATTCACAATATAACGCCTTTGTGTATTGGAGTAAGTCACTGTCTCTCTTTGGCCTTCAGCACTCAGAAAGCTCATGATTTCCCCCAAAATCTGGGTTCCTATCACTCAGAAAGCTCATGATTTGGCTCAACTTTGGGTGCCTACCTCATTGCTACCTATGCTAAGCAGTGACAGTGTAGTGTAGTGGTAAGGGAACTCGGCCTTTTAAACTTCATGGTAGATATCCAGGTAGGCGTTACTTTTTTACCTATACACAGTGTACTGAAGTGCTTCAATAATGACAGTAAGGTGATGATGATGATGATAATGAGATCGCTCCACAGCAATTTGAGGTAAAATTACAGCTTGTATCTAAGAATATGTTTTGTGTAACCAGAGGCCTGGATTTTCCACAGAAACAGATGAGGTTACCAAAACTAACTTGCTAAACTATGTGAAGAAAGAAAAACAAATTCTGCATTTATTGAAGTCAAAAGGACACATTGAATCCAGGCCTACACAATATCCTGTATTGCTTACTGCAACAAAGCAGTGACATTGATTTTTTAAATTTGTTTTTATGAAATGTATGTACAGGAAATTTACAATATAGGCTATTTTTATGTTTATTCTTTTGTGTATAACTTTTTTAGATTATTTTTTTATTTTTGCCAAATTATTGCTTCAGTATTCTGGGTATTGTGGTCTCTTTTCTCTGCAGTCAGAACCTGAGCCAGGGAGAATGAAAACCACAAACAATGATCCAAAATTCCTGCTTTTCCATATTTATGAAAAAGAAAAGAATAGCTTAAGTTCCTCTTGGTTCTCCAGTCCAAGCAGTGAAAACATCCCTGCAGTGTGTGTTAGTGAGTCGATGGGTCATTGAACTGACTGTATGTGTCATCCGGACTCCCTCCTTCTTAATCTCTTCTCCTGCGAGGACAGCGTTGTTTTCACAGAGCTCTCTGGTCGTGTTTTTGTTCATCGTACCCCCCCCACCCCCACCCCCACCCTAACACATGTTTTTGCTCTCTGTGTTCCTCTCAAGAATGCATTGTGTGAGGCTCCCAGATAAATAGCCTTGTTGTCACAGAGCCACTTTCTGCACTCTTGTTTGTTTTCGGCATCGGAGGAAAGGTACGGTGTACACGTGTGTGCACATGCGTGCGCGTGTCTTCGTGCGTGTGCTTGTGCACATCGTCTCCACATCTCGCGGTAGAAGTTGAGGAACACCCTGCAGCTGCTACAAATGGCCCAGAGTGTCAAAAAACATGGGAGCCCCAGCTCGTCAACTCTCTGGCAAAACCAGTGCTTCTCATACCGTCTCATTAACCCTTTAAGGTGTAAAATCACAAATATATGATTAGAATGTTCTTAACGGAAGAATGACAACCACTACAGGTAATTTTAAGCAATTGAGTTCTAGAAAACTGACTTAGAATTTAGAAAAAACATTCCAAAAAACTCTTCAAAGGGTTAAAGCCCCAAGTTGGAAGGCTCCCAGAACACTGATTATAAACCTGGCCATTTGTTCCAAATCACACATCCATGCAGAAAGCAGGTTTCTGGACCTTTAAGAAGTTATAGCTAAACTACGTTAAAATCTGTTTTTTATCCGTAAGGTTTTTTCAATCTATAATACTGGGTAATTCAGCAACTTTAGGTGTTTTTGTGTTTACCTCCTTGATGCATGTTGATATGCGCCAGTATGCAGTGCAATGATTGGCTAACAAGCTGTCAATCATCAGGAGAGTTCCTGTCTGGCTGAAAGGAGATTGTGCTGATATGTGCAGTTTAGGGACGGACGGTGGAAGAAAGGTCATCACACATTTCAGAGCGACTCCGTTGACGATAATCAGACGCCGATCTCTCTCCACCTACAGCAGCTATCTCTCCTGGGCGTGACTGAACTACAACTGAGCCCATGATCCAGCGTTGACATGGTTGTTGCACACTTGCAGCAGAGTGGACCAGGCTTGAGCTGCCTGCTAATGCAGTTGGCTCACCCTGTACCCTTCCAGTGGAGGATATGGTGAAACTAGCTCAGAGTAGCTAAATACACAGCATCCAGTAAGGGACTGAAGCTCTGTGAAACTACGTACCCCAGGGACCCACAGCCTGTTAGAGCTCAAATGACGCATGTTTATACAGCTGCTCGGTTGCAGTATGCCTCCTCCACACACATGTCCAGCTCAGCCAATCAGGGTCTTCCTTTTTCAGGTCAAGTTCACATCCCATTAAGCGTGTGCAGGTAGACTCGATCAGCCAATCACAGATTGACTGATTCATCGGTTGTCATCCAGTCAGCGCTGGAATTTTGCGAGCGTGACACGAGAATGTGCACGGTGTATTTAAGATTTCAGAATTATCAGCGGAGAGCCACAGGGACCCCTTGAGGGTAAGAACGTTGGTTGTCCAGACACGACAAACAACATATTTGCCGTTTTCTGCCAGTGCGGTCCAATTTTTCTTTGTTGAACTTTCAATTTTGAAACAATGAATAGGCCCATCTAAAACTTAGAATGTGTCTGGCCTCTTCTTACAGTAAAAAAACTGGTCAAGAAACACTTGCAATATTTAAGGTTGGGATTAATCCTAATAAACAGGCCTGCCCCCACCATGACTATTTATTATTTATTTATTATGTATTATTAGTAGCATTCATTGTCATCAAATGGGCACCAGTACATATCTGCTATTGTCATGTTATTGGCACTGTTTGGAATGGCATACAAAATTGCATCTTGTCACTGAATTCGTTGATGGTTTTATCCAGCTTGTAAGGAAAGGCTTGGGTTCGTATCTGTATGTGAGCTGTTTTTAATAGAAATGAGAATGCATGCTGGAGGGGCTAAAAAAATAGGCCAAACTGTTAAAACAGCCAAATTCATTCATTTCTTGCAGTTAATGTAAAACACATATATAATGTTTCCTTGGTGTGTTGAGCATTGAAGTATTAGTGCTTGGTCTGCTTTGAACCTCGTTGCTGGCCGTGCCCTTTCTGTGGAAGAAAAGCTGCTAAAATGAAACATTTTTAATGAAAACCAGGGACACTTTTAATCATGCATTTTTAGGTGCTGATGTCTTCTTTTCACGTAGAGCGTAGTCCAGCTGCACGCCCATGCATAGCTGCCTGCACCAAGCCCATGCATAGCTGCCTGCATCAAGCCCATGCATAGCTGCCTGCACCAAGCCCATGCATAGCTGCCTGCACCAAGCCCATGCATAGCTGAGTTTGGTGGGGTGAGGAAAGGCAAGGTGTACTTGTGCTCAGATGGCAGCTTAATTCTTCTCTGTGGAAATAGTGGTGACAATGCTCAGCTTGGTTCATATGTTGCAGGCTTAAAAAAACATTGAGCCAGTTTAATATTTTCTTGTTCTGGCTAGCGAGTGATTTTTTTGGGAATAATTTTGAAAGTCTTGTTCAAAGGCTGTTGTGAGTGTTACGGATGTTGACGTTGACGCTCTTTCTTTCCGAATCTTCCGCCCCGTGTTCTTACCCATTGGCGGTTTTTGGAAAGCGGGTTTCTGCAGCCGTTTATTTCCCGACCTTAGGCCACAGTAAGATGCCCATTAGCACTTCTTAACACTGAAGCCATCTGCTAAACTTAATGCAGCAGCAAGCTTAGAACTGGCATACAAGGGTTGTGGAGAAGACCTGGGTATGAAATTCACTTTTTCTACCCACTGGCCAGAGTGGCTTGTGGATTCAAAAAATCACCTGCCATTACCTTTTACTGTATAACACAATCTGGTTGATTGTCTTCCAAAGTGGCTGCTTGAGTAGCTAATCTTACCAGCCACAATAAAACGGTTTCTCAGCATTTGGCTGGTGGCGGGTGTTCATTTCACACCCTGCGCTGGACTCTTGATCTCCAGGGACTTGCGGTCACTCGCCCACAACGTGGTTTGGAGAAGGAGCGAGAAGACCTCTTCAGTCTGCATTGCCTTGCCTGTGGGGAAACTCTTTCACATAGACATTAAACACTAGTGTTTGCAAGGCTTTCTTTAGCACACGTTAACGGGCGGACAATAGAGTGGATATGGAGAGGTCTGTATGGTAGGGTATCCTAATTACTGGGAGTTTCTTGTAGTCAGATAGACGGATGTATGTTGTTATCCAAGGGGTAGTGTGTTGATTGTAATACTTCCACATCTCCTGTTGCTCAGCCTTGGAGCTGGAGACACATGATATACCGTCTAGGATTTCCAGGGGTGATCTCATCCATGAATCAAAAGTCATTTATTCAAAATTCCCATCAAAGAGGATTTTTTACCTGAAGCAATTGTTTTGCATGACTTGTAAATAAGATATATCTATAGTAAGGAAACTGGTGACAGACTTGCATAAATGATGGAGGCCCAATAGCATGGCCTATAGGGAGAATAACATGGTTCTGTTTGTTTGGTTGTTAAATGCGCCTTTCCTCTCTCCCGCATGCTATGTTATTTACGAGCTGCGAGTCTGTTGGGTGAATACGAGAGAAGCTGTTATCCGGAAATGACCCATCCCTCGTCCATCTTTTATCGGTTTATCGGAACCATTTCTCCCTGCCGCACTTCCTGTGCTGTTTGGCAGTGGATGGCAGTACCACGCTATAGTGTTGCTGCACCTGTGTGAGCGCCCCTTGGGGGGGGGGGGACAACGACGACATAGAGAGTCTCTGTGTCGTAGAGCGAGCAGCTAGTGTGAGCGAGCTGAGAGACGCTCTTTGTGTGGGCAGCAGCTGAGTCGTTGGCATGCACACGGTGACGTCCTCCGAAACGCTCAGAGATGTCCTTATAAAACCCAGAAACGTGCTCACAAAACGATGTCCTCACAAAGTGATGTTTTTCAATGAGATGTCCTAAAAAAGTGATGTCCTTTGATGAGATGTCCTCAAAAAGTGATGTCCTTCGATGAGATGTCCTCAAAAAGTGATGTCCTTCGATGAGATGTCCTCAAAAAGTTACGTCCTTCGATGAGATGTCCTCACAAAGTGATGTTTTTCAATGAGATGTCCTCAAAAAGTTACGTCCTTCGATGAGATGTCCTCACAAAGCCTGCAGAATATCAGGGATGGCCTGGCGGCTACATCAGAGACTGTAATGCTGGGGCACCAGCAGGTCTGCTAAAGAAACATCATAGAAAAATGTTAGACACAATAATAGTGCAAGCAACTGTAGTCATACACATCTTCTAGATCCTATGACATTGGACCAATTTCTGGCAGTTTTCTGAAATACATTAGTAATGTCTGGGTCTCATCAATCATCTTCATACTTGTGTGATCTGGCAGGCAAATATCCTCTTTTCTTTTTCCATGATCACACTGCGAGAACAGTAAGATTGATCTTCCAGAAACAAACAACAAGCTGGTCTGTTTTCTTTTTTTTGAATGAGGTTATTTGTTGTAATTATGCTGTCATTCCAAATTTACTTTGAGTTATTTTTCTTACAGGGATTCCCGTTCATGTTGAAAATCAAGTTTGTAATTATTTGCTTTGGATAATTAGGTGATTTTATTGTTCATGGCTGTTTGTTTGCATTCACTGTTGTCCTCTACTTTGAACCGAACAACAGCTGTCTGTCTGCGTGTAACTTCATTACTCTAACTAATAGGCCTAACATTCCCAGAGTTTAGCCTATTTGGCATGCGCTGTCCAAGGAGGACGAGGGTGAAAGGGGTGGGGCTTGAGGAGGTCTTCCTGTTTACCCCAGATCTCAGAACGTATCACGTCAGCTGAGGTGATCTAGGCACGGGCTGGGGTTTGACATGAGAGCACATCTGGGACTACTTTTGAGAGGATTTTGCCATTTTACAAGAACAACACGGACCTGGCCTACCCTGAAAAAAAAAAAAAAGAAAGTATTTACTGACTGTGCTTTTCAGGAAATTCCTGTACTGCATAACCAGACGATATTTCTTTCTCTTCTCCACCCCCCTCCCCCAACCCCCCCCCCCCCCCCACTGCGCTCTCCATGACCATTTCCTGAAAAACACTTCAAGCATTTGAAATACAATCCTTTATTTCTCTTGCATTTTCTTTCTGAAGAGCAGCAGATGGGAAGTCGAAACGGGGGTCTGACTGAGGCCTTTCTGCTGGTACGAGACGTGCCTTGCCCCGGTTCGGGGGTCTGACTGAGGCCTTTCTGCTGGTACGAGACGTCCCTAGCCCCGGTTCGGGGGTCTGACTGAGGCCTTTCTGCTGGTACGAGACGTGCCTAGCCCCAGTTCGGGGCGTTCGTAGTGGCAGTACAGAGATGGGACGAGACTCCCGATTGAACCAGACCCTCGCTGACCGCAGTGTCACCAGGACCTCTGGGTCCCTCTGTGGTCAGCTTCCATAACTAGCCAAGTTAACCTAAGAAAAGTTGCATACAGTCACACACATTCTTCCTGGTGTTTATAGTTAGCGTTAGCATCTGGACCGCAGGCTTTGTGGTTGGAGGACGAGCTAGAGAAGAAGAGGAATTGCTTACTCTCCCGTCGCCTCCGTTACCCGAGTTTGTGCCAGCAGATAACTCTGTTTCAGTGACAGTGCCGGAAATGTCTCTCTGTTGTACAAGAGACTTCTCACCAGCTCCGTGCAGTGGGCCAACCTGATGGAGCAGAGAGTGACGCCCAAACTCACAGACCCTCCCAACAATCCTCTGGTGTTCTCTGCCACGTAAACTGATCCCAGGTCAGTTTAGCCAACCCTATTCCAAGCCCTAACCATTATGTGAGAGCTGATGAAGCCGATCCAGGATCAGGTCATTGGGTCACGACGTGGATATACCTCATGCTCTTTTACGTTAACTGTACAGTAGACTGAGACCAGTCTGAAGCTGTGTTTGTTAAACACGGTGGAACATCCATTTACTGAATCGTAATACATGCGGCGTAAACTCTCTTTCTTTCAAAGGCCTCAGTATGGGATTTGGCATGAATAACTGAGGTCAGATGTTTATAAGCACGAATAAAGAACGAATCTGCTCTTTGGAGCAGCATTCAGTCCAGCTTCCAAGCTCTAAACCTAATCCTAACCCTGCAGTGTCGGTTAAGGGTTAGCGTCGCAGCGATGCTAACAGAGGGCGTTTTTTAATGCTCAGTGTCACAGGAATGCTAACAGAGATTGTTTTTAAGGGTCAGTGTTGCAGGGATGCTAACCAAGAGTGTTTTAAGGGTCAGTGTCGCAAGGATGCTAACAGAGAGCCTTTAAGGGTCAGTGTCGCAGGGATGCTAATGGAGAGCGTTTAATGGTCAGTGTTGCAGGGATGCTAACAGAGATCGCTTTTAAGGGTCAGTGTTGCAGCGACGCTAACAGAGGGCGTTTTTTAATGCTCAGTGTCACAGGAATGCTAACGGATCGTTTTTAACGGTTAGCGTCACAGCAATGCTAACAGAGATTGTTTTTAAGGGTCAGTGTCGCAGGGATGCTAACGGAGAGCATTTAATGGTCAGTGTTGCAGGGATACTAACAGAGAGTGTTTAATGGTCAGTGTTGCAGTGATGCTAACAGAGAGCGTTTTTTAATGGTCAGTGTCGCAGGAATGCTAACAGAGCGTTTTTAAGGGTTAGCGTCGCAGCGATGCTAACAGAGAGTGTTTTTTAAGGGTCAGTGTTGCAGGGATGCTAACAGAGCGTTTTAATGGTCAGTGTTGCAGGGATGCTAACAGAGCGTTTTAATGGTCAGTGTTGCAGGGATGCTAACAGAGAGCCTTTAAGGGTCAGTGTCACAGGGATGCTAACAGAGAGTGTTTAATGGTCAGTGTCGCAGGAATGCTAACAGAGCGGTTTAAGGGTTAGTGTTTCAGGGATGCTAATAGAGAGCGTTTTTAAGGGTCAGTGTTGTGGTCCCGTTGGCCTCTCCCGAGTGTGTGTTTTTGTACGTTTCGTTCCACTACCTTCCCCTTGGACGCGCGTGTGGAGGGCGGAGAGCATCTGAGTTCAGTGGCGCTTTGAACACTAGCCAGAGCAGGACGGCTCCTAATGGTTTCAGCATGGGCTGGAGAGGGGGGCGTACAGAGCGAGGTCCGGGGAGCACAGACACCCCCTTTCATCCCTCCCCACGGGACGGGAGCCCCACACTGCCTGGAGATAACATCGTTTCTGATGGGCGCAGCGCATATGTGTGTGTGTATACATACTGCAAGTGTTTGTGCATGCACGTGTTTTATGCACATATGTGTATGTGTATGTATGTGTATGTATGTGTTTGTGTGTGTGTGTGTATGTTTATGTGTGTATGCGCCTACTTTATGTGTGTATGTGTGTATGTGTGTATGTGTGTGTGTGTGTGTGTGGCCTGAGGGGAGGGGGAATAAAAACATCATTCCCTGTTTATTGGAAGAAAAACATCATTCCCTGTTTATTGGAAGAAAAACAACGTTCCCTGTTTATTGGAATGGTGAGAGTTTGTTATAAACGCAGTCCTGTTCTGCTGACTAGCTGCCTTGTTGTACGCGCTCTGGAGAGACCAGCACAGAGTTAAAGCTGCAGTGGCCTGTGGGAGGGGGGGGGGGAGCCTGTCGGTCTGGAAGCATGGACCTTGTTGCCGGAAAAAAACTGTAACGGGAGAAGATGTGGGAGGGGCCTGAGAGAGGGAGAGAGGAGAGGAGAGCGTGCTGGCAGAGTGGCCAGTGTTGGTTCGCTGACTGGTCCCTGTGGCCAGTGATGGAATTTCCTGCTGCCGGGCCACGGCTGAAACGTCTGTCTGTGGCTTACAGGACTCGGGCTGCCCACGGGCCCCTCTCAGACGCACACCGGAGGACCGGGGAATGGCCACCGACACGCTGACCGAGCCTGGCAGGCTGGACAGAAGTGGGAGCTTCTTCAAGGTGAGGGAGAGGGGAGAGGGAGCTGGGTCTTTGTGTCCGTCTGTCTGTCTGTTTGTCTGTCCGTCCGCTCCCTGCTGTTGTTCCTCTCAAATGTGCATAGCCGTTTCTCACAGCTGTCTTTCAGCAGGAGCTAATGAGCAGAAAGTGCAGTGTTGATCAAACACACACACACACACACACACACACACACACACACACACACACACACACACACACACACATGAGCATAGCACTAGAGGAGGGAAAAAGTGAGGCAAAGTTTTGCTCAGCACTTTCACAGCCCTTGGAGCTATCAGATGTCGTCTGCTCGACTCGTCGTTCGGGGCGATACCGTTTTAATTACAGGGAGCCTGATCTATTAACAGAGGTAGAGCAAGCAGAGTATTTCCTTCCTTTTTGTCTAAATTACCTCTATCCTCAATTAAAGGTCTTTTTCTCGAGCCTTATTTATTCATAGGAAAAACTAAGACAAGCTCCCTTTTCTTAAGAGACAAAAAAGAACACGAGCTAGGCTACTCCCCCGGGGCTATGCTAACAGCTGTATCAGGATCTCCTGTCAGTCAGGTAACTGATTTCAGTACCCCTCCCTCTCCCTCTCCCCTCCCCCCTCTCCCTCCCCCCTCCCCCCCTCTCCCTCCACCCCTCTTCCTCTCCTTCTCCTTCTCACCCTTTCCCTTCAGTATGTCCCACTCTGAAGCGATTGTTTCACTTCACAGGTTTTTTTTTTGTGCCACTTCTTTTGGGGGGGGGGGGAATCAAGGCCGCCAGGTGGCTTTTAAGCGGCCTGACGCCACGCTTGAGTACAGGGCCGGAGACTTCCTGTCTTACCACAGCAAAAAAAGTCACACGTTAGGAGGGGTGAGTGAGAGTGCTGGAGATTTCGGACTACAGGGAGCCTGTTACCCTACTGGTTGTAGGGCTTCAGACGTCCTCACAAACCAGCGTTCGCCTGCAGCTGTTCATTTTTGCTCGCTGCGTTTCTCACACACTCTCCCACGCGCTAGAAAAGCCCAGGTCTGTGGGTTTCATCTGCCATTCTGACAAAAGGATTCCTAAAATCTGAAGGAAAATTTTCCGTATGTTGGCCCCCCTCTCCCGCAAAGTTGAAATTAAATATGTCCTTGTGGCGCAAGGAGTTAATTTATCTATCAGGATATCACCGTATGCACTCTTAAGGCTGCGATCAAGGCCACTCAGACGCACTGAGATAAACTGCGATTCACGGAGAGCTTGGTGTCTCCTCGCAGAGGCATAAATTAAAGCCGTTAAATGGGCGCTTACTCAAAGAGCGGCGTGTAATTACTGATCCGGCCCTGAAATGTGCGGATCTCCACATCTTAACTCGGCACAAGAAATGTGACTCAGCGCCAGGAGTGTAGGCTAACAGCAGAGGCTCCAGATAGGCCCTTTAAAGACTCTCTGTCACCCAAGTCTCACTTTGCCTCAGACCCATGAACTACATTTACACCGTAAACACACTGAATAAAAGTTGGTTCAGATGCCTCGCTGGTCCTTAGAAACCAACCGCAGCTCAAAAAATGGTTGGAGTCGGCAGATTGTTTTATTTTTCTGTTTAGTTTCTAGTTTTTCTTTTTTCTTTTTTTTCCCCCCTCAGTGTGAGTGACTCAAAGCTCCAAGCTGAATGTCAAGGCATTTCCGTGGTGGTAATTGGTTACAAAGGGAAGCCAAGTCTGGGAACTGTAGTCCTGAACAATAGATCAAACATGTCCGCCACCTTTTCTAAAGGCATCCTGCGATCACAACCTGCGTTTCTAATTTGGATGAAAGACAAACTGCTCACTTTCACAGTTCACTATTTCCCTGGCCTGTGGGGACAAGTTTTGGACCGCCCATCGCATTGTACACTGAGAGACTTACACAACTTACCTTTTTTATTAACGTGCAATTTTCTTTGTCCTGCTGGATGTTTTCTGAAGAAATTCTGAAGTGAAATGCCTGGAACAAAATGGAAATTGTTTGACAGGTAGATTGCCCATTCAAGGCTGGGGTGAATTGGATCCAGGGAGGCACTGACAGGGATAGATGTGATATTTGGTACATTACTGGAGGACAAAGACAGTGATTGAGAGTCGAACAGCACTTGGGCACTGTGGCCACCTCCTCTATTGATGTGGACAGTGCCAGTTTCGGTTTGTGTCTCTCACTTTCTCTCTCTCCCCCTCCAACTCTGCTCTCCCTCCCTCCCTCCCTCCCTCCCTCCCTCTTTCTCCCTCTCTCCCTCTCTCTCTCTCTCTCTCTCTCTCTCTCTCTCTCTCTCTCTCTCCCTCCCACTTTGTCTCAGGCCAGTGAAAGCAGTCTCTGTAGCTGCACTTTCCTGTTGACCACAGGCTCTGGAACCCTTTCATGGCTTTCAGGCTCTAAGGCCCTCACCTCTTCTCATTAGACTCTTTTTTTGGACAGAGACTTCAAACGAGACTTCTTTTTTTTAAGGGCCTGCTGTAGGGAGCTTGAACTTCTCCATAGAAAAATCTTTTGGGTAGAAAATGGATTTGTGTTTATTTTTGCCATCTGGAATTTTGGCTCCAGGCTGACCGCCCACAGTTATCTGTGAAACCCCTCCCTTCCTCCAAATTGAACTGTCATTTTCTCTTTCTCTATCTCTCTCTCTCTCTGACTTTCTCTCGGGGGTGAAGAACTTTCTCAGAAGTGCTCTTTGCAGCACATTTTGCTCTCAAAGCGTTTTTGCAATGGCACCACAGCGCTCCGGTGACTGCCACCACAAAGCCTGCCTACGCCGCCACTCCGCTAAGCCCTGAGGTGGTGTAGTTATTACTGCCCCGCTGGTTCTTCAGCCTCCGAGCTGCCACAAGCCACCCTGAGAGCGCTTGGCGTATCGGGCTCTGTGTGAACTCCCAGTGCGTTTGAAGGCCACGACTTGACGGTTTGGCCAGATCGCAGGCTGTCTTTATTATTTTTTTTACGGTTGAGGAGAGTAGTAATTGGCGGAGGTGTGGGGACGCTGCGTGTCGGCATCCGTGTGGTTTCCCTGCTGCCTCTGTCCTGGATGCTTTTTCTGACAGAGAGGGGGTGGCGGGAGGGCTGCTGGGTTATTTCGGCTCGTTGGGACGGGGTTAGATAAATAAGAGACTGTCCCTGGAAAAAGCCCTGACTCAGGAGGAAGGGAGAGGGGTTTTATTTTTGCTCAGTCCTTTTCTTTCTTTTGGAAAAAAAAAAAGGTTTTGGAACTGCGTCCACAATAAGATCCACACTCCATGGGAGTGATGGCACGAGGCTGAAGATTTCAAATGTTTCACCATCGCAAGTGAAGTGGTTTTACGAAGGGAAAGCGGTACAGGCAGGTTATTAAACCATTTATTGAAATGTTTTGACCGTAACAGGAATGCTATGCTTAATAACCGCAGCTACTCCGGGTTGGCATGGTTGTTAGGGAAAGTTTTAATATTCTGAACACTTAAACACATTAGAGGATTGTCTCAATGACTCATTGAGCTCCTGAGCTATTCCAAGGCGTTCAGTACTGCGAGGAATTCTCATTGGACAGAAGTGGTCCGCATTGGGTGTAAAATGTTTCACCCTTCTTAAGGATGACGGGTCAGGATAAGCGCTGTTTTAGAGCGCTCCTCATTCTCTTGGATGGACAGGGATTCCACACCAAACACCCATCGTAAACGGAACACCAAGGTGGAACGTGGCCTGAAATTTGCCAATTTTTTCCAGTATATTAAAGATCGCCATCTGCTGCCCACTGCGGTCACTGCAGCTGTGGGCAAGCCAGGCCGAAATCCCGCTGCAGCCCGAGAGATCCCGCCACAGTCCCAAGAGATCCTGCCACAGCCTACATGTGCAGTGCTCAATTAACAAGGCAGGAATCGCGCAGGTCACCGTGTGTGGAGGGAAATAAATCAAACAATGAGCTGTTCAGTATGCAGTGAGCCCATTGATTCTAGCTGCCTGAGGTCCGACACCGACCCAAACGGCGCTCGGCGTAGCGGCCCTTTCAGACACGCTGTGCCGTGTGTGCGGACCGCGTCGCCGTACATCCCGAACAATTACCGCCACATCCCCCTGGAGCACAACACAGTCCCATAAGAGACCGATCTGCGCATTCTGTTTAGTCTGTCACAGGAGAAAAACACGCCCCTCATAATTACTATGTCAGTGAGCAGATGCTGAGCTCAGTGTGTGTGTGTGTGTGTGTGTGTGTATAATCCTTGTGTGTGACTTGTTGGGAGTCCTTTGTAATCTGTCCAACTACTCCGTCATGCTTTCTGTGAAGTTTCAGAAGAATACATGACCCAACAAAATATTTAGTTAACTGCTCTTTTTGCAGCATATTGGTGCAAATTATGCAAATCGTACTAACGTGTGGCCGCCGGACAGAAAGAGCTCAAAAGTTCGGCTTCACCCCGTTTCACCCCATAAAATTCTTCTTACGTGCATCTGCTTGTATTCAAAGTTATTGAGATTTATCGACGGAGTGCTGTGTTTGAACCACAGTAGAGGATGGTCTGTTCTCTCATCTTATGTCTTTGAAAACCTTAGTGTTTGGGAGACTCACCAAGAACTTTATAAATACCGATTTTCACGATGTGCCTGCGTACAGTCGGCGAATAAGAGCCGCTCTCATTTTTAAACCAGTATTTAAGTCATTAAGAATGCGTATTCACTCTTCCTTTTTTAAAAATAATAGTAACTTTTTACTCTGTAAACACGGCTCTTGCTTTAGGACATTATGCTCATCGCCGGGCAGAAAATGATGTGCTAATGACGCTTAGGCATTTCCAGGCAGCAGCCTCGCAGAGGCCAGATCAAAGCGGGATCATGGTTGTTATGATCCAGAGTTTACCTCCGAGGATGTTTATGCTGGAGCAGGGAGATGATTACGGCGTTATCTGTGATTTAAGCGGGGTTTATTTCTGAAAGCGTTGGATTAGGGCCCGTGTGCGCGAACGCCACAGGCCGTGCATTTTCTGTTTCTGTTTCTCCGTCTGTCTTCTGGCTTTTTTTTTTTTTTTTTTCTTCCTGGAAACGGGAAGTCGTTCCTGCGGGCGACAGAGTGAGAGAACAGGAAGGTGACGAACGGTTTCCCCGGTTCTCCGGGCCTCAGGATGTGTCCGTGCGCGTCCGGGTTTGTTTCTCTCTCCCTCCCTCCCTCCCTCCCTCCTTCCACTGCTGTTTTCTGTGTGCCTGGTACTCACTCCTGTCATTATTCTCTCTCTCTCTGTCCCGATTGTTTTTCTCTACCGAAGCTGATTGACACGTTCGCCTTGGAGATCGGAGAGCTGAAGCAAGAGATGGTGCAGACGGCTGTGCCTCCGGAGAGAGGCCCAGACCCAGAGGTCCTGCAGGGGTAAGTCTGCGGCCCCCAGGCCGATCTGCGCCGACCCACTGAGCGTGCTCAGTACTCCCGTCTCCTAAATCTGAAGAGCTGCCACTGAGGCAAACGGTAGCCTACTCTGGCCTCAGACTCCAACTCTCACAGATTTAGCGCTGTCCGCTAGATTTCGCCCACTGGGACTCTTACTTACTGCCTTCTTGACTACTTGTGGCTAGCGTAGGGTGCTAATTGATGCCAATTTGCAAGGCGCCGTGAATTGTTCATATTGTTTATAGAGCTACAGTAGAAATGGACTCTTTCCCAACTAAACAAGGGTTTGTAATAGACGCCAGTAGGTATGGTGTTACACACAGCCTCTGTGTGAAGTTTCAGTTCTATGCCTGTCAGTCAGTCATCAGTGTTACCCACAGAAGTACGGTCAGTGTGAGTCATTAGCTTGTGGGAAATCAGAAAGAGTCATTAACGTATATTGAGGCTTAACACAAAGCTGAAACTGGTAGTCATGACTTATTAAGTGTCGTCACTTTCATGGAACTCATTGATGAGGTATATTTTTTGCCCTGGAGGAACATCGTTTGAACTCTGCTACTGTAATGTCGAATGGTACATTTTAGTTGCGCTTTCTATTTCTCGCTATCTTCTCGCTTTTTCCTCTTTTCTCTCTCTGATACTTGCACTCACCCTCTCCCTCCCTCCTTCATAAAAGTTAGCGGAAAGCGATATGTCTCAAATCTGAAGGTCAGATAAGCCCAAGACTCATGTAGGCTTAAAAAAAAAAAAACACATCCAGAATATTCTTTTGGAGGTGTTTTGTGTGCACTCGTTAAACAGTGGCTCAGATTTAGATTTGGTTTTGAAGGTGTTTTGTGTGCACTCTTTATACAGTTGCTCAGATTTAGATTTGGTTTTGAAGGTGTTTTGTGTGCACTCGTTAAACAGTGTCTCAGATTTAGATTTGGTTTTGAAGGTGTTTTGTGTGCACTCTTTATACAGTTGCTCAGATTTAGATTTGGTTTTGAAGGTGTTTTGTGTGCGCTCGTTAAACAGTGTCTCAGATTTAGATTTGGTTTTGAAGGTGTTTTGTGTGCACTCGTTAAACAGTGGCTCAGATTTAGATTTGGTTTTAAAGGTGTTTTGTGCGCACTCGTTAAACAGTGGCTCAGATTTAGATTTGGTTTTGAAGGTGTTTTGTGTGCACTCGTTAAACAGTGGCTTAGATTTGGTTTTGAAGGTGTTTTGTGTGCACTCTTTAAACAGTGGCTCAGATTTAGATTTGGTTTTGAAGGTGTTTTGTGTGCACTCTTTATACAGTGGCTCAGATTTAGATTTGGTTTTGAAGGTGTTTTGTGTGCACTCTTTATACAGTGGCTCAGATTTAGATTTGGTTTTGAAGGTGTTTTGTGTGCACTCTTTATACAGTGGCTCAGATTTAGATTTGGTTTTGAAGGTGTTTTGTGCGCACTCTTTAAACAGTGGCTCAGATTTAGATCTTATATTGGCTATCCTGTCGATAAAAAAACTTTAAAAAACTAAAAACATTTTTTGATTCCTGGAAAGGCTGTGGCTACCAGTCTACCAGAGTATTGTAGAGTATTGCAACACTGATACCGATACTGTTCTGCTATTTACCCTGACCCTCTACTGTACACTGTATATATGAGTCAGTGTTTGTGTGTGTGGGTGGGTGTGTGTGTGTTGTAGGCATGACGTCTTTACTGTACATGTTACCTGGAAAAAATTTTCCTGCCTAAACTTGCCATGCATACAGTATGCACCCATTACACTCACACATCCATTACACTCGCAAACACAACTATTACCTCATCGTGCTTGTAAGAAAATGTACCATCACTGCATTACATATATAGCACATTACACAAGCACTGCACTAGATTCACTACACAACAACTGTTGTACCATCACTTTACTGAATATATAGCGCAGTACATAACCACTGCTCTAGATTCACAACATGATACACAACAGCTGTGTCACGCTGGCGAGAGTATGTTCCATCACTTTACTGAATATATAGCGCAGTACATAACCACTGCTCTAGATTCACAACATGATACACAACAGCTGTGTCACGCTGGCGAGAGTATGTACCATCACTGCAATCAGTCCCTGAGAAATACTCAGCCGTTGCAATACACAAAATGGCCGACCGCTTTCCAATCGCCAGAGAGACCACAGACTCATCTCCCCTGTAAACAAGGGAAAGGGGGGAAGACTCAACTCGCCTAAAAGATTGTTTGTACATAGATTTGGTTATGATGTAGGCTATATCTATTTTATATTTTGAATACACATCAGATTTGGCAGTATGCACAGTATTGTAATGGGCCGTAAATGATGATGAACCGAAACGTGGGCGTGATTCTCTGGGAATCGTATAGCCCCCCCCCCCCCCCCACTCTGTACAGGATGTCTGGGAGTGGAGACAGCGCAGTTTGTAAATGGTGTTTTGGATTCAGGGCCTCTCGCTCGGCTGGGGGGGGGTGGGGGGGGGGGGTTATGTTTGTTTTGATTGCTTCCTCAGACGGACGTTACATTCCTCACTTTCCATAAACATTTAAACTCAAGGAAAAAACCCCTTCAGTTTCACTTTTAATGTTTAATTTGCAGTCCGTTCATTGCATTTCAGAGAGATGGCAATAAATACCATTTATATTACTGGGATAATTTAATCAATGTTAAGTTTTTCATTATAGAATAAAAAATAAATAAATAAGAATATGTGCTGTATACAAGCAAGGATTTTTAAAATAAAATATTCTTATTTATTTTGATATTGATGTGGGCTTTTTGCTTCTTTCTAAATACAGTTACTGGTAGTTTCTCTTCAATCAGCAATGGAATAAATAAATTAAAACTTGAAAAAGTTATTCATTATAAGGTTTTAGTGTTTTTTTTCTTTGGTATTCAGGGGTAACTAACAGCGCTAACATGGCGTCTAACAGAGGTAGAGCTGGGAATCAAACCGTATTTACTTTGAGGGGACAAGCCGTTGTAGTTCTGGCCCCATGACAGACGGTACATTTTGGTGTAAAACTGCCATGTCGACACAATGCAGAAATAAGATATGTATTGTGTATGTTTAAGGTCTGCGTTTCTTCTACACAATATGGTTAATCTTTTGCCTGTCATTTATATGTACGCTAAAGTAATGCAGTATCAACAGCTGGAGTTACCCAGACATAGCACTGTGTTAGCTTAAGTTACATTTAGGTTCATGTTGTAGTTTCATTTATCCGTTTACAGAGGCTACTTCCTGTTATTGTCCAAAGAGACCCAGTGGAGACGTTGGTTTGAGGTCAGTAGTTTTTGCCATGTCTGCCACTTGGATTAATTCCCATGGAGGACCCCATTATAGATCTCTCTTCCTTGTCCTGTCTCCTCTCCTAGTGTCCAGGGCTTTGAGATGTTCTTCCTCTCTTCTACTTACAGCTGATAACAAATCTGACCGATCTGCTGAAATACTTCAATTTAGAAATCCAGTCTGTGTGGAACAGGATGGTGAATGTCTTGAAGGAAAATGTTATGAGGTTCCATTTCCAAAAAGGTGGAAAGTTAGAAAAATGTGTGTATATACAGGTGCAGCTCAAAAAATTAGAATATCGTGAAAAAGTTCAATATTTTTTGTCACTCATTTCAGAAAGTGAAACTCATATATTATATAGATTCATTACACATAGAGTGAAATATTTCAATGATTAAGACTAGATTCAGCTGTAAATTACGCTGGTACAGTATGGAACACATGACTGGCGAAATGGCTGTACGTCATCAAGGGTCTAACGTATCAAACGAGCCCCAAACCATCACTCTGCGGCCAGATATGGAGTAGATATGGATGGATCCCTTTAAGGGTTGTTTCTCCTGACTTTTTTCCCCATAGAGTTCTATAGGAAAATGAGTCAGGAGAAATAACCCTTGCAGTGATCCATCCACATCTACTCCATATCTGGCAACAGAGTGATGGTTTGGGGCTCGTTCGATAGCTCAGACCCTTGATGACTTACAGCCATTTAGCCAGCCATGTGTTCCATACTGTACCAGTGTAATTTACAGCAGAATCTAGTCTCACCCCCCAATTCCCATAGAGATCAGTTCAAATGCAGAGAGGTTATAATATCGCTTGTAACAGTACCTGAAAATAAGATATCGAGAGTCTTTTGATGTTGATTGGTCACAGACTTCAGGAAGTAACAGCATGCAAAGGATATGCGACCAAATATTAAATATGATACTTTAAAAATATTCAAATTTTCTGAGACACTGAATTTTGGGTTTCATTAGCTGTAAGCCATAATCATCAAAATTACAAGAAATAAAGGCTTGAAATATTTCACTCTATGTGTAATGAATCTATATAATATATGAGTTTCACTTTCTGAAATGAGTGACAAAAAATATTGAACTTTTTCACGATATTCTAATTTTTTGAGCTGCACCTGTATATGTATATACTGTACATATGTGTTTCTATATGTGTATACATGTAAAATGATGTGTTTGCATAGTCTAACTTTATTCGTTGAAAGTTGATAATGTCTTAGAACTACATTTCCCAGCTCAGAGGGAGTGAGATGCAGCTGATGGAGCCAAAGACAGTTCTTCCCTTTCAGCAGAAAGCAGGCCTACAGTGCTGGCTCAAAAAAAGTTTTTACCTATTTTACCTATGTTAAAATTTAAATATCTTTGTATACACAGGTATTGATGGTATGCATGATCATTTACAATAACGTGCTATGGGCAACCCCCCCCCCAGAAATAAGAGAGCCTTTCCCAACAAAGAAAAAAAAGTCTATTCAAAGCAAAGAATTTCTTTTTTTAAATTTTTTAATTTTTTTTTGGTTGATATTATTGTTGAATTTTTTGGTAAACCACAATCATTGTTATCGTTACAAAATTGAGGCTTACATGCTGGTTTGTGCTCTTTATGGCCAGCAGGGGGACACATTGCTCATTCTTATAAAATCTCAGACTGAGAATTTCTGAGATCAGCTCGTCTAGCCTCCACTCCACACAGCGCCCTCTAATCTGAACACCTTCCATGCCTCCTGTGTGAAGACCATGATCTGAACATCCATACCTTTCTCTCTCCTTCCTCCTTCTCACTCTCCCTTTTTCTCCCCCTCATTCTCTCCCTCTCTTTCCATCTCTCTCTCTTTCCCCCCTCTCTCTCTGTCTCTCTCTCCTCCCTCCATCTCTTTCCACGCTCTATCTGTCTCTCCCCTCTCTCTTGCTCTCCCTTTTGCCCCCTCTCCCTTGCTCTCTCTCTTTCCCCCCTTCTCTCTCCCCCATTTCTCTCTCCCTTTCCCTCTCTCTCTCTCTCTCTCTGCAGGTTAGAGGGGGAGGTGAGCGGGGTGTACCTGCAGTCTCCCCCCTGTACGAGGGATTCGGGGTACGACTCTCTCCGCAGACGTATGAGCGTGCTGGACAGACTGGCGCAGACGCACCCCGTCTGGCTGCTGCTGTCGCTAAGCGACGAGGAGGCTGCCCGGATACTGCTCCAGCAGCCGCCGGGGGTGAGTACGCCACGCCCAACATGATGATACATATATACCGTATTTAACAATGTTACAATAATAATTACTTGTATATAATACTACAACTGTGTTTATGACGGTAGTACTCAAAAAAGACCAATGAAACACGGGTCTTTAAAAGTTATTTGATATTGGGACCATCTCTTCCATTGCAGAGGCGTGGGGCCTTATTGTCTATAGTCTTCCTTTGTGTCAGTACTATTGAGAGTGTTCTCACTGCAACAGCTCTCTGTCGGGTCAGAATTTATAGGACTGATTTGTAGTCACATCAAGGTGACTAAATAGAGACCCTCCCCTCCCGTGAGACGGGAGCCCATTGATCGCAACCGCACAGGACCACACACAACCGCTCCGATTTCCCTTTTCATCCTGTCAGCCATGAAAGGGGACGTGACGCACTTTGGGATGTAGCTACCGAGTGTCCCACGTCGCCATGGGGACGGTGTCGTCGGGGCGGTTGAGGTGTCAGTTACGCAGCTGGCTTTTTGTTCAATAGTCTTTTTCATGGTTACCGTATGTGATTAACCCTTCGAAGAGCTGTTTTTTTAAAAATGTTTTTTCCCCCCCCAGAATTCTAAGAGTGTGTTCTAGAACTCCATGGTTTGATTGTTACATCAGCATTAGAATGTTCAGTTAGGAACGTTCTAATTGTGCACAGTATTTCTGATCGTACACCTTAAAGGGTTCATTCTCAGGGCTAATTCTGTGGTAAAACGTGTTCATTTAGGCTACTCATGTAGACGGGTATTTTCTTTGCACATAGTCTAATCTTATTTGCCCGTTCCAATTGCACAAACTTTATAGCTGCAAGAGATTACATTCATTTCCTGCAAAGTGATTTGATCCATAACACTATTGTACTTTAGGGAAAGGCTCACATTTATGAATGTTCACACAATACTTACTTGGCATCTTTGCCCCAGGTAAAAGGTAACACTGATGATGGATATGAGGGAGAGGCCCGTAGGCATGTGATAACTAAAGCGACTCTCTTGTTTAGATGTTTTTGGTGAGGAAATCATCTAAGCTTCAGAAGAAGGTGCTTTCCCTGCGCGTTGACGACGCGTCTGGGCCTCTGGTCTGCGACTTCCCCGTGAAGGAAAGCCAGTACAGTACGTTCTCTTTCTTTAATGCTCACAGGCTGAGTTTCAGCCCTGTTTTTGGTCTCTGCTCCCTCTCGTATTGGCACACAGACTCCCAGCTGCTCATCAAGACACTGATCTCTGTCAGGATCAGCAACTGGGATCAGTCCCATTACAATTCAGTAAATTGAGAGAAATTATTGATATTCCCATTGATAAGCTGAGAAATTGGCTGTAACGTTCATTAAGTTTGCAGTAAATTAATTAAAATGTATTTAATGATTCACTGGTTTGATATCAACTAGTAGAATCGACCAATCGGGAACCATCCGATAGAAACTGACCCTAATCTCTGGCCAGGTTGCCTTGTATGTACTGAATTCCTCCCGACCTTCTCTAAAGGCCACCACAGTATTACTTCTGTCCTGAACTAAACTATGACGGCGTTGAAGGATGTAGTGTACACGCCCACACAGAGTGAGATTGAGTCTGCACACCCCCCCCCCCCCTTTCTTAAGTCAGCACTTTCACAGTGCCTCTGTTGTGGTTGCCTCAGATTACCCTCTCATTTCCTGAGCGGCCCTGTGTCAGTGTTCGGCTGTAGCTGTAGCCTCCAGCTCCGTTCTCCAGCTGGCCTATCACGGGCCAGGGCCCTCAGCTGCACAGAGCCTGAGATTCGCTCACCCCTCGGTTTAAAGCTGGAGCTTTGCTGTCAAAGCGCCGGGGGACGCTTGCGCTAATTACATTAATGGCGTATGTCGCGTGGCATTCCAGTGTCCGTGTCCGGCAGCCCCGCAGGGAGACGCACGATTGGCCAGGCGTGGGAGTATTTCAGTGTCCCATTGGTCCGTCCCTCTGCACCTGTTTAGCTGCGCGCAAAATGTTCTTCCTCCCGACGAATGCCTGTGCGAACTGCCGTTTGATAAGAATTGCAGCTGACATCGCGTTCTTCGAAAGGACGATCTCGCCAAACGAAACAACAAAACAAAAAAAGTGTAACGGTTCCATTTCCTTTTAAGTGAAAGTTAAGGACAGATGTGGGTTGAACACGAGCCAGTATGTGGTGCTCTGGGGGAGGGAGTCCACTCTGGAACGGTCACAGTTTTATTTAGCCACGCTGGAGACTGTGTCAACAGAGGCATGAGCTACGCGGCTCTGAGGTTGCAGAGCGGTGACGTTGCTTTCTCGCGGGGCTGGGCCAGGCCCGGCCCAGAGCCAGACCAGATGGAGAGAGTTAACCCAATTCCAGGCCTCCACTCCTCAAATATCAACACACAGCCTCCGTCTGGTCCCAAACTGGGTCACGTCCGGCCCTGCCAGCCCATTCCTGGGGCGGGACAGGATGGAGCACAGCAGTGGAGAAGGGCTTGAGGGCATACGGCCCTGGCTATGGAATTAACTTTTAGTTCTTAAAAATTTACTTTCCTGAATTTTCACGATTAATCAGAAAGTACTGATTTTCACACCTTTAATGTTTAAATGGGAAAAAAAAATATATTTTAAAACTAAGACAAGGGCTAAGGTTCAAATGGTATGGCCAAAAAATCCCTTTCCCTGGGTTTCACTTTTTCCACGAAACTACCGCTAGGTGCATTAAAAAGGCATGTGCTTTTAATCCCTTTCAGACAGGTTCACACTGAATGAAAAGCTTTATTTCTTTTTTATTTTTATGCTTCCTTTCAGAACATGAACATTTTCTTTTGCTTCTCTTTCTAGCATTTTCTCTGGAAGGTTCTGGCATCAGCTTTGCAGACCTCTTTCGCCTGGTGGCCTTCTACTGCATCAGCAGGTAAAGGAGCATCGGGGCACAAGCCCCTCCCTTCCCCTCTCATCAGAACCAATAAGGTGTAAGCAATGAACTCCTGGGTGCTCCGGATTGGCTCACATTGGTGTCACTCATTTATGAGTCACAATGAAAATGTTACCTTCGCCTGTGACCTATGCCCTGACAATACATCCTGTCTCTCTTGTGCAAATCAGTTTTACGCTCGCTATTATCATTGTTGTAATGTACAGCCGACAGACAGGTTGAGGAAGAGGGCGCTGGGGATTCATTTCAGGAACAGGAAGTAGGTTGAAGCGTCTGTTCAGTCCAGACTCAATCCGATAAATCAAAACGCACTCATTTAAAATCAACGTGACAATATCCAGAGCCGAGCGTGAGCGGCCATCGAGTGACTAACAGACGTTCACATTCACTCTGTGAATGGCTTCGTATTCCGGCCTCTGCTGCTTTGATCGAGTTGCCGTATTGAAAGGGTGTTCTGATGTAACATCGGTGCAAACATGTGGGCACAATACGAGGGGTGTGATGCAAGCGGGATCCGGTTTAATGGAAAACACACTGTCTCTGTGTTCGGTGCGTGCCAGTCTAAGAGCCAAAGAGCGAATGAGAAAACAACAGGAAACCGGGTCCAACGGGAAGACTAAAGAATTACAACAGACTCCATTTCTTTTCTGCGTGTGCTGGCTTTATAAACTTAAAGGGACCCGTTTAATTAGGTTACATAGGAATGGTAAAGATCCGCAAAGGAACATCCAGTGAAATGACTAACGTTGGCTCTCAGCATAGCGTTCCGTCACACGGTCTGTTTTGAATCCCGATCGTGCGTGTGCTGACTGGCTGCGACTATTGCCCTTGTTTATTGTCCTTTTCATTTATCATGTCCTGACGGCACTTGCAAGAGACCACCCACTCTTAATAGTACAAAAGCACCTCACTTTTCAAAAGTGTTTATAAAAGTGACTGCAAGTAGATGTCTGTTGGTTGACAAGATTTCTAACGATCTCCCATTAAAAGGATTATGTGCAACTTGCTTCAATACCATGTCTTCCTGAGGAGCGGGTGGGTGTTACCTGCAGCAGAGTGAAAATAATATGCTTACGTGCTTCTGGCTTTAACCAGTAGTTATTATTAATAGTGCAGATTATGTTTTTTTTGCAACAGAGCAATGCTACTGAATTGCCTGAACTCCACTGAACCCTAACCAGAACAGAATTGCAACAGCTGTTTACGGTGTAATCTAGTTCACTCACTGCAAAAAATGTCTTAGCTTGTTTTAAGTTTTTTAACTTTTTGCTTGACAAGTGAAATTCTTAGCCAACTGACAAATCTTGAAATGAGTAAAACTATCTCACCCCATTGGCAATCTTTTTGTCTTATTTAGCATAAAAAGTATCTTACTATATATAAGATTAACATGCTTGTTGAGATTTGGTTTTTGCAGTGCTGGTCTAGTGTGTAATCCACAGTGATGCAGGTCTATGCAGTTTGCCCTATGTGTCTACCTATGTGTCACACATCAAACGCCCTCTCCCCCACATGTCAGTCCGAGACCTGGCCACTCCCCCTCAACAGCCCAGGAATGTTCCGTCTTGGTCTAGCTCAGGGGTAGGCAACCCTGGTCCTAGAGAGCCGCAGGGTCTGTTTTGTTTTTGTTTTCACTTCACCTTAAAGCAACTAACTAATTAGAAAAAAAGGTGAGGTGAGTTGTAACTAACTGTCTTCAATAAATAATTGATTAAGTAAGTGGGTGTAAACAAAAAAAAAACAGCCCTGCCTCTCTCTCTCTAGGGACAGGGCCCCCCCCCTGGTCTAGCTTGATAACTGCACTGTAAAACCCGGAAGCTTCCCAAGTCTAGAACACGGACTGAAGTAAAAAGAGCTGCTCCGGATTTTACTCAGTGCAGTTATCCAGCTAACTCAGTAATCCTGCTTCGTAGTATACCCCCCAGATCTGCTGGTTTTCCGTTTTCACCTTAAAATCAGAACCAATTCAGGCCTAATACACCTGGTGAGGTGAGCTAACTGTGTAATTCCCTGCTTTAGTTAAACAATTAAGCCCAGAGTAATAAGGAAAACCAGCAGCGGATCCTGTGGCTCTCCAGGACCGGAGTTACAGCCCCCTTTCTCTTTAAGGGCGGAACTCTGGCACTCTTTCCCTCTCTCTGGCCGTGGCCCACGGTAACCATGGTAAATCTCTCCCTCTGCCGCAGGGACGTCCTACCCTTCATCTTGAGGATTCCGGAAGCCATCGCTGCAGCCAAGACCCAGACGGACCTGGAAGAGGTGGCCCAACTGGGCTCCGGTGAGCTGCGTTTCTACACTGTAGTCATTGGGTTTATTCTTACAATGTAGGCACGGCAACAGGTGCTGCATTCGTTCTTAGGCTGCATTATATTACCGTTGTTATTTTTGCTATCCGTCTTGTAATTAGTGCATAAAACCAATACAGTCCAGAAATGCAAATAGAAATTGACACATTTTGACAGTAGAAAAAATCTATACAACAAATACTATACAATTGTAAAATGTAAAAAAACAAAATGATGCTCATTAAAAGGTATAGATGCCTCTTTGATGGATGATCACGGATAAACCGCTTGGGTCAGTCTACTATGCAAATGTAGAGCTTAGCCTCTGCTGTCAATAACAGGACATTAAGAATGGTTTCACAATGATTTCTGCAATCCAATTTCGCTTTTGCAATCGAGAGCAATTTAGGCAAGCGTCTCGACCGTAGTTTTCGCTGGGTGAACGTCAGTTTCCTAATATCCCCGGCTATAATTAGCTCAGCCTAGATTCCAGTGAGTCCGTGATGTCGGAGCCAGCTCTTATCGTGCTGTGGAAGTGCTCACTCCGGCGAGCGAGGAGGATGGAAATGTCATAGGATCCGCCAAGCGCGATCTTCTCCGCTCACATCCACGGCCGTGTGCAACCTTTCCCTTCCTGCCAAAACCACACTGCAAAAACCAGAAAAAGAAGTCAATCTTAACAAGCATTTTAATCTTATTTAGACTTTATAATATTATAATTTCTTTTTCTTTTTTTATTATTATTTTTTATTATTTGCTTTAAAAAAATTCCCAATTTGGTAGCCAATTATACCCGTATGTAATTAAATTCCCCGTGTAGCAACTGCTTGAGAATTTGCCGCTACAACCCCGTCAGCTGGCCGGTGGTAGGAAGGAGGGCACCGTGTCCTCTTCAGGGGGCAACTGTTCCGAGCTCCTGACCGTAATTCCAGCTTGCCCGGGGCAGCTTGTATGCAACGATTCTCCCCTGCCGAGTCCACCCCCCCACCCGGGAGCGGCTCCCAAAGGCATCGGCCGTACTCGGATCCCACAGGACTGGGAATCGAACCCCCTGATCCTCGGGGCGCAACTGAATATCTGCGCTTTTACCTCTGCTGCACCGTGCCAGCCCCTATTTCTGTAACTTTTTTGCTAAATAAGACAAAAAGATTTCCAATGGGCTGAGACAGTTTTACTCATTTCAAGATTTGCCAGTGGGGTATGATAATTTCACTTGTCAAGCAAAAAGTAACTTAAAACAAGCTAATATTTTACTTCACAGTAAAAGATTTTCAGTCTCATTATACGACTAAAACACTTGTTAAGACAGACATTTTTTGCAATGAAGGCCTGAGTCGGAGAGAGAGAAGCTTGTGTTTATGTGGGTAGCTGTGAGATCTATTTTTAAACACTCTTTAAAAGAGCACCTCCCTCTCGTCCTTGATGTGGTTTTGATGAACGGGTGAACCGATGCAGAGCTAGCTCTCTGGCCAAATTGTTCCTCTTCGTCGAAACAATAGGGTGCTTGAATCACGGTTGCGTCGTGTTTGACCGAGGCTGAACACAGTCAGCTGCCATCTCTGACGGGCAACGTGACATGCGAAAGGTGGCGTTCACACGGAGAGCGCACACCTGTGATGTTTTGGTGGCCTTTCACTGGGAAACGTGTCACTGTCTTGACTCCTCAAGTGGTTAGCGGCCTACGCGTCACATACGTATGTATTGTTTAATGTGCTCTCGGTTCCTGCTGGGGAACTGTCACAAGGAAGCTTTGCTTTGTCTGCGCCGTGGTGCGGATGATAATGAAATGTGCCACAGAACTGCTTTGATCCTGAGTTTTGCCCTCAGCCTGTGTTGATTTAGAGGCACTAGGAGTCAGGTGGAGGTGTATGTCAGGTATGTTTTTGAAAGGTTTTATGAAATCGCACTTTACCAACAGAGCTTTGCACACAAACCTGCCAATAAAGCCGTTAAATGTGAGACATGGAACAAAGTCCTAGCTGAGCTTATCTGAGCCCATAAGGAAGCGTTTCCATGGGGGGGTTAAAAGAGTGGATCAGAGAGCAGAGGCCCCCTCCAGGAAACTCCCCTCACTCTGCTGCTAAATCCAGCCTGAACGAGCACAACATAGGGGGGGTTTAACACCCCCCACCCCCCCCTACACACGCTGGAGCCGAGTTATCCCTGCGTTACCTTCATAGGGAAGGCCTAACACTGGAACCCCCTTCCCCCCCGACACACACCCCACCCCTCACAGAGCCTCAGGTGTGTTAAAGTGCAGAGGCTGGGGTGTCTCGAGGGCGTGGCCTGTAAGAGCACCGTCCTCACGCTCATTGCGCCCCGCAACATCGGCGGTTCGAATCCGGCCGCACAGCCTTGGTCGCGTGTCTCTCCCTCTCTCTCGCTTCCGTTCTTCCTGTCTCTCTCCACTGTGCTGTCCAGTAGCCCAATTGCTGAAAAGCCCTAAAAATATAACTTTAAAAAAAAAAAAGTGCAGAGTCTAATGCATTAAACGGGAGCTGTGAAAGGTACTCGGGCAAACTGCCATTGTGCGGTCAGGAGAGGAAGCTTTTTAGACAGGTTTTGTTTTGATTTCTATACCTTTTTGACTACAAGGCAACTTCCCTGAGCCTGAAATAGATCATCTAAACTGATTCATTGGGGGGGTTTTTTCCCTGTGTTATTCAGTTACGAGTAATGATCTTGTCAGCGGATCTTCAGCTCTATTTTCGGTGGAACGGCGGCTTTTGTGTTGAGTCTTTCGCAGGACAATTGAATGACGGGAGGAGAAGGATCATTAAGAAGAGACGAAATAATGAACCGTTTGAGAGGGAGGGAGGGAGGGAGGGAGGGAGTGAGTGAGTGGGCGGAGGGGGAGGTGTCCAGCGGTTAAAAGTCCGCCCCCCCCCCCCCTTTCTGCATTTGCAAGCGTGACTCACTCTGGAGTGTATGGGCGTGTGTCGACATTTCTGTGATTCAGACCTCAGGAAAGCACTGCTCAGCTCCCAGCGCTGGTTAACTGCTCCGCTTCAGAACCGCTCGGGGTAACAGAAAAGATTTTTTTAAAGAGCTTCCTTGCCCACCAGTTCATTTCTGATCTGTGGGACGCTAATGTGAGTAGACGCCGTTGTTTTGTGCGGTGCTGCTTAGCGTTACGTTATTTATTTGTTTAGCAGACAACCGTTTCCATAACAACTTGCATTCGCACACAGACTTACATTTTACTACACTATCCAGTATCCGCATACAGCTGGATAAGCAATTCAGGTGAAAATACCCAGTAAAGCGTATAGGTACTGTGTCAGTGATCGGCAAAAAATAGACACAAATATAGTTTATGATGAAATACCTTTTTGGATGTAATTTTATAGACAAAATATAATCAGAATGGTGTAAGAATAGCTTGCTTTACAGGTGGCGCAGAGTTATAAACTGTACAAATACAAGTAACCTGTGTAACATTTCTAAATTCCTACGTACAAATGTGTGTATTTTACAGGTCAAGTAAATTGCTGGCTATGGCTGTGTTGTGTTTGTGTTGGGGTTTGGTTGTGTTGTGTTGGAGTTTGGTTGTGTTGTGTTGGAGTTTGGTTGTGTTTGTTTGTGTTTGTGTTTGAGTTTGGTTGTGTTGTGTTGGAGTTTGGTTGTGTTTGTTTTGGATTTTGACTGAGTTTGGTTGTGTTTGTGTTGGATTTTGGCTGAGTTTGGTGGTTTTGTAGGAGTTTGGCTGAGTTTGGTGGTTTTGTTTGTGTGGGAGTTGTGTTTGTGTTGTAATGTTTATGTTGGAGTTTGGCTGACTCTCTCTCCCCCTCTCGTCTCTAACAGGGTTTTGGGGCTCCCCCCTGTGCAGCCACAAAAAGAGTTTGGGGTCCCTGTCCCGCACAGCTGTGCAGGGCAGCGTGCAGCTGAGACGGCAGCCCGAGGGACTGAAGGCTCCCCATCCTGAAAGCGGCCCTGCGGCCCCACGCCCCAGCACCCCGTCCCAAGCCAACGGGGCGCTCTGCTTCGTCAACCCCCTCTTCCTGCAGCTCCACCGCCCCGAGGGGGACCCGGACCCGCCCTCCGACCCCGGGCCCAGACCGCCCGGGCCGACAGTCGCAGTTGCCCCCGGCAACAGGAACAGGAAGTTGCGCACCCCGCCACCCCGTCCCCCGCCCCCCCGCACGCTGCCCCGCAGGCCGGCCCCCCCGCCGAAGCAGAAGAGCATGCCTGAAACAGCCAGCTGGGCAAGGGACCAGCCCGAAAAACAGCAGCAACAACAACAACAACAACAGCAACGACAGCAGCAGCTACGCCGAAGCTTCATGGGTTCCAAGCTGAGTAGCCACTCTTCCTCCTCCTCCTCTTCCTCCCCCACCAAAAAGGTCAGCGCGCCCATCCCTGTGCCGCCGCCCCGCGTCAAGAAGCAGCTGAGTGCCCCGGACCTGGACGGCCACCGCTGCCAGATCGCCCTGGATGACCAGACCATCGAGAAAGCCCTGTCTCGCAGCCGGGCCAAGCTGCTCCGCAGAGCTCCCGCCGTGGACCACGGCAGCCCCAGCCCCCCCGGGGGGTCCGAGATGGCTCTGCGGAGAGCGGGCGTGGAGGAGGAGGAGGGCAGCAGGGGCGGTGGGGGCCAGAGGCTGAGCGACATGAGCATATCCACCTCTTCCTCCGACTCACTGGACTTCTCCCACGGCTTCTCCCTGCCGGAGCCCAGCCCGCCGCGGCGCGACAGCAGCGAGGAAGACGAGGACGAAGAGGAGGACTACGGCGTGAGCGTGGAGAGCGACCAGGAGGGTGTCCACCCTCCCTTCAAGTCCTTCAAGAAGCGGCGCGGTGGGGGGGTCGGGGTCGGGGGCCCCGCCTTCATCCTCCCCCAGGCCCTCAAGGGCCAGTTCCGCAAGATGAGCGGCGTCTTCAACTCCTTCATGACGCCGGAGAAGCGGGCGGTCAGGCGCATCGCCGAGCTGTCCCGGGACAAGGGCTCGTACTTCGGCTGCCTGGTCCAGGACTACGTGAGCTTCCTGCAGGAGAACCGCGGCTGCCACACGTCGGGCCTGGACCTCCTGCAGACCCTGCGCCAGTTCATGACCCAGATGAAGGCCTACCTGTGCCAGAGCTCCGAGCTGGACCCCCCCATCGAGTCCCTCATCCCCGAAGACCAGATCGGTAAGGGCGCCCTGCCTTTTTGATCCTTTCAGCCATATTTGGCAAGGGTGCATTTTGGCTATTCAGCTGGTTGGTGGCCCACCGCCGATGTGTTCTCACGAAGAAAATTATCTTTAGGTGAATTATTTTGGAAAAAATATTATGAAAGTGCCAGAATACCTCCCACTAGTTACAGAATAGTCGGCAATACATATTTCTTACAAGGCATCTGCTTTGTTTGCACATGTTTGCACAAAAATCTTCATGCATTCTTTTGCAATTACTACGTGGAAAATATTTGGCCAGCATGCACTATTTTTAAAAATAATCCGCCCTCCAGGAAGAAGTGTTTGGGAGAAGTTCCCCGTGAATCAGTGACTGCCATTTTACAGTTCTCCTTGCTGTGGGTGGAGGAGCGTAGGTAGAGGGTTACTCATTCACTCTGAGAACGAACGAATGCAGTCAGAGCGAGGGAGCCATCCACAAACAGGGCTGACGTTTGGAATTTGCCTCTGACTGTTTTCCACCTTCGAGGGGTGGGGTGTGATGGGGAGTGTTGGGTTACAGCGCTGCCCGGCTGTCGGCACACACACTCATCAGGGCTGGTCTTTGCTCAGTTGTGTTATTCTTGGCCTCGGTAGCTTGGTAGAATTTCTCACTCTGGGATCTCAGCTGAATCACTTTCTAGGTCCCTAGAGCTTATGTCTTTAGATCTCACAAGCATTAGGACCACCCGCTGGAGGTTTGTCTTTGGCAAAATAGGTGTTTTTTTTCACCGTAAACTTGATGTTCCAATGCCCATTGTATTAAAACTACTATAGGGCATTATATAGCATCTGTTTTCCAACACATGAGTCCATAGAGGGGAAGGGGAACAAACAACGCAGATGTACGGCGTCTGTCTCTAATTATTATTGTGCCACAATGGAAACTTCTGGCAACTTTTTGTGTAAAAGTGCCACCACATGCTGCAAAGTTGGCAGTTGAGCTTTGTGTTGGCAGTTGAGCTTTGTGTTGGCAGTTGAGCTTTGTGTTGGCAGTTGAGCTTTGTGTTGGCAGTTGAGCTTGGTGTTGGCAGTTGAGCTTGGTGTTGGCAGTTGAGCTTGGTGTTTGCAGTTGAGCTTGGTGTTTGCAGTTGAGCTTGCTGTTTGCAGTTGAGCTTGCTGTTTGCAGTTGAGCTTGCTGTTTGCAGTTGAGCTTGCTGTTTGCAGTTGAGCTTGCTGTTTGCAGTTGAGCTTGGTGTTTGCAGTTGAGCTTGGTGTTTGCAGTTGAGCTTGGTGTTTGCAGTTGAGCTTGGTGTTTGCAGTTGAGCTTGGTGTTTGCAGTTGAGCTTGGTGTTTGCAGTTGAGCTTGGTGTTTGCAGTTGAGCTTGGTGTTTGCAGTTGAGCTTGCTGTTTGCAGTTGAGCTTGGTGTTTGCAGTTGAGCTTGGTGTGATCCACAACACAACACCAAGACAGGCTTTCATTTGCATGCCGTTTGCATAAATATATGTAGCTATGCGTGTTAATCTGTGTGCATTCAGCACTTGTCTCTTGTTCTTTGTAAACATCAACAAAGCTCCATTTCAGAGCTTAGCAACCTTCTGTTAGCAACCTTCTGTTATTATACAGCAGGGATTTTCATACACACAAAAACATGTAATGTAGGCTTGCTTGTAGTCTGGAGGTGTCCATGTACTGTACTGTACTGGAAACCTGGGGTGTGCAAGGTTGCCATTCATAAAACAAGGTGTTCCATTGTAATGTAATGCATTCTGAAATATTCTCTTCCATTTAACAAGCTACGCTTTATAAAAAATTTTTTTTTAAAAACTTTACTGTGCAGTTATACACAGGACTGCAATTGTCCTAAGTCAGCGTTTTAGAACTCCGTTGCTTTCAATTACCAGTAGTGATTTTTACATCAGAATTACAATGTTAAGTTAAGAACATTATTATGACATATTTGTGATCTCGCACCTTAAAGGGTTAAAATGGCAGTGGTGTAGCATAATAGTTAAGGAACTGGGCTTTCAACTCCACAGTTGTATGCTTGATTCATATGTGTGACACGGTCAAAGGTACATTGGAAAAGATACCTAACCTGAATTGCTTCAGTAAATTCCTGTAAAAAGAACGCGAGCTGCTGAACCGACTCCGGATAAGAACGTCTGCTAAACGCCTCAAATGTAAAATGCGGTTAGTCTATGGAGCTCGCAGATATGGGTCGTTATTTGAGCGCACCTGTTTTTGCGTTTATCGTCGTGCCTCTGTGCGTCTCCTTCGTGTGAGTATTAGATTTGGTCAATCTCTTTTCCATTTGTTCCATTCATAGATAGTCTATTTCAATTATGATGATTCGAGCAACGTGAGCCAAGATTCCTCTCTCCCACGCCATGTGGTTCAAGTTATCGATGCAAATGGCGATGGCAAAATTATATCAGTTTGCCCATCTCAGACATTCAGGCGAGTCAAGAATAAACTGTCAATTAATCTAGTGATGTTTCTTTTTCGTGTGTAGAGTAAAGTTAGACCAGTAAGCGTATGTATCAAAAAGGCATATGGTGATAACATGTCTGTCTGTAGCATATTGTTTTGCCTCATATAATGTTTCATTATTACTGTTTAGAGGGCAACATTAAGCCAGTCCTTACAGTTTAACCAGTTGCCTGAATAATCATTGACATGAATAATTACATGTAAAATATGCTGCAGAATTACTTGCGCACACATCAAAAATTTCAGTGTAAAGCTGGTGTTCATTTATTTTTAGGGTGTTCATTGTACACCACCATTTTTGTTGCGCAGTGTACAGTAATTTATTTTATTTTTTTCATAAAACCCATTTACAGCTGATTATTTACTTAAGCACTTCAGGTAAGTGCATGCTCAGGGATACTAAGGTAGTGCTTTATCCAGGAATCACACCCTGCAACCTCAAAATTACAAGCCCAGTTCCCTAACCATTATAGTGCTCTGCTCTGCTCTGCCATTTCATAAAACAAACCGCTTTGAGGCGTACTCTAAAGGTTTACTGTGTTGTGGATTCCTGGCGTCATGCTGGATAATTGCTGATGTTAATTTCTCCTCGCGTGGGTGGAATGGTGAAAAAATATAATGAGAAAGGAGAATGATCTCTTTTATTCTGAGTTTGGCCATCTGGCCAGTGTGTTTTCAGTCGCAAAAAGAAGGTCGCTATTGTGCGGTAACGTCCGATTGGTACAGTCCGGACTGTTTTCTGTCATTGTTTGTGTGGTCGTGCATGTGCAATGAAGACTCGGGGCCAGGCCGCTCGTAGCACACAGGGACGACGCTGTTTTAGGACAGCCGAGGGGAGAATGTGTAGCACATGTGCGCAATGAAGACTCGGGGCCAGGCCGCTCGTAGCACATGGGGACCACAGCATTGCAGTGGAGCAGATGTAGAAGGAGGTCATTTTAGGTACCGAGTCTGAGAGTTTAGACCCCGGCGGCAAAAGTGTGACTGTCAGCAAGTCTGTGGCGACGGAGGTGGCTGAGTTCAGGGATAAAAGGAGAGGCAATGGAGGATGAGAGAGAGAGAAAGAGAGGGGCGATGGTAAATCAGGAAATTGTCTGGCTTCGCTGACAGCTCAGGTTTATTTTGGGGCTATTTTTCCCTGTCTGCATCTAGCCTGTTTTATGAGGTATTTTTTTCTGTGAAAGGGAAGTTTGGTTACTTCAAATGTAACCTTAGCGTCAACTTATGCAGCTGTTAAAAGTGTATTTTTACGGCCGTTTTGTGATGTCAGGTTATAAACCGAACAGTACCGACCTCGTGTTCCTCGAGGACATGACGAAAGTCGGACGTTTTTTGCGCTCCTCGAACAGCACGTTACCTCTG
This sequence comes from Ilyophis sp. 1 JC-2022, assembly GCA_022702515.1. Taxonomy (NCBI): domain Eukaryota; kingdom Metazoa; phylum Chordata; class Actinopteri; order Anguilliformes; family Synaphobranchidae; genus Ilyophis; species Ilyophis sp. 1 JC-2022. Next base: position 86,399,112 of record CM040405.1, read on the forward strand.
TGTTTGGTGCGCAGTTAGCAAAAAATAAATACCAGGCAAGTAAGTATATGTATGTTTTTTATAGAAACCTTGCTGCATTAATACTGAAGAAGAATGTGCGATGGGAGCAGTTTTATCCCGTGCACTCGCATCTCATTGACGTTTAGCATTAATTTCCTGCTGAAATGTGGTCAGGGAAAAGAAAATGAAATCTATTTAATTTTTTTTTCATGTGAAAATGAGGAACCACCGCAGTCCTCTCCAATCACAATATGTACCGTGCCCAGAAACCGCAAGCGAGTCCTACAGACCTTCTTTGTCACTCTCCCAAAGCCATGGTTATCAGTGACCATTCCCTAAAGAATAAGGGTGGGGGTAACGGCTAGAGGGGGGTATTTGTATGTAAACTCCACTCACTTGCATGGAGGCACTACAGTAGGCTAGTTCATGATAAGGCCAGGCCACAGTTCTGTGGTAGGCCAGGCCTGCGTAACGAGTGATCGATGATGAACAAACAAGGGCACGGCATTCCCCGCCAAATAAAGACAGGAAGTGGGTGGTCAATGTTTTGCTCAAGTGTTTATTTAACTGCCATTTTTTGTGGACATGTCCTTGTGGCTTCAGAGGACAGTGTTGAAAAACAGTGCGTTTTCACCTCGACTGACCCCCGCTCCGCCGAGCCGAGCGCTCTGGATTCGAGGAATGTATAAATACACGGCAGTTGCAAGGAAAAGAAGCCGCGTGAACCCCGCCCGATCCGTCTTTGAGCCGCGGCTCAAGTGGAAACTTATGCGCTCTCCCTCTGGACGGACTTCCTGGAAAGGCCTCAGAAAAGCGCTCTGGCTGGGCTCTCGCGAAAGCTGCACTGTATCCTCATGTGGGGGACATGTTTCTGCTTTAGCGCGCGGCACGCCACGCCGACCCGCAGGGATCTCTCCATTGAAACCAGGCAGGATTTCATCATCCCTTTTTTTGCTGGAAGACCAAAATGTGTAGAGACTTGTGTGTTTTTTTCGGTTTTATTGCCCTCTCGTTTTTCTCAGAAGTTCTCGTGTTGCTCAAGGAATGGTGTTAGGCCGGTGTGCGTCAAGTGTCACATCCAGTAAGAGGCACGCAACCCGCAGGTTTTGCGTGACGATCTGTACTGGAAATGTTTCGGTGCCGAATTGCACTTGTAGAGTGAATCGTGTATCGACTTGTACGGCGGGTGAATTTTCTGGGCTTATATTGCAGCAATAAATGTATCCCAGCTCAGCGATCTCACCGTGTTATGGTTGTGTTAGCAGTCCTGTATTAGTGTGTTAGCAGAAGGATGTTTTATTACGTGCTGTTGATGGCAGGGCGGTTGAAAGAGGAATAGAGACTGCTCTGCTGGGCTTGACCAATCACAGCAGAGTAAAAGGCCCAGCCGGCCTCGCACAGAGACTGCTGGTATCAGCATTCCAGACATGTGACAGACTGGCAGTTCCTTCACTTCAGCAAGAAAAGAAAATAAAGGAGAGAAAAAATAAGATCTGGGCACTTTTCATCGACTTCCTGTGTGCTTCAGTGAGGAAATAATGTGTGCGTGCTTCAGATAGACTCTGGATGAAGTTCAAATACATTTGTCTGCAAATGCATTTGAAATGCATTTTTTTAAAATTAGTATTCCATGTACGTTCTGACCACAAGTGCATAGGCTGTGACTTGCATTTGTTGTTTGCTCCCTTATGACAGGCCTACGGCTGTGTTATTTATAGTTTGGAAATGAGTCCAGCGCGCATTTGCATTATATATTGTTTTTCTTTTCATACCCTGTCTCGTATCGGTAATTTAGCTCGACTTGCTAGCCTTGCCCAGTTTTCATGACCTCATGGACAGGTGTATCTGTTCATGAGGTTGTGAAAAAAGATGGAGGCCCAGCATAGCTTTAAGACTGGGTAACTACCAAACATCTATCAGATTAATTTATGGGATAGGCAAGAGGGTACGGTCCAGAGGCTACAGAGGTATTGGTTAATATTCAGCTGGGTATTTGTTACTGAGGATGTTAGACCACTTCCAGGAAAATCTGACTCATTCTGTGCTGTACTCACGGTACTGATAAAACCAGAAGGTTAACAAACAGACCATCAGTGCAAACTGGGATACGGTGTTCAAATCAAATAGTACTCGTAATCCAAATAGTGTCTTCATGTGATTGTACACTGCCTGGCCAAAAAAAAAGTGTTTCGACAACCTTATGCAACGTAATTTGTTTCCGTCCAGAGTTGCATTCATTTTTGGCCGAGATCTTGTATTGACGATGGGAGAGTCGAACCACTCCGTAAAGTCTTTTCCAGCACATCCCAAAGACTTTCAATGGGGTTAAGGTCGGGACTCTGGTGGCCAATTCATGTGTGAAAATGATTCCTCATGCTCCCTGAACCACTCTTTCACAATTTGAGCCCGATGAATCTTGGCATTGCCGTCCTGGAATATGCCCGTTGATGGGATAACCTGGTTATTCAGTACATTCAGGTACTCAGCTGACTTCATTTTATTGCTGCATAATGTTGCTGAGCTTAGACCTGACCAATTGAAGCAACCCCAGATCATAACACAGCCTCCAGAGGCTTGTACAGTGAGCACTATGCATGACGGGTGCAACGCCGACTTTTTTTTTGGCCAGGCAGTGTATGTTTTTATTAGAAACATGTTTCGTTTAAAATTCTCACGGATGTGCTGGAATATTTTTTAAATTTTATCAGTAGTCTATATATTAAGAGTTTAAGTATTTCAAATGTGTGAATACTCTGGAGTCCAGTAGTCAGTCCACCCATCCCTCTGTCTCTTCATTTTCAAACAAGACTGTGGAAATGACTGGAAATAAGATGGTGTCCACATCCAAATAGTGTGGAGATAATGACTGGTGAACTAAAAATATTAGCAAATAGATTACAGTGTGTCAATCATTACAAATATCCCTCTGCTATGCATTGCTAAACTGAGTGCTGGCTAAAGGTTAGTTATTTTTACCCACAAATGGACAGTAACCTGAAGTATCCATGTATTCAGACAGAGCAATAGAGTGAACAGCAGTAGAGAACAAAGCGGTGGTTTAAAGTGCTTACGACGATGGTCGCTATCGGGAATGACCTTGAAAAACTTGTGACGTGAGAAACGTGCACAGATACTGCAGAAGCGTTTTACCCATAGTCTGTGGAGAAAATATGGACAAAAAGTGACTGTGACCCATTGATTTTCCATGTGATATGTCTGCAAAGCTTATTGTGGTATATATATATATTTATCTCAGGCCTCTGCAGCCTGCACAAGCTTTCTTACGAGCTGTAATCTCGAAAGCCATGGAGTTTAAGAAGTTGGAAGTTTGAACGTTCAGTTTGAATCGTTAGTATTCTTTCTCCGTCCTTCTCTGTCAGAGTTAGAAACGTGTATTCATTGAAAATACTCTGGGATCTGCTTGAATGTTTTGAAATTTTACCAGCATATAAAGTTAAAGTATTTCAAATGTGTGAACATTCTGGAGTCCAGTGATGGACAGAGAACCCCCCCCACCCACCCCTCCATCTCTTTATTGTCGAAGGTCAGAGGTCAGGTTCTGCAGAGGAAGACTAACATCCCTCTGTGTTTGTGTTCCCTTCAGACCAGGTCTTGGAGAAGGCCATGCACAAGTGCGTGCTAAAGCCGCTGAAGGGCGTGGTGGACGCTGCACTGCAGGACTTCCAGGTGAGCAGCGGGGCGTGGCAGCAGCTGAAGGAGAACCTGGCCCTGGCCCGCGCCAAACGACCGCAGGAGCTGGGTGTGGATGGGGCCCTCCCCCCCGACCCCGTCGCCATAGAGAAGATCCGTCACAAGTTCCACAACATGCGCAAGATGTACTCGCCCGAGAAGAAGGTGTCTCTTCTGCTGCGTGTGTGCAAGCTCATCTACACCATCATGGAGGACAACTCGGGTACATTAGCGCTCTGGGGCGGGAGGGGGAGGGGGTGGAGCCGGCGCTGGCCGCCATTAACAGGGAATGAAATTAACTTTTTCACCCACTCGCCAGATTGGGTTGTGGATTCTAAAAATCACCAGCCATTTTCAAAATTTTACCAGCCACATTATCTTTTACAAATATAACACAACCTGATTGGTCACCTGCCAAAGTGGCTGCTAGAGTGGGGCTGGGCGATATGCCGCAACGATAATTATCGATTGCAATAACGGCCGTTACCACTACGTGGGGTATTGCCTTTCTTTTCGTCTTTTTTTCTTTAATTATACCTGATGCGGTAGTAATCTAAACTTCAAAGCCTGTGTGAAATTCTTCCGGGAAAAAAATGTCATCACTGTCTACTGGGTGTTGATAAGACGTTGCACCTTTCATATCACATGGAAGCTGCACTACCTTGCTGCTGATTGGCTGTCTTATCAACACTCAATAGATATCAGCTGTGATGTTTTTTCTGGAAGCGTTTCACGCGGCCTCTGAAGTTGGGATGCTTACTGCCGTATATCTGGTATACTTAAAGGAAAGAAAGATGAAAAGTACCACACGGTGGCGACGCCCGTTATTGCATGCGATAATTATCGATGCTGTATATCACCCAGCCCTATGTTAGAGTAGAAGATCTTACCAGCCACAATCAAAGTTTTACCAGCATTTGGCTGGTGGCGGGTATTAATTTGACAGCAGGACAGCTTCTATTATGATGTGCTTGAGAGGGTGTCGCTGGTGTACTTGAATGTGTGCAATTGGAAGTTTCTGGAAAAGCCTACAAACATAAACATACACAAACACACAAAGACAAACCCAGAAGCTACATTTCAAACATAAACACACACAAAGACAAACCCAGAAGCAACATTTCCGCTCTTTCTCTCGATAAAGGAGGACGTGTGAGGGATCTGGCTTTTTGCCCATCGTGGCCTCGGTACAAAAGAGGATGTTAATACTTGGATAAAAGTACCTCTCGCATCCAGAGAGCAGGTCTTGGAAAAGCCCGAATATCCTTAAGCTCTCCTACAAACCCAACAGGGAGCTGTCCTAATTCCACTTTAAATGAGCACACACTTGACACGGTTCTCCCTTTGTGTGTGTTTGTGTGTTTGTGTGTGTGTGTGCGTGCGTGCGTGCGCAACAGGGAGGATGTACGGGGCGGATGACTTCCTGCCGATGCTGACCTACGTCCTGGCACAGTGTGACATGCCCCAGCTGGACGCTGAGATCCTGTACATGATGGAGCTGCTCGACCCGTCTCTGCTGCATGGAGAAGGTAAGTCTCTCTCTCCCTCTCTCTCTCTTTCTTTCCCTCCCTCTCTCCACCCCTCGCTCCTTCTCTCTCTCTCTCTCTCTCCTCCTCTCTCCCTCCATCACTGTCCACTCTGTACTATGTGAGCACCGTGGTGCTTTCCAGCGTAGCAGCTCTGTGATGTCATCCCGTGCAGTTCATCACAGCTATCAGCTATCCTGGCCCCTTACCTCTGAGTGACCTCACTGCAGGGGAAATGCCCCTTTGTTTCAGTAAAGAGACTTTATTATGCTGTTGTACTGGAGTGAGGATTTAACGGAAAAGGCAGATCAGATCAGCAGCATAGCAGGAGCCCATTCGAGGAAATGGCCCACAAGGTTCGCTCCACAAGGAAGCGGATCAATTTGATTTGATTGGAATATTATCAAAGAACAGAGAGCTCCTTGGCTCGGGAGCACCATGTAAGGCCATTGTCCCAGCGGAGGGGCCTTACCCACAATCCCACAGAAGCATTTCCTCTGGGGTGTGTGGTGTCCTGTTTCCACTGAGACCACTGCCAGGTTCTACACGAACTGGCCAGTATTTCAGAGGGGAAGCACACACACACACACACACGCACACGCGCGCACACACACAAAACGATACACTGAAACACCATGAGCCATTATGTAATGCAATGACCAGGCCCGGGTGTTTCGGTGGCACAGCCTGTAGAGTGCCGTCCACATGCTCATTGCGAGCCGTGACGTCAACGGTTCAGATCCGGTCTCTCCCTCTCTCCCTCTCACACTCTCACACTCTCACACTTCCATTCTTCCTGTCTCTCTACACTGCTGTCCAATAAAGCAGGAAAAAAAGAGCAGGCCCGGTTATATATAGCCCGTACATTAGGAAGGTCTCTGGCTGAAGCGTGTGCTCTTCTCTCCCCCCCCCCCCTTCCCCAGGTGGGTACTACCTGACCAGCGCGTACGGCGCCATGTCGCTGATAAAGAACTTCCAGGAAGAGCAGGCGGCCCGCGTGCTGAGCTCCGAGGCGCGGAACACGCTGCACCAATGGCACCGACGACGCACCGCGCAGCGCACCATACCCTCCGTGGACGACTTCCAGGTATGGCCCCGCCCCCACAGTCACAGCCTCTCAGAGGTGCCGAGTCACACTTCTAGGTATGGCCCCGCCCCCGCTGAGTCACAGGTTTTTTCCGTGTTCAGGTAGTTCACTGGAACCCTAATGCTAATCTGACGTAGCACTGTTCCGCAAAAAGATTCATATTATTTAATAATGTTTTCAACTTTATTTTTGTTGTGCCTTTCATACAGTAGTCTCAAAGCACTTAACAAAATAGCAGAAGGTAATATTATCAGAGTTGCATAAAGTGTACAGAACATGTAAAGATAAAAAACTGATAACATATACAGTGTTTGTGTGCTTGTATGTGACACTCAACAAAGCCTTGATCTTCCTCTTCTTCCTCTTCCTCTTCCGCTTGTGCGTGTGCGTGCGTGCGTGTGTGTGAATAAATAATAAAAAATAAATGTTTGTCTGTGGACATAAATAAAAGTATTAAAATGTGTGTGTGCACAGAACTACCTGCGCGTGGCTCTGCAGGAAGTGGACACCGGCTGCACTGCTAAGACCCTGCTGGTGCAGCCCTACTCCACCACCGAGGAGGTGTGCCTCACCTGTGCCCACAAATTCAAGGTGCCCGACCCAGAGAACCACTCCCTGTTCCTCCTGACGGAGGAGACGAGTCAGCAGCTGGCCCCGGACACGCACCCTCAGAAGATCAAAGCGGAGATCCACAGCCGGCCTCAGGCCCAGCCGTTCCACTTTGTCTACCGCCGGGTCCCCAACCTCAACCTGAACACGTCCGCCGACCAGCAGAACGGCAACCTCCTCTCAAACTAGGGTCCCTAAACTCTGGGGGCTGGGCCCCCTTCCTCTGCACTCACAGGCCCACACCAAACCCCTGGGGGCTGGCCCCCCTTCCTCCACACTCACAGACCCACACCAGGCCAAGTCACTCCTTCCTTCATACTTGTGTTTCGTTTCTTTTTTATTCTGGGAGCTTCTACCAGAATGGAAAAATACAGTGGTTGTCAAGACGATGTTGATGAGGAAGTAGGAAGCGTCCGGGTGATGCCTTTTTTCTTCTCTTTTCTTTTTTTTGTGTGTCTATTTTTGAATCTGCAGATATTGCCGATATTGGGCAACTTTGGAGAAATGGAGCTTGGGCACTTTATGCCACACTTTATGAATAGGACGGTTAAGGGTTTTGCCAGTATAGAGCAAACAGAGTCTGGTAAAGACTGGCTCTCAGCGGCCATGTCCAGCCATAGGTTTTACCTGTCTCGGGTGTTAAATGGGAACCTTTTAGGGATCTGTCCCTCTTGGGCTGGCCTCTGTTCTCATTCTCATTTATTTTCCCTCCTGATTCCCAGACGACTGGACTCTTAAACGACTGCTGACTCGAACGAAGCAGGAATACCGATGTTCTGTTAAGAGGACAGATCAAGGAGCATGATGGGAGTTGGGCCTACACTGGGCCTAAGTTGGGCCTGTGTCTGTTAGGGCTCACCAGACCAACATTGTCTTCCCCCGCCCCAAAACACATCCACACACTTACGGATGTGTCAAATATATATGCTGTACATATAAACAGTAAATATTTTTATTTAGCCGATTTTTAAAAGTAATATTTCTCCTGTTGCAGTTGCTGGCTAACTGTGGGTTGTTGATGGTGTAAAGTCTTTTTTTATATATATGAATAATTTCAATATTTCTATAAATTCTTTGTTTGGAAAGCCCCTATGGAGCCAGGCTCTGCTGCCAGTGATTCAGAAGGTCCTTGCTGAGTGACTTGATGCCAGTAACTCAATCCCAGAGTTATGTGCACATTAAAAAAAAGAACATGCATGACGATTTCCATTGGTTAAGAATTATTATTGAACTGAAAAGTCACACTTATGTCTTAAACTTAACCCATACGACTTTGATCAGTTCTCACATATTTATATAGAAACAAAGGGTGTGTAAAAAATGACTTGGTGGTAAAAGGTTTCACAGTGTGGTGAGCCAATCAAAGCCATGAATTGAATTAAACTACTGACAAATCACAAGTGCCATTTTAACAGTCAGACCTGGTTTCTGTAGGGTTATGGTCCACTTTTTTGCTGGCCTTGGAGTGGACACATTCATTCTCCAAAATGCTGTTAGCCTCAGGATGTTATACACTTAGATATAGAAATACTAGATAAGTCCAAGAGGCCATAAAAAAATGTTTTTCCCCCAGAAATCAAACGTAATTATTTTTCAATGAGGGAATCCTAGAGATTAAATTGCATAGAGAAATTTAATTGATACGACCAATCTAGTAATTCTATATCTATGGTTTTTGCAGTACATTTGTATGTAGTCTCTCAGTATTGTGTCTGTTCTGTGACTGTAGCTCTAGGCCCTGTGATGGAATTTCCGAGACGTTCTGGAATTCTGTCATAGGGTTGCATGTGCGACAAATGCAAGAAGGTTCCGTCAAGTGTCTTTTGGAAGAGAAGGGAATTTTGAAAAGTGAAGTGCGGTATTTAGCAAAGTATTTTAAACATAATTGTACGTATGTCACAAACTGTAACGACGGCATAGCTACTGAAGTTGCCCAACTGTTTTGTCTGCCAGAAGCATTGTAGAACTCATTTCCACTTCCTGTTTGTAGTTGTACATGTAGTTAGAATGTCTTCCTCAAGACGAGCTGTGTAGGGATTCTAATATGGCACTAAAATGTTCATTTACAGCAATATATTATTAGTACGACAAACATCTGGTATTGCTCTATAGAACAATATTTTAAAACACTACCATAAAACCAAATCTGCATTTGAGTTGTAGGCAGTGGTTAAATGTATGTTTAGTAATTGAAAGCTTGCCATTTTTGTGACAGAGGAAAGCAACTGAAAATGGATTTTGAGATGGACAGTTGGAATGGTTTTACTGAGACAAAGGGAAACATACTGAGACATGATAAGGAACACTGCCCTCATGTTTGTTTTAAATGTTGGGACACCCGTTTTTGATAGAAGTATCAAAAATATCAACATGTTGAATGCATTATTTTAATTTTAGATTTTTAGTACTGTATGTAACTGTCATTTATGTAACTGCCATTTTAATAAGATGAAATTATATATGTAAAAAACTATGTATTTATATGTAGTCTGTGCAGGAATTTTCACAGATGGCTTTTTGTAATGGTTTTCTTTGTACACCTGCACATTATACTTGTTTTGATTCGTCTTTCCAAAATCACAAGCCATGTACTTGTTTTTTACAACATAGATCATCTCCTAAAAGCCTTGCGTTGTGTCATTATTTATCACTCAATGATTTCATTTTGAGCACAATAAATAAATTGTGGCGATGTATCTAACTTCCTGTCTGGAGCTGGTTTATGATACCTCGATGAACTGCAGTCAACAAAAAAACTGTAGGATCTCCTTGTACTTTCTGATATTGGGTATTTGTTTTTGTGTAGTTGGCTTTAGCGGAGGTTTTGGCGAAGGCGCTCCAATAAAGTGAATCACAGCTGCATATTTCCTCAGAGAAGAAACGGAGAACAACACTGACTCCATTCAGCTTCAGGAGTATTGAGCAATCTGCGGAGTGTGGGCAGATGTCTCTTATTTTTAGTTTAGCGAGCGTCATTCAGAATAAGGAACACTGTTGTCAGTTGTTCCCGTTCACCTCGGACTGAACTTCAAATCAAACACTCTAGTTTGAGTTTCATCTTCTCCAACCTCAGAAGTTAAAATAATACACTACAAGGGAAAGTACCTAAGCAGAGCAACAGAAAAGCATAGTGCTTTGTTTATACATCATTGTGGGTTTGATTCCCCGTTACACCTTTGCGTGAGGTACTTGACTTGAATTGCTTCAGTAAAATAAGATGGGAATGTGCCAAACCTCTGATATGTAATTTATGAAATGTAAAGTCGCTTATTAACAGGGTGTTGTGCCACCAAGGACGAGCAATATGTGCCATGATGTACGTAGGTGTCATGGAAAGGTCCGGAATTCTGCTGGAAGAATATGACAGCCGCTAGAACCTCTTGCCTGCTCTCACTTAGGTGATGGAAGTGGAAATCGCTGTGTCAACACTGCGTGAACCAATATATCAGCCTTCCACACAGTTGCCTGTGAAAAGCCGGTAAGTTCAGATGTCCTGGCCACTGAACCTCCTGCCAAACATGCCCCGACAATCACTCTTCTTTCAATGCCACTGAGGTCTTCTTTATATATCACCCAATGCATGCTGGGATGTCATTTGTTCAATTGGAACCAGACCCGTTTTGTAAACAATTTTGTTTTGCACTACCCATAATTTACAATGTTGTTGTGAACCCCAGTAACTTGAGATAAAACATATTTGCATAATCATATTTATTTAGCCACATTCCAGGTGTACATTTATATATTATTATATAACTATTACTCTTGTATTAGACCCATGTGGCTTCCCTCTTGTTATGCAGGATGAACACAAACGTTATGGTCAAGATACTTGACTGGCGTGTTAATTTGTGTTGCTGCACAATGAAACTGGAAAAGACATTAGATGTAGGACCTATTTGGTTCTGGATGTGCTATTTCCCGCCCTTCAGCCAATGTTTTCTCAGCGTGCTTGTCAACAGCGTTGCTGAAATTCCAGGAGAAAATTACGCAAGGGAAAAGTACCAAATGAGCACAGCATACGCTAGCTCTCAAGGCAACCGTGATTATTAAAAATCATTGTGTGCAACAATGCCTATTATGAGAGCTTGTTTCCTGGTTCCCTAAAGCTGTGGACCACTTTACTGTTATTTTCTGGATGTTTCCGGAGGTAAGACAGGGGTGTGGCTCCCCATCAACAATCGCTGGATCACACTGAATGTGTGAGACCTGGAAGCTCACAGGAACTTCCCTGGATTTAGGAGTTCATCTGATCTGAGGTAGTTATGGTGAACACTTCCATAACAATGTTTAACTCTAAACAGCCTTGGCCTCCCAATGAAGTGTGGTGTAAAGGCCGTTTGTTTGTGTGTGTATGCCTATTTGTGTATGTGTGCATGCTTGTGTGTGTGTGTGCGCCTGCTTGCGTGTGTGTGTGTGTGTGTGTGTACGCGCACGCGCGCATATATGCGTGCCTGCTTGCGTGTACATGCGTGAGAGTTTGTTTCTGTGACTGGATGTGTAAGGGAGGAGTGCTTTGTTTAGACATCGGTGGTGAATGTGACATCCGTGCCGTTTCCTTTCCCCGTCCGGCTGGATTGATTGTTTCAGAACTCGTCTGACCCTCTGGCCTAGCTGTCTCAACATCTACGAGGGCTGTAGCTATTAATTATAGAACGCAAGGTTATGTAATGTGTGTTTCGACTGTTGGGTACCTGCTACTGTTGAGCCTTCGGATGCAATTAATTAGGGAAGATCTCATTACAGAAACATGCCGTCAGTCCACTGACCACAGCTTGTCTGCTTCTGTTTTCTACTGACATGATACCCTTCCTTTAAAAGTTCTTCCGCTTGCTTAGATCGAGACTACTCATACCCAAAAATACAGGGAGAAAAATAGGTTGAAGGTGACAAACAAGGAAAGATGACAGACAGGACAGTCAGGACACTACAAATAAGCACAGACAACCTTTTGGAGTGCAAGAGTGAGATATCATGTAAAGCTTAAAATATTTCTCATTAATGTATGATCCATATGTAGTTCCCAAACCCTCCGACACCCTTCATGGCTATATGTGAGGCCAATTAAATCAACAGCAATAAACACTCCTGTTCAAAGTGCTTTGCAGAGGCTTTTAATGAGAATTAATGGGCCCTACACAATAGAATATAACCTTATGATCTTTTGTAATTCTGAGGGTATAAAACAGAAGTTGATGGGCATTTATATTGAATGCTAATATCGCAAATAAAATGACTCCTCATGACTGGAAAAGTACACCTTTGAGGTAAACTCAAACTACAAAATGAGTATAATTGGACATTTTAAGAATGTATTTAGCTTTTTTTAAATATATTGAGCAGTAGGCCTACAGGTGCCTTTTATATCCTTGCATCCATCACCTGTAACCCAATATTAAAACTGACGCATGAAAACTCAGAACTTCCGCAGTCTTGTTTATTTCGTCCGACCAAATTTCACACACTAATCCAGCAGCTTCCCAGTGAATTTGCACAGACTAATAAAAGAAGCGTGATGTTTCAGAGACCTCCGTCCTGTTTGCATAATAATAATCTTTTACAGTGGTCCACCATCTGCAGCGTACACAGAGACCAGACTGGCGCGTTAGTCATCAGATTAGTGCCAACAGAGCGTCACATCGCAAAGATTATTTCACAGTACTGCTGTTTGAATAGCTTTAGCTACGCTTGGGTTACAATGGCAGAGTCGCTTAGTCGCAGGGGCACCGTGACGAATGCGACATCCTTCCTCGAGTTTGACATTCAAATGGAGCCCTGCGAATCTCGGGAAGCTGCACGGTCACCTGTTGCCATTATTAGCTTCACCCGGCAGGTGACAATGAGTCAAGACCTCCCGAGCTCGAACGACGTAAGGGAGACTCGCGATCACCGTGGAAACTGGAGGGGAAAAAAGGTCCAAAAACGCCACTGTGTGACCTCATCTCCTCCGGAGGACGCGGTCTTGAGGGGAGAACACGCGCGTGTCCACCTGAGATGTTTCAGTGTACTGAGTTTGACTGCGTACGCCAGAGGTCAGTGGGAATTTTTTAAACTCAATTTTGGATTAAAATGCGACTGAGCTCCAGAATTAAAACAGGCCCCAGTAATGTGCCTCACTCTGGTTATACCTGTTTCAAATGAATGTAACGACTGCAGTAAAATCATTTCATGAGTGTGTAACAACCTTCGCTGTGAAAAATGTCGGAATATCGTCACAAAATGTATTCTAGTAATTGTTTAGTAAGATTTCTAAATCTAAAAGTGATTCTAAAACACAGAGTCTTGGGTATAAATATTGTATGTGTGGTACAACTTATAGTCACGATTGGATTTTGTTTGACTGAGCAAAAATATCTATACTACAGTGTCATCTCGTGGAGACATTTTTTATTGCAGCCTGCATGGAGTAATTGCCACTATGATGTTTTTTACGTTTATAAAGAAATTGATAATGGATTTTTGGATACACTGCTGTGAAAATTTCATGACAAATATATGTCCTGGTGAATTATTGCAGCAAATTGTGCTTTATATATTTTAGAAATTATAGATTATAGTAAGTGAGAATTGGAAAGGAATCTCACAATTGGGAATTAAGTTTTAAGTTTTTTTCTTCTTTTAAATCTCATGCTCATCGTGGTTTACTGTAGACCTACATGCATCTTATATGCATGAATGGCTGATGTACAAAAACAAGTTTTGTTGAATGTATTTGCATAACACATCTACCTACCTGAACTCAGAACAGTTTCATCATGACCTGGATCAAGCAAACCAAAATGGAACATGCCCCTGACCCAATGGGCAAAATAGATGGTGAGTATGTTTCTTCTTCAAACAGCTTATTTGAATGATTTGCCAATAATATTATAATCAAGCATCAACACTTATTTCAGCTGGCGACAATGGTAAAAAATAATATATTTTTAAAAAAAACTGTTGAAATGGTCAGATATAATATGTAAAATGGATGCATTCATATAAATAGACCTAAAAAAGAGTACTTATTTGTGCTGTACCTGCTGAAAATAAATTCAATTCGATATTTCAGACACTAAGAAGCCATATCATGGCATAAGGAATACATTTATATTGCAAGTGATCATCCGAGCTTGAAACTGTTAACATTCACACTTAGCAAGTGTTCCCTGGGGGTGGAATTCAAAATTATGAGTAGAATGCAGCTGCCCGGCTTGTGTTCAACCTCCCGAGATTTTCACATGTCACCCCCCTGTTGAGGTCACTCCACTGGCTGCCAGTTGCAGCCAGGATCAGGTTCAAAGTTCTGACCCTGGCCTACACTGCAGCCAATAGGACAGGCCCCATCTACCTGCAGGACCTGCAGGACTTGATCCAGAACTATGTTCCTGCTCGACCACTTCGCTCATCTACAGCAGGGCGCCTCGCACTTCCCCCCTTCCGTGTCAATGGCGCTCGCTCCTCCCGACTGCGGAGCTTTTCCACCCTAGCTCCCCAGTGGTGGAACGAACTTCCCATTCCCCTACGTTCCATGCCAACCCTGCCTGCTTTCCATCGTGGTCTGAAAACACACCTTTTCAGACTCCACCTGAACTAATACTTATCTAGGACCTCATGGTATGTGTCCTTGTTGAACTGTGTATCCAAGTTTATAATATTTAGAATAGAATTGTAGTAGAGCTGATTTACCCAGTTCACTGTGAACTGCATTCAGTGTTCATTACTAGGGATAGCTGCTACTGTATGGGAAGAATGTGCTTTCCTATCTGTTCTGTAGTTACTTCGATGACGTTTCTGTATGCACTTACTGTATGTCGCTTTGGATAAAAGCGTCTGCTAAATGACTGTAATGTAATGTAATGTAATTTATGAGCTTCTATGACAGCATTAGCTATAATTACCTAAGTTAAGTTCTTATTTTTATGTTAACAAAATATAATTGTTCGAGTTAGTATACATGAGAATGTAGGATTTACTTCAAAAGAGTGAAACATTTTGGATTATCAAAAAATAGAACCGTTACACTAACCCTAATGCTAGTTTACCACCAAAAGCGGAGAATGTAGCTTGTTTCTAAACAGACTCAACGTATTCAACTACGATTGGTCCAAACAGCCAAAACAATACCCGGTTAACAAATCAGAGATCAGTATGTATATTAAAACTGGATTTGTGTTGTGGCGGGCACATTGTCACTGCGCCTGCGCGTCTACTTCCGGTTTAAGATTTGACAAATTTGTCTAGCAGGCGTCGCTTGTGTTGAAGCAACTTCAGCGAGTTTGTCTCATGTTCATGTTGCTCGCTTGGTAGCCGACGTACAAAGAGCTAGTCGTGCGCCCTGAATGGATTGACATCGCATACTTTACTTTCCATCAGTTGTAGAGGGACTCTTCTTGTGCGAAATGGATGATTTGTCAGCATCAGATACAGAGACCGACGATCATCAACGCCCTTTGTTGCAGCACCAGGACAGCCACAAAGTTGAAAAAGGTGAGCCAGAAGGTGCTGTCGTGTTAGTTAGCTCGTCAGTTTGCAAAAATTGACAGCTAACTTACATTGTTTGTTTGGCAACAAGGTTTTTTCGCAACAATCCGAGCTACACCCATGACATTTCATAAAGCATTAATATCAATTATGATTTTCTTGACAATAGTTCAGCTCGCTGGATACCTACGTGGCTAATACCTTCATCATGTGATATTGGTATGCGCTCCTGCTATTTGGTTTCTTTTTATTGATGTTGATCAGATTGTGTAAAGTGTTCTTGCGAAAAGCTGAAGTGTTTATAGTACAGCACAAATCATTGAGCCGACTGTGTCTATCCGCACGTGAGATAGGCTATTAAGTGAATCAGCACAGACTCGGAATAAAACCAAAAAATGTTAAACCCTTCGTCTGCATAGATCAGCTGACAGGACGCGAACTGCCTGGCTGTGCTATTTGGCAGAACTCTGGAGACTTTCACACACTACGTTTAATTCTTACTGGTATGAGCACAGTGCATCCTTTTACATTGCTAGCTTGATGTAATTAGTTTACATTTAAGTTGAGCAATGTTTGCGTAGGCTACTAATATTGTTAAGAAAGTTGCTTGCCTGACTTTAGATGTAAGACCACATGACTGTCACCTTCAGGAGCATCTGACCGTGAGTGTCACGCTGACATATATATTTTTTAAAGTAATGTGCCTCACTCTGGTTATGCCTGTTTCAAATGAATGTAACGACTGCAGTCAAATAATTTCATGAGTGTGTAACAACCTTTGCTGTGAAAAATGTCGGAATACCGTCACAAAATGTATTCTAATAATTGTTTAGTAAGATTTCTAAATCTAAAAGTGATTCTAAAACACAATACTTTTGTGGATATGACATATTCCATGGTTAGGTCTCATATAACTACATTTTACTTTATAAGTTATTTTCACTGGACCCATGCATTATAATGACTTTCACAGAAAGGAACTTTCCCAGGCTCATTTGCATGTCAAAGCTGATAACAAATGGTCACTCTGTCCCTGCAGCCCGCAAGTCATAATAAAGATTATCACACAACTGTCAAATGAACCCATAAGCCTAAATTGCATTATATGGTTGATTGATGCAAATTAATGAAGTCATTGTTTGGTGAGGGGGTTGCCCTGTATCAAGACTGTGCTATGGAGCGCCATAGAGACATAAAAGTTTCACTTACAACTGTTATACAACTGCACAATTAGTCAGTGTGCTTATTAGTTATGGTTTCTGGATAGAAGATGGACAAAATGAAATTCTATATGGATTGAGACATCCTTTCATAAGCACCTAGGAGTGGTTTCTGGGGTAAAATAAAACTACATAATTACGTTATGTTTGTCATTTTTTGCTATTGAGCTTCTACTCAATTAGTCTTGTAAAATGAACCCTCAGCGAATCCCTTCACCTGGAGATACTGCTATACGCACACAATTCAGTATAGCCTATTTTTGAATACTTGACATGGTCAGCCAGCCAGCAGTAATCGTGCTACCCCGTTACATTTTTGCCCGTTCCCTGCCTCTTGCCCCTAACTGCATAGGATATAATCAGCCACACTTTTACAACCACAGGTTTGTTTCATCTCTGTATAAATGGCACCCTTGGGATAATATTCACAAAGTGAGTCAGAATGGAAGTGCTGATCTTGTGTCAGTTTTGCCTTTTAGCTCATGAAGGATAAAGTTGGGATAAGGACACAGGAAACCTGATCATCACTCTGAGAAGCTTTATAAATACAGTTCCAAATGTCACTGAACAGTGTGTGTGTGTGTGTCTCTCTCTCTCTCTCTCTGTGTGTGTGTGTGTGTCTCTCTCTCTCTCTCTTTGTGTGTGTGTGTGTGTCTCTGTGTCTCTCTTTGTGTGTGTGTGTGTGTGTGTGTGTACCTGTGTCTGTCTCTCTCTCTCTGTGTGTGTGTGTGTACGTGTGTCTGTCTCTCTCTCTCTCTGTGTGTGTACGTGTGTCTGTCTCTCTCTCTCTGTGTGTGTGTGTGTGTGTGTACGTGTGTCTGTCTCTCTCTGTGTGTGTACGTGTGTCTGTCTCTCTCTCTCTTTGTGTGTGTGTACGTGTGTCTGTCTCTCTCTCTCTTTGTGTGTGTGTACGTGTGTCTGTCTCTCTCTCTGTGTGTGTGTGTGTGTGTGTACGTGTGTCTGTCTCTCTCTCTCTCTCTCTGTATGTGTACGTGTGTCTGTCTCTCTCTTTGTGTGTGTGTACGTGTGTCTGTCTCTCTCTCTCTCTGTGTGTGTGTGTGTACGTGTGTCTGTCTCTCTCTCTTTGTGTCTTTCTGTGTGTTTGTGTGGGTGTCTGTATGTGTCTGTGTATGTGTGTCTCTGTCTTTATGTGTGTGTGTGTGTGTGTCTCTCTCATTGTGTGTGTTTGTGTATTTATTGTTTCCAAAGCCCCAGCCTGCTGTTCATCACGCTATGGATTGGCGCTGCTGTCCTGCTATGGTTTCTTCGTGGCGTACGCTCTGCGGGTAAACCTGAGCGTGGCCATGGTCGACATGCTGAACACCAACACAAGCGGGAACACCAGCCACTCGGTGTGTCCCAGACACGAGGGACCTGCACGACCAAAACACAACCACACGGTTAGCTTGCGCTTCTCTACCACCTTTAAGTAACATGGTCTTCAGAAATAATACAAAATCCCACTAGAGGAGGATTTTTACAGCTTTCAACATTGAAAAAAACTCATTTAACGACCTAAACTGAATAAAACAGGCTTAATATCACCTGTTAAGACATTTTTTGCAGGGAACAAGTGTTTTAGTCTTGTAATGAGACTTCAAATCTTAGCATGTTTTAAATTTGTAGAAAATATTAGCTTGTTTTAAATTTGCTTGACAAGTGAAATTATTTTACCCCATATTGAAATGAGTAAAACTATCTCACCTTATTGGCATTATTTTTGCCTTATTTAGAAAAAACATCGAAATACGATTTTAAGTCTAAATATAAGACTAAAAGGCTTGATAAGATTGTCTTATTTTTTGGGTTTTTGCAGTGTTTTGGATTCTTTGTGTGTATTATAACAATAAAAAACATCACATTTTTGATTGGAATTTGAGTACTTTAATAATGATGTTTCCTGCAGGCTATGACGTATGACTGGGACTCGGAGACTCAGGGCTGGATCCTGGGCTCTTTTTTCTACGGCTACATCCTGACCCAGATTCCCGGCGGTTATCTGGCGCGCAAGTATGGGGCCAAGTGGCTGTTGGGCGTGGGCATCCTCGGCACGGTCCTGTTTACCATGGTAACGCCGCTGGCGGCTGAACTGGGCGCCGGGTACCTCATCGCCGTGAGGGTACTGGAAGGCGTCGGAGAGGTGAGGCCAGATCCAGGGTTCTGTTGCCCCTGTTACATTAGCAGCTGGGGCAGTTATGAAAGTGAAAGTGCTGATTTCTCTAGTTTGTGTGTGTGTGTGTGTGTGTTTGTGTGTGTGTGTGTGTGTGTGTGTGTGTGTGTGAGAGAGCAGTGTGCGCACTGGGTGAAAGGACATGAAAGTGCTGATTTCTCTAGTTTGTGTGTGTGTGTGTGTGTGTACATTCTCCTGGTCAGCCATGTTGCAGTAATTGCAGTAAGTTGCCTTTTTTCTTGCTCTGGTTCTCAGGGAGTGACTTTTCCCGCCATGCACGCGATGTGGGCGTCCTGGGCCCCGCCCATGGAGAGAAGCCGGCTGCTCACCGTCTCCTACACGGGTATGGCTGTGGACTGCTGGGTACTTACCTAGCGTAGGGCGCTTTACACAAGTGTGTCCCTTATCCTGACTACCAAAGGTGAACTGCCTGTTTACCATGCTGGAAGGAAGTCAGCCAGGTCTGAAAAAGGAACAGCGCTTTTGCCCAATAGCACAGTTGCAACTAAAGGTTTTCCATATACAGTGTATTCATGTTTGATGTTGTTGGAAAGCCTGTGTCATGGGGGAAAAGTTGGTGTCATTGATGGTGTGTTACAGTGGGTGCTGAATAAGGATCTTGGAGTAGGTAATGCAAATGACTTATGAGTCAGCAGCCAACTGTCCCACAAATGGTTAACTTGGTGTGATGAACGTAGATGGCGCAAGCAGGAGTTGTTGTTACTGCCGTTTTGTTGTGATTGGGTCTTTCTTTGATGATTCAGGGTTCTCCTTTGACCTTTGGGTATAGGAGGGAGAAAAGTCAAATGGTTCTGGGAGATGAGTCAATATGACCTCTTGCGTGCCGCTCGCGTGCGGCCATCTCACCACACTCATTTTGCAGCATTGCATGCTGTCATAAATAGAAAATACTGTATAAGAAATCACACTCACTTTAACCTGCCATTCTTCTTTGCCTTTAACCACTACACACTAAAGGCTTGATTTACTAAGACCTTTAGCGTATGCAAAGCCTTTCAGCACGCGCAAAACCAATAACATGACCAATGATTGGTCGTGGTATTTGTTTCGCACCAGTCATTGGTTGTTATTAGTTTTGCATGTGCTAAAAGGTTTTGAACGCGCTACACATGTTATTAAATCAGGCCCTTAGTGGTTTTAAGGGCCTAACACACACACACACACACACATAATTAAGGATATCTGCACCCAAGAGTTACTCACCTTTACACTAGTGCCATTACTAGATACGCTTTGTATCCTTGTAGGCTACACAAGCCAGAGGCACGTCCGCGTCTAAAAAAAATAAAAGATAGTGATCCGTATAGAGCCACACTATTGGTGGAAAGCGGCTATAGTCCCTCATTTGCGGTCCCCTATGTACAACTGTTAGCACAGAGGAAAGGTTAAAGGTTAAAACATTAATTTGGGGTAAGATAACCAAGTAAAATTGAAATAACTAAATTAATCCCGTTCCGGTACCAGCAGGCAAGACACGCGTTCCTTCACGACTCGGATACTTCCGCTGTTTGGTGTGTCTGAGGGGAGCTTTCCACTAATAGAGTCAGGTTTCTAAATTGTTATTGGCGCGATTGGCACGAACACGTTTCGGCAGTCCAGCCTTCCTTAGCTTGCGAGTGCTGGCCTTTTCATTGGATGTACATGTAAATGTGCATTTATTAAATTAAGGATCCAGCACCCACTAAAAATTACATTAGAAAATTAGAATTGAGCATGTTTGAATAATATATCATGATATATTAATTATGCTTTTTGTTTCTCGTTATTTCCTGCTGTTTCACTAGGTGCACAGCTGGGGACTGTTGTTGCCCTTCCATTGTCTGGTGTGATCTGCTTTTATCTGGACTGGACTTATGTGTTCTACGTATTCGGTAAGTGTGTCCTGCAAGGCGGCGTCTATCGTTCGAATCCGGCAGAGAGACTTTTGCCGCATGTCTCTCCTCCTCTCTCACTCCCATTCTTCAGTCTCTTTACACTGTGCTGTCCACTAAAGCTTAAAAATATAATCTGTAAAATACTGCAGGACTGATTGTGAGCGTAGCAGAAGAGCTGTGGTATAAGGCGCAGGTTCTGTAGCGTGTGGGTCAGGTAGACCCAGGTCCTGGTTTACTGACGTACGGTTTGTTTGGCGTGAATGTGCAGGAGCCGTGGGGCTGGTGTGGTTCGTCCTGTGGGCCTTCCTGGTCAGCAACACGCCGGACACGCATAAGAGGATATCGGAAGTAGAGAAACAGTACATCACATCGTCTCTGAAGAACGAGGTGGGAGGGGTGGGGGTGGCAGAGCGACGCTGCATCACAACACGGCCATCTGACCCCTCACATAACTGTCACTTAACTGTCGTAATTAAAAAGGAGGGATCGTGCTGATGTGGGTGCTACACATTTGTAGTGTTCTTTGTGTTCATCAGCGCTGGTATAGAAATGGAATATGTTATTATCGAATATATCAGTAATCTCATTGGAGGTGTTGCATATACTAGGTACTGAGTGCCATATTCAGTCATACTGTACCTGGTGATTTTTTAATTTAAAATATGTATATTCTTTATTAGTAATCCATATATATATTATGCATACTAGGTATGCTACTTTTCCATCATTGTTTAGAAGTCATATGGGTACATAAAACTCTCAGTGCAACCTTGGAGAGATTATAATATGAAAAGTCTTTTAATAAAATTCATCACAAAAGAGATTTCATCCTTTTTACATTTTTGAACTTTCCACAAAATGAAACCGTCTGGCTTGTAGGGCCGAGACGATGATTGCGACATATCAGAATGGATTGAATAAATCAGCCATGCATGTGTATTTTGTACAGCTCTCTCCTTCCACAAGCCATATTCCCTGGTCATCAATCTTCACCTCGTTGCCAGTGTGGGCAATTGTGGTGGCTCATTTCTCCTACAACTGGACCTTCTACACGCTGTTGACGCTGCTACCCACCTACATGAACAACATCCTGGGTTTCAGCATCAAAGAGGTGTGGAGAACACCTGACTGCTATGACTTGTGTTTTTGTGGACATGCTGGCTCTTTATTTGTGTTTGGTGGTGGTTCACATGGGTACAGCCGTGGTGGTTAAACTTCTTTATGACTCAGGAGTGACTGCTTCGCAAACAACAAAATCACACGAAGTTCCAAACGCTGTGTTAACGCCACAGTGCTGAGGAACCTGCCGGGTTGTGAGTCACAGCCTACTGAGAAACCTGCCTACTGTTGCACAAGCTTGGATGCATGCAACTGTAGGATCTCGATTCCAAGATCATGTGCGACTCGCCTTGCAGAAAAACATTATGATCACGTTACAGATAATCTCTGGACCTCGATGTTTCAGTTTAGTTTAAACATTTTTTTGTTTCAATTGCAAACTCGTCTAAAGGCAAATGAAAACAGTGGCACAATCACACAAAACTATCCCTGCTCTGTGGCTGCTCTAAGCCCAGTGCCCGTGTTTGTGTGCCATAATTAAGAAGTCATTGCTGACCACATTGTTGTGTCGGCACTTAAATCATGTGATGCAGCTTCTCCTGACCAAAACCCAAATGGAGTCACAAATCTGTGTTTTGTGCACAAGGTTGCGCATACTTTATTTATTTTTAAGCACCACAAGGTAAATTCCCTGCCATAGTCAAACAGAAGCATAGCCACTCTTCTAACTAGGTTGAGTGCGATATTCCGGTGGCACTGACTGTTCTAATGAATGACAGGATTAACGGGGCTGGATTTGAGAGCGGGGGTCTGAATCGTACCTTTCCCCTCAGAACGGGTTTTTGTCCGCGCTGCCGTACCTGGGTTGCTCCATATTGGCGCTGCTTGGCGGGCACTTGGCGGACTGGCTGAGGGAGAGGTGGTTCATCTCCACAGTGGCCGTACGCAAAGGCTTCAGCTTCGTAGGTAAGTCACAGCTGCGGCTGGGATTCAGCGTAGCGTAATGGTTAGTGTGTTCCCAGGTAGGACACTGTCGTTGTAACCTTGAGCAAGGTACTTCGCCTGAATTGCTTCAGTATATATCCAGCTGTATAAATGTATACTATGTAAAACTTACTTTAAAAAGCGAAACGCTCTGGATTAGAGCATCAGCTAAATGCCTGTAATGTAACATAATATAATGTAATGTGATGTAACGTAATCGATTCAACAGGCGCCCGCTGTGAAGCAGCTTTAAAAATACTGCTTCCGCGGTTAAGAGTCTGACATGGATACACCCACCCCTATTCGCTACTGAGCTCGATGGCAAAGCATTTTTTAGTTTTGTTGTGTGATGTCATTGAATCAGCAGTTAGTGACATTGGCCAGGCTAGTTGGCTAGATTGGCTGTAAACTTCTGGTTACTACTAAAACTAATGTTTGCACTCAGTATTTATGCGAGAGATATTGTTACCCAGTCAGTAACACATACGTCAGTGTTGTAGAATCAGAAATAATGATGATAAATTGTACTCTGAATCCCTCATCTCTTCAAAACAGAAATAATTGCTTTACGTGTGCTGTGCTTTTCGTTTAGGCGCACTTAGCGCTTCACAGAAATGTTTGTGAAATGGAGCAGGGTCAGATGATGAATATGCCACACATACGTGTTTATCTGTGTTCGTTGAGGGTGATTGCGGCTCACTGGCTTTTACTCTCTGTGATAAACGGTGTACTATGCGTCTGAGGTCTGTTTGTCTTCCTCTGATCCACTAGGCATGGTTGGACCGGCTGTGTTTCTGGTGGCTGCGGGTTACACAGGCTGTAACTACATCCTGGCAGTGTCCTTCCTGACTGCGTCCTCCGCGCTGGGCGGTCTCTGCTCGTCCGGCTTCGGCATCAACCAGCTGGACATCGCGCCCTCGTAAGACACCCCTCCACGATCCCTCTCTAAATTCGACTTTATTTGTATAGCGCTTTTTACAGAGGGACTGTCATGCTTTAGAGTGGAAAAACCGCAGAGTGGAAACTGGACCAGCTTTTTTTGCAGGTATGGATGGAGCTCCAGTCCTGGAGTCTGCTGGTTGTCATAGTTACTCAACAACTTTTCAATCAAAACGGTCGATTATACAGTCGATTCACCTCGCGTGGTTTCTTGGGTCTGAATTGGTCGTTGTTTTTTTAATTTTTTAATTTATTTATTTATTTTTGAAAGGTGAAAAAAATGGGTATGTAGGCTTTGTCCCCTGGATTTGAACTCGCTGTTCTCAGAGCTGACTGTGGCCAGGAAGCCCAGGGGCTGATGCTTAACTGAATGTAGTGGACCAGTATTTCATATAATTTGTCAAACAACCTCTGAATAAACCCATGGGCTACCAATGCAAAAAAAAAAAACAATATCACTGTTGTCTGTGGTTATAATAGGAGACTATCTCCATAACAGTGCCTTTTTCTTCCTCACTATTTGTCACACAATAAAATGGCAGTAGCACTGTGGTGCAGCGGTTGTAAATTGCACCAGTGCTGTGGGGTGGTCGCCATGATGGCCTTGATTGTCTACGTGTTTTGAATTCTTTTTATTATTAGTAGTCCCACCTTAAAAAAATGGAGCTAGAATTTTCTATTTGTCTGTTTGGACTTTATCTTCTTCAGGAATAAATTCATTACTGACCTGATGATGAAGACTTAGCTATACTGTGTGACCTCATGTTCATGGCTTTGGATAGCTACTACTTTGTTAGAATTGTACTTTATCTAACCCGTGCCTGAATTCCTTTGTAATGCACTTTATTGTACGTCACTTTGGGTTAAGACGTAATGTGAATGTAACCATTCTTTCCTCTATTCTCTGTCTTTAGGTACGCTGGAATTTTACTTGGTATTTCTAACACTTTTGCAACTATACCAGGCATGGTGGGGCCTGTTATAGGCCGGGCGCTGACTCACTCTGTAAGTATATTTTCGTGTACGATTATTCATAACTAGCTGTATACTACTGTAATTACTATAGTAATGGTAATGAAAGCTAGTTGAGATATCCTAATCAAAATGAGAGTAAAGTGCATTATGTAATGCCTGTGTGCTGGAACGTGGAAAATGATGCGTCTCGGGTCAGGTCTCGTTAAGGCCGCCCTGTCCTCACGCTCGGGCGAGTCCCACGCCTCATTCTCCTGCTTCGTGTTGTTCCAGAACACTATAGAGGAGTGGCGAATTGTGTTTTACATCTCTGCCGGGATCAACGTGTTTGGTGCCACGTTCTTCACGCTGTTTGGGAAGGGCACAGTCCAGCCCTGGGCCGTGTCCAACGCCTACATGAACGGACCCTGAAGCGGTGGGGCCACAGCTCTACGATGACTGACTCCTGGCACTTTAAACGCGTGTAATTAGCCAGCCTGGATGGACTGGTCCAGGCTCGGATGAGACGGTCTGTTCTGTAAACGGTTAAACACTATAATGGTCAAACATGGCCTTTCCATAAACCTTCACTTTGTTTCATGTAGCTTCGCATAAGGGTTGGTACTCTGCATTCCTATGTTGATCAGCCGCTCCTGCAAACCTGTCTGCTCTCAGTTAGGCATCGTTTATATTTTTCAGTAATACTCACGCCATAATAAAGCCAATTCATAGTCGCTCAAAAAAAGTATGCGTACGGACGTCTCCCAAGCATACCTTCTGCATACCGTGATCTTCTTCCTTGAAGGACGTCATTGTTGTTTGCAATTTGCGCACAAAAACAATGGGAGACGTAGTCTACAAAAGGGGGGTTGGTATGCTCGACTATGAACTGTAAAAGTACGCGGACAATCCCGCGTATGTGTCTGCTCCCTGTTTTAAACACTCTCTGTTCCCACCCATACAATCAATGCATTCTGCCTCAGCTCTATGTTTTACGGGTTATAGTCTGTCAAACTTTTTTCTTTTTTTAAGAAAAGAAAGGGATGTACTGTACATGTGACTGTTACCGGTGATTATGTTGCTATGGAAAATTTTACATGGTTTTGTTTACAATTATTGTATGAAGTACAGTCAGCCAATTGAAGCTACTTCTATGTGAAGATCACAGTATATATTTTTGTTTTGTTTTTCAACCATTGTTATGTTACTATTCCCCCCCCCCCCCCTCTCTCTCCCTCCCAATTTGCGATGTCTGGTCTCTTAACTGTTCGCCCATCCAAACACTGCAAATTCCTCTGTCCTGCTGGCATGATAAGGATTTGATACCTGTACACAGGGCACGTCATTCCAGAGAGAACCAGTGTTCCTAGCACTACGAGCCACCCAGCAGCACTTGTGTTTTTACTCATTCTCTTTTAACGACTAATTCCCTTTTCTGTAATGTGCTTCAGGCATTCCCTCTAATGGTGGCTCTGCACACGAGTGGGATATCTCTTACAAGGTATTCAATAAAGGGAACTTTATATCTCTTTCAAAGACTCTGGTCCTTAATAAAGTACTTATTAGGAGGTATTAACCTTGGTATCAAAACCCCTCCTCTAAAAGGAACTTAGTGGAGGCTCGCTCGACAGGGAAGCGTTTTGGTTGGAAGCGTCAATTTTAGATAATGTATGTGTTGAGGGGGGGGGGAAAAGCCTTTAATCTCTGAAAAAAGCAACTTTTTCAGGCAATTAGAAAACTTTAATTATTGCATTGAATATACTTTTCAGTTACACGTTTTATTTTTAAGTACATTTTATTAGCCATAGAGCTGTGAAACATTTCCAGTGTACAAAAGATGATCCAAGTTTCCTTCTGTGTCAAACTCAAACATTTTGACAAGGTTATTTTATGATGCCCACCACAATTAGTCAGCCTTGTTGGGCTATTGACTTGTGCGCTAATTATATGTTTCCTGAGGGTTTTATTGCTAATTTTTTATTAATTTTACCAAAGCTCCTCAATCACAAGACACAGCTGGCAAGCAAACCAAACTAGAACCAGTTTCAAAGAATAGATCCTTTTAGCGGACTACTCCAAAACAGAAAAGGGTAATATGACCACTGTCACTTAATTCACTTTCACAAATGTAAATAAAATGACATTACTCTATCGAAAAATTAATTGCATCTGAATAAAGGTCTAACAATGGCAATGAATTGATCAACCACAAATTTACACTTTTTCTGTAAATTTGTTGGATTGTCGGATTAAATAGGTATCACGTTTTTTTTTAAAAACGTATTATGAAAATAATTGTGCATTAAGTTAGTTTATGGATATTGTAAAACTCTGCGTCTAGGCAAAATTAAAGAAAGTCTTAAAAGGAATGTTCTATGGGAAACAAGGGAATGCCTCATATTATCCACCTGCTCAACAAATACCGAAACAAATAATGTTACTACGTAATTTGACGCCTATTTCATGAAAAATTTAAAGGATAACTGAAAAGTAAAATGCAACTGAAATTTATTTTTGAAATTAAATCTACGTCTTTAGCGTGCAACTCGACGAGGCAATTTGTTCTATTTTTGGGGCTGTACGTCACTTCGCGACGGTGCCTTCTCACAACTCTGGTGCACTGGCTATGGCTTAGAGGGGGTAAGAGCAATGAGTGCCCTGACGCCAATACCTACACCCCCTCCACTGTGATATAAACGGATCAGCATCACCGGACGATCTTTTCTGCGCCGAACTTGGACGCCAGCCGTAGACTCAGGTATGCAATTTATGTAGTTAGTAATGCAGTATATTTTATTTGAAACTAAATTGCTATCGGGTCCGTGCAAAAAAATACGACTATATTGCGTTGAAACTGGCTACTATAAGCAAATGGTCCGTTTTTATCTCCCCCAAGGGAAAATGATAATCTTGGAAACGTTCATTCGTTATCAGCTACTAGCCTAGCTTGCTAGCGCTAACGGATGTCTTACCTTAACACTATCAAAGCCCAGAGAGAGATCTGACACTATCTAGCAGAGGGTGATGAATACTGCGAGGCTGCAAGGGGGGGGAGGAGGACCAAGCGCACGCAGACTGACCCCTTCAGATCTCTTCAATTACCACACGCCCTTCACCGCAATTCTAAACACAACGTTAGTTATTATAAGAATAATCCCATATTCTCAGGATTGTGTTAAAAGTGGTTAGCAAGGAGTCATTGTTTTTATTCAAGGTAGTTTGTTAGTTAGCTTGATAGCTTTCCAGCAGCGCATATGTAACGTTATACAAAGTAACTGGCTGTTAGGTTGTTTAAAGGTTGGTTTAAGGTGTGATGTCATTGTGCCAGCAAGAGCCAATCGGGCGGCTGGTTAGCTAACGTTATATTGAATTTAGTCAACTGATAAAAAATAATATCTGGTTATTTTATGTCGTGCAATTATTGAGAAATAACGTTACTAAATACAGCCATTAAGGTATATAAATTAATGGAAATTTCAGTCGCTAATATAAATTAATTACAGTGCAAGCAATAATTGTCGACATCTGAGCCTCTGCCTTGCTAATGTTAGATTAACACTAAATTAACATTATTACCATGTGTGTGGGATCGATGCCTGCAGTTGCCGTTTGACTGATGATCAGGCATAGTAGGCTAGCTAACGTTAGCAACAATAATTTGTTGTGACGTGATGTCTTGACTGTCATTGAGAGGATGTTTGCTAATGATGTTTGCCGCAATGTAACGTTACTGCTACCAAGCTGGTATAATCCATCTGATTTCATTTTCAGTACGTTATATCATCAGTCCTGATGATTTAAATGTTTTAATATGCTTTTTCACAAGTTGGGTTTCAGTGCTCTGTGATGGATACAGTATATCAAATGGCTGCTATTCATTTTCGGTGGCTAAGGAGTTGTTACTCACAAAATGGAGGGCATTGTAACTAAGAGTGCACACCTTGCATGCTTCGTCACCTTGCGCGGAAATAAAATACCGTCCCAACGGTAGCTGCCTTTCGGTTGCTATGGCGTGCAATGCGCTTGAAAGGTGAAGGCACTTGTCATTGTGCACGGGGAGCAAGAGGTCCGGAAGTGCGCCTGTTTGAAAGGGTAGTGCCTGACGCAGTCCACGCACGGCAACCCAGGGTGTATTGTCTGCTGCTGACTAATCACATAATGTCTTCTGGTTGATATATTACACCTCATTCTCTGTATGATACAGCCAATGAGGTGTACTGTATCAACCAGAAGATATTTACACCCGTAGTGCAAGAACAAGGCCCAGTGTTTTAAGACAAAAAAGAGACCTTGTCGTGGCCGAGGCCGAGTTGACCTCTGCCCCTTGGCTTTCTGCTTTGATGTCCCTGAAGTGACTCCATTCCCTGGGCAAGTGGCAGATCGGTGTCAGTGATAATATTTCTCTAACGGTATCATACTGTTTTAATGACAGAACAGAATACTGTCATTGCATCCAAAAACATTTTCTCCACTGATAAAATCCACGAGCAGTGTGGACAAAAAACAAGGTGGTCATATATGCAAAAAAATAAATAAAACATTAATTCTTTAAAATACATGACCTCTACTCGACTTTGCAAGGGTAAGATATTATGGAGTGAATTGTTACTTAGCGCTGCTTTCATACAGCAAGGCAACATTTTTTTTATTTAAATAATGATTTAAGGCAATACTGAGCTTCATTTACCCATCATGCCAACAGGCAGCTCGTTCTTATTTTAAATTATCCGTTTCAGCCTCTGCTCTAGACATTTCATTTCGAGTATCTCCCTAAAAGAATCCGTGAGCAATGGGTAAGGAGAAGGTGCACATCAACATCGTGGTGATCGGGCATGTCGACTCCGGCAAGTCCACCACTACCGGCCACCTCATCTACAAGTGCGGGGGCATCGACAAGAGGACCATCGAGAAGTTTGAGAAGGAAGCAGCCGAGGTAAACCCGACGTGGTCGGGTTGACCAGACTAACCGTCCTTCTTGTGAATCGTATACGCTGCGTTAGATGCATACAGTGCTTTTAATTGTATCCGGTGTCAGTGAATTGTAGCTGATCTTGTGGTCAGAAAGCATTTTTATTTATTTTTTTTACGATGGGGCTTATGAGTTAAGCAGTTCGTAAGGGGGCTAGGTGTGAACCCAGCAGAGACGTAGGGTGCGTCCAAATACTCGAAAAAAATGCACCCACCTTTTCTCCACTACCACCTCCTCTACTCTGTGCCCCGGAAACCGACCTTTGTGTTTCAATCTAATGCTGTATACTGTACGTGCAAATACTTGTACTCAAAACATTTGGGTAGTTTTGCATACTTCTGGGTAGGAGAGGAGTGGTAGTGGGGGAGTGGAGGAAAAGAGTGAGTGAGTATTGGGACGCAGCTGTAGGTTGAACCTTTAGTGGGCTGTGACTGTGACACTGTTGACTCCCGCCATGGGTAGGGTTCCACTGCATTAGCTCTATTAGCATTAGCTCTGATTGACCTAGCAACATGCCCGGCGCCCACAGGTTAGCGGGTTGCTGTCAGTGAGATGTGCTTTTGCTCTGATTGGCGCCAGCTCTCTCTCCTAGGTCTGTGTGGGTTGCAGTGTGCAAAATAGCCACTTACTTAGTGGCAGGTATGCCAGAGGACCTGCTATGCATGCTATTTCCCCCCAATTGTTTGTGTTTATTGAGCTGTTCTTTTTGTACTCAACAATTTTACATTTCAGCTTGATGGCCTATTAAGTGGTCGGTTAATAATTATAATAATATAATTATAATACATTTTTTTTGTTTTTTGATTGCCTCTGGAAAACTTGTTTCGAAATGGCACTGTACAAAATATTGATCAATGTACAAATCAATGTTCATGCAGATGTGCCAGCCCACACTGCTAAAGGCCTGCACTCAGGGATTAATTTGGTTGATCGACCGATTACTTGATTGGTTAATTGATCTTGTTTTTCCAAGATGGGCAAGGGCTCCTTCAAGTACGCCTGGGTGCTGGACAAGCTGAAGGCAGAGAGAGAGCGCGGTATCACCATAGACATCTCCCTGTGGAAGTTTGAGACCAGCAAGTACTACGTCACCATCATCGACGCACCTGGACACAGGGACTTCATCAAGAACATGATCACCGGTACTTCCCAGGTTTGTGTCAGGCTAAGGGCGGTACAGCGCTTTATGAAGAGCAGAGTATGTGGGTTTTATTGAAAAGCAAGATATCTGGGGCCATGTGTATAAAACGGAGTAAAAGAATGCGTAAAAGAACGCTCAGGGTGAAAGTTCGAAATCTGCTTTAAAAAAACACAGCAAATGTTATATTATACATCTGAATTTCTGCGTGGAAACTCGCTTACGCGGCTTTCTGAGGGCATTTTTCTGCTCAGCACTGTTTATTCATGTGGCCCCTGGACTACTGTTTAGACTGTACTCTTTCTTGTGTGGTCTGGAGACTTAGTCAGGGCTAACAATGATGGGTAATTTCTACGGATTAAACCATTTAAATCTAGACAACAACAAGAAACTGTTACATCTAAGCCCTGGGGCCTGTTACAGAAAGCAGGATTACTGAGTTTTACTGGAAAAAGCTGGATAACGACACTAAGTAAAAACTGGAACAGCTGTTTTTACTTGAGTCCATGTTCCAGTTTTGGGAGGGTTCCAGGCTAGCTCAGTAATCCTGCTTTCTGGCACAGGCCCCTGGAATAAGTAACTTAGTTTTGAGTGAATCACTTGAGTAGGTGACATTACTCTGTAATTCTGATATATATGGATTGATTTCTCATCCAACCCCCCTAAAAGGCGGACTGCGCGGTGCTGATCGTCGCGGCAGGGGTGGGCGAGTTCGAGGCGGGGATCTCGAAGAACGGGCAGACGCGCGAGCACGCCCTGCTGGCCTACACGCTGGGGGTCAAGCAGCTCATCGTGGGCATCAACAAGATGGACTCTACCGAGCCCAACTACAGCCAGAAGCGCTATGAGGAGATCGTCAAGGAAGTCAGCACCTACATCAAGAAGATCGGCTACAACCCCGACACGGTGGCCTTCGTGCCCATCTCCGGATGGAACGGGGACAACATGCTGGAGTCCAGCCCAAATGTACGTATAAGCAGTGCTGCACAACTCCAGTCCTGGTGGGCAGGTCTGCGTGCGGGTTTTTGTTCCAACCCAATTACCTTAGTTTTAGTTTTCTGACAGCTCTATAAACTACGCTAGTTCACTCCTGTACTTGAGCAGTAAAATCTTTAGGATCCACTTGCAGTCTGCGGCTGTAACTGGTGCTTATACAAATGTCAGATTAAGACTGAGCTAATTAAATAATTAAGAGTAGAAGCGGATTGGCCCTTGCTCTGTACACCCCTGGTATAAGGGATTTACTTTTTCCTACGAGATAGGGGAGGTGTATTGCATGTTTACAGATCTTTTAAAAAATGTATTTATGGGAAACAAACCATCAGGAACACCGGGGGGTGGGGGTGGGGGGGGGGGGCGCCCGACGGACGCTGTCTCCCAGGTCTAATAACGGTCCTAACGTGTTGCCGTGGTGACGTTTCTCCAGATGACCTGGTTTAAGGGGTGGAAGGTCACACGGAAGGACGGGAATGCGTCTGGGACCACGCTCCTGGAGGCCCTGGACGCGATCCAGCCGCCATCCCGCCCCACAGACAAACCCCTCCGCCTGCCCCTGCAGGACGTCTACAAAATCGGAGGTGAGGGACATGAAGATGTTAGCTTTTGCTTCTGCTGGTGTTGAACTCTATGGTATCATATGGAACCCCCCCTCGTCCCCTTATCCGGCCTCCTGTTCATTTATTGTTTAAAACTCATATTATGTTCTGGGTCATTTTGACCTGATTCAATGTTTGATGTCTCTTAAAAACCAGTTAACCTTATTTTTTTCATCTTGACCTTATATGATTTTTCCTAATTTGCTGGGAATAAATAGCAAAACATAATGCTATATTTTCAAAAGTCCTGTACCAACTTTGTACACAAAGCCAGGGACGAAAAAATGGCCCTGGACTTTTTAACCCAGACCAGCCCACCCCAACCAGCGCGCGGACACTCCACCACCACTGTCCCATCGATCCGCTGGCGTTGTGCTTGGAGCCTGGTCCTCCTGGCTAACTACTAGTACCGTCGCAACGTCGTCGTTAGCGCTGGCAGTGCTGCTGCTGTTAGTGCTCGCAATATGAAACATATAATTTATCTTCATGCATGTTGTAGCATCACCTTGAAGCGCGGAGTTTTGTCCATTTTGACGGATTTGGTCTGCTAGTTAACTATCGTAATTAATCCACCTGTTCACGCGCTTCCGTTCTCTTGACTGCTGGGATTGGGGGGGTCGGGGTGGGCTGGGCTGGTGCATAATCAGAGTGGGCCGACGAGTCGACGACGCATCTGTTGTTTTTGTATAATGGGCTGCTCAAAAAAATATATATATTAAAAAAATATATAATAATTATAATAATAATTGGCTTCTCAAGCGGCCCACTGGGATTTCTCCCGGTGCTCCCGATGGCAAGTCCGACTCAAAGGTGTTGTGTGGGTTCATTTGTGGAGTAGCTGTATACAATGAAAGAAAATATAAAACCTAAAACCTCTGATTTATTTTATTTTTTTGTCGGTAATTCTGGTGGCACTTTACCGTATAGGTTTTAATCTTCTGAAACTTTCACTTACCTCAGGCTCTAAAATGAGATGTTTCATCACAAATTTTTTATATTTAGGGATAAAAGGCTAGTCAATTTGGAGACACATGGAAGGTGACACCAACATTTTTCTATTACATTAGTTTTCTGTCAGTTTAAACTTTTGGGGTTAATATACTCCTCAAAAAAAGTTTGGAAACGTTATTTCGGTCGATTATTCCTCCCCTTTAATAATACCAATTGGTATTGTATTTTATATCGTTGGAAAGCCTGATTAGTCACCTTTACAACGAGGTACAACTTGTAAGGATCATGCATTCGTGGAATGAGCAACACAGCTAACCGTGTGGGTAGCGGCCCAAAAAAATGTGCCAAAATCCCCTGCAATATTCTTCTGTTGGTATTCACTCTCGTTTTGAGCTTCAAGTGCTGGCAGGTGTATGCCAGTCACAGGTGTGTGACTGGCACCTGATTGGCACCGAGGAATGGGATGCCATCCCACAGCAGTGTGTGACCAGGCTGGTGACCAGCATGAGGAGGAGGTGCCAAGCTGTTGTGGCTGCGTATGGATCTTCCACACGCTACTGAGGTCCCTGACAGTGTAAAATGAATAAAGTGTAAAAATGGCCAATATGTGTTGTTTTTTCCTTATTACTGTGGGAGAGTGCAATCATCCAGTCCACCAAGCAACTCAAAACGAGAGTGAATACCAACAGAAGAATATTGCAGGGGATTTTGGCACATTTTTTTGGGCCGCTACCCACACGGTTAGCTGTGTTGCTCATTCCACGAATGCACGATCCTTACAAGTTGTACCTCGTTGTAAAGGTGACTAATCAGGCTTTCCAACGATATAAAATACAATACCAATTGGTATTATTAAAGGGGAGGAATAATCGACCGAAATAACGTTTCCGAACTTTTTTTGAGGAGTGTATATAATGATGTGAAATATAAACGGCGTCATAAAATGTGAACATATTCTGAGGGTTATAATGAAAAACACTGACCTCTAGTGGAGGGCGTGTACGTTGTTTATGGGGTTTATTATTCCTTTTGAAAACTGAAATATAGATTTCTTCCAAGTTCCTTTATTTTCCCACAATTAATTTTTTATTTAGCCAGCTATTAATGAGAAATGGAATCCCTGGATACTGCCTAACATCTCGTCAGCACATTCTAGTGCTTTTTGTGTGAAAAATTCACCGCTTATCTATCCAACCTGGCAGGGATCGGCACTGTACCCGTTGGCCGTGTGGAGACGGGACTGCTGAAACCCGGCATGGTGGTGACCTTTGCCCCCGTGAACGTGACGACCGAGGTGAAGTCGGTGGAGATGCACCACGAGGCGCTGACCGAGGCACTGCCCGGGGACAACGTGGGCTTCAACGTCAAGAACGTCTCCGTCAAGGACATCCGCCGCGGCAACGTGGCCGGGGACAGCAAGAACGATGCCCCCCAGGAGGCGGCTAACTTCACCGCACAGGTGAGCCGAGAGACTGCGGCCTTCTCCCCAAGGCTTCTGTAACATCGAGGACGCTCACGCCGCTCAGACCAGGGGCAAACACTTTACCCAGGTGCTCCTCAATCCTGCACCGGAGAGTAGCAGGGGATGACATTAACTTTTTCACCCACTGGCCAGAGTGGCTTGAGGATTCTAAAAATCACCAACCATTTTAAAGCACAACTGAAGTTTGGTAGAACTTTGGGTTGTGTAGTTACCTGGCCATGATATGAGTTCAAATGGTGGCGAAATATGTTTGTTAGTTGCTCTGTGCTCCCCTGGGGTGATAATCCGGAATAGGGTATTTGTCGCTCTCCATTCACTTCGATGGGGAAGGTAAACCGGTCTCAAAATGACACTTCTAGCACATATACGATCGTGAACTAAGAGGATTCTGTCAATACAAGCAATAAGCTTTTCTGTTACGTATTTTTTTCGTGTAGGATAATTCAAATTATTTATAAAGTACTATTTTCTTCAATGTTGTTAGCAAGCTACCAGAAAAGTCTACCAAAATGTCGGCAGGTCGGACCATTTAATTAAAAAAGAAAATACGTAACAGAAATGCTTATTGCTTGTATTGACAGAATCCTCTAAGTATGTGCTATATTTCGCCACCATTTGGACTCATATCATGGCCAGGTAACTACACAACCCAAAGTTCTACCAAACTTCTACCAAACATTTTACCAGCCACATTATACCTTTTACAATAATTATAACAACCTGGTTAAGTGCTAAAGTGGCTGCTAGTGTAGAAAATCTTACCAGCCACAATCATATTTTAACCAGCAGTTGTGCAGTGGCTGGTGTTAATTTCACACCCTGGTGTGCTGTTTTTTTTAATTTTTTACGGTTAACTCACCACTTAGTTGATTAAATGAAGCAGTTCATTACACACTGACCTCACCTTATTTCTTGGGTCTGAAACGGTGGTGGAAGTTAAGCTGAACACAAAAAGCAGCGAGGACCATTGCATTATCCCTTTAAACACCAGTGAGGTTTTAAAATAATTATCTACATTCACCAGGACTCAAAGTAACATTTTTCTTCCATATCCTCCTAAGGCCCGGCAATTCATTTTAGTCCCCTGTAGTGGACATGAGTCTCTGGACTTAATCTCAAGAACCATGCATTATTCTGGGCTGAAACCTACACTACAAGAACCGTTCAATAAAAATAGAATAAATGATATTTTAAAAACAATTTTCAAACTGGAATTATGTCAAAAAATTTAAATACATAAACTTCTTTTCTTCACAGTCTCAGGGCAATTTGATTGTATTATGGTTGGTACATTAGCTTGTTTTGTTCAAAATTCTCACAAATCTATAGGACCATTCAAATATTGTCATCATATAAAGACTTAAACATACAGAGTTTGTATGTGACCTCCTGTCCGATTGTCACGCCGATGACGTTTTAACACTCCCTTATAGGTGATCATCCTGAACCACCCGGGTCAGATCAGTGCAGGCTACGCCCCCGTGCTGGACTGCCACACCGCCCACATCGCCTGCAAGTTCGCCGAGCTCAAGGAGAAGATCGACCGCCGCTCGGGGAAGAAGCTGGAGGACAATCCCAAGTCGCTGAAGTCCGGCGACGCCGCCATCGTGGACATGGTTCCCGGGAAGCCCATGTGCGTGGAGAGCTTCTCAGAGTACCCTCCGCTCGGTAAGGAACATTTGCGCTCTGCACAGCTCAGCATGGCTCATTACTCGCCTACATTTCATTACATAACATTCATTTAGCGGACTACATTACCCAGAGGGAACTACAGCCTGTAGTGTGCTGACGACCAGTCAGAATTACCAGCCTGTTAACGAGCCTATTAATAATAATAATAATTTTCTGATTTACCACAGCAAAAAGGGTAGATGGTAAATCTACTCCCGATTAGATTCTGCCCTGTTGGCACTCATATAAAGTCTGAATTAAAATGCTGAATTAACACTGGTTATTGGTGGGTATTTTTCTTGCTTGTCCCTTTATCCTTTTCACTAAAAACATGTCTGAAAAACATAGTTGGCTTCAATCTAGTTTCTAGTATGTTGTTTTAGTTTTTTTTGGGGTGGAGAAACGGTTGCTCATCAAATTAATTAATAATGAACGAGTACATGTATGTATGTAGGAAATGCGCTGGCTAACGCGTCATCTTAAAGTTGTTGCGCTGTGCCTTCTCACGCCTCTTTTAGGGCGCTTCGCGGTACGCGACATGCGCCAGACAGTGGCGGTTGGCGTGATCAAGGCCGTGGAGAAGAAAGCCCCGACCACCGGCAAGGTCACCAAGTCCGCCCAGAAAGCGCAGAAGACAAAATGAACGTTGTGCTGGGCTGCCAACTCCCGAGTCACCAATGGCAGAACAGCAAGCTCCCAACGTTTCTCTCCGATTGGCCGGTTAAGCTCCATAGTCCAGGACTGGTTAATTATTACAATGCATCGCAAAAGTATCAGGAGGAAAAAAAAATTAAAAAATAATAGTAATATCCATAATAATACAATATATGCGTACGGTTTTATTTATGTTTTTTTGTTCACTAAACACATATTGCTAGTGTTAAACGTGTACTTTTGCTTTGGTTCAGCAATTTCGACAATATGTTACGATAGTCTTTATTAAGGCCATTGAGTTGTAAGCAAACACATTGGTGTTGTCTCCTTAATGTGTCTGGCTTTTAGAGTTTATTTTAACAGGCCGGTGTTTGTCCGCTGCTGATTGTTACTCAAACGTTAAAGAAATGATGCATTTGTGTTTTAGCTGAAAAGAAAAACTTTATTTTTGTTGCCCTAATCTGTGTTATGGATACATGCATAAAGTACATCTTGTGCACTGTAATGCTTAAGCCTTTGCCGGGCATTTTAATTGGCTAATGCTTCCACTTGCACTTGAACTCTTAAGCTTTAATTGACATTGGCTCCTGCACCTTACTGTTGTCTGTGGGTAAAAGCTTTTTGTATTTAACATTAAAGATGTTCCAACAGTTGACACGCATGTGCTTTATTTATTTATTATAATTTTTTTTTAACTTATTCCCATGTTGTGGGAGGAAGTGGGTGAAACTGTACAATATGAAACTAGCTCTATTTTAAAATGCACCGTATATGCCAAAAGCCTCAATCAAAAGCGTACTGTTTAAATGCACAAGATGGCAGGCTGCACATAGAACCATTTTTTGGCACCAGACTAAGCTGGATGGAATAATTTCAAAGTGCAATACAGTGGTTTGGTCAGATTGCTGTGTCATCATACTCTGTGTGCATATTTTGATATACTTGAACATATATTGTTACGGTAACTGATATTAATGTTACTAAGTTAATTGTCAATATGCAGGAGCCCTTACCATAGCCATTATTATAAGGTCAATGTACAGCTGCGTGATATATTGCTATTAAACAATAGGGGGCGCTGCATACACGCTGGCAGAAATCTCAAAATCCTTTCAATCCCAGTTTCTTAATAAAAAATGATAAACGTGTCATTATTTCAGTTATGATTGGCTGTCCCCATATGCTTTTGATTTTACACTGCGGGTTTTCGGTTACATTTTTGAGGACAGAGGCGGAACGCAAGCTCATGCCTCCGTGCTGCTGATCCCACTTCCAGAAATCCTTTTAGTGGTTTCACTTCCCCGTAATTATGGTCAGGCGGGAACGCAGTCAATGCATTCAGAGATAAATGTTTCTATTCCAAATAAACAATATAAAACCCAGAACGAAAACTTGCACACTTGTGTTCCAAAGAAGGCAAAGGGATGGTTTTTATTTATAACCATTCTGACCCGTAGGTCTTCATAAGAATGAGTGTATGACTTCCTGTCACTGCAGGCAGCTTCTGTGAACAGAAACCGGCACTGCATTCAAAATGGCTCCCTATATGCTTTATAGTGCACTAATTAGGGGATTGGGCATGTTTTTATGGTTTTAGAATTCAACACTAAGAATTAGGACATCCTACAAAATGGCCAATCCCCTAAAAAGTGTTTCGGGAGCCATTCCGAAGGCAACCACGGTCACTTCTTTACAGCTGACCATCCCACTAACACCAAATGTTGAGGATGTGTAAGAAGATTGCTCGCATAAATGACTGCACTGCCACAATAGCACACGAGTGCAAGGATGATTATTATTATACAAAAACCTTGGGGTGGGGGCGGGGGGGGGGATATGTAGTGAGGACCAAACAAATAAAAAAACTACGCTTGTAATACGTAGCAGAAAGAAATGAAGTGAATGTGAGCTTTAAAATTTAATTTTAGTCAATATAATAAAGAGGTTATGCCAGATACAAGGCAGCGTACCTATCCTAGCGTACAACTGAGGGGAAACAACCCTGAATACCCATGGTCACTCTCGGTTAATTCAGCCTGTAGAGATGACCAACAGCTACTGTATGTATTGCACTGAACTGTATATCGCCAGCTGCAACTGCTTTCTACACTGCAGTGGAGGCACATTTCAGACAGCAGACTGACTAAAGGAAATACTCTTGTACAATAAAGTTTTTTTTTCAGCAGATGGGCGAGTTCAATGTCATCAACTGCCCACAACAAATTGTGTTTTGAAAGCTATTTAAAAGTTACGGACAACCTCGCGTACCACCCAAGCTATAATTCCTGAGCACCAACTTTTTTCAGACCTTCAGCACAGAAGATTTCCTGCATGTGAAATTCTTATTGGATGTCGTGGTTTTTTATTAGTTGCATTAATGATTTGTTGAAAGAAATAGGGCAGCAGTTTCAGATCCCACTACTTGTACTCCCCTCAAAGCTCAATGCACTGACCGTCAAAATACCCCCACACATTATACATACATTTCAAGTACCTCCAAAGCAGCTTGTACAACAATGCTGTGAGACTGAACACCATTTTTTAGTGTTTAGTAACAATTAGTCTAGGTGCTGGGTGAGTTTATTATTATTATTATTTTAGCAAAAGACAACTATTTCCATGTCCATAGTGCATATATAGACCAGTTCTAGCATTTTCTGAATAAAGTTTTTAATACATTTTAGTATTAATATCAGGGTATGGGCTTGATGAACAACACTATACACACACTGTTTTGTTTTAATAAATGTGAGTATTAATATCAGGGTATGGGCTTGATAAACAACACTACACAGACATTGTTTTGTTTTAATAAATGTGAGTATTAATATCAGGGTATGGGGCTTGATGAA